>WKFP01015056.1:981619-998200 GCA_011057875.1 Pterocles orientalis | reverse complement strand
TTGGTCAACTTTATAGAATCCTGTGACACTCACATACATAGGAAGATGTATTCCAGAAGAACACCTGATTGTGTTTGTGAACCACTAGTAATGTATTTACAGGCAATGTGCTCATTCTTAACTGTAATATGTTTCCTGTAATACTATGAAATCTTGCTAACTTTTTCTGTAAATACAGCAGACTATCTTGTCTTATTTACATGCGTTACATGCAGTGACCCAATTCAACAGCGCAAGTCCTGAAGAAAAGAAGAGCTGTTAGATCTACAAACATAACATCACTACATTCCAGCCAACCACTCGGGGGGGAACAGGCAGAAGCAACACGAAAGAAACACTGCATATTATTAGGAGCTCTCTCCATACAGGTATTTTATTAAATGGGTGATAAGCTTTTATCTTACCTGGCTGCTGGGAATTTATAAAGATTTTTTTAAAAGTAACTTTCCTGGCAAACTACTGTAGGGTTAGCTACTTCCCTACGTCAAAATAATTGTATAAGGTTTAAATGTATCTACAGGTGTTTTACTAAAAGTTTTTGCTATTTGTCAATAACTCATTATTCTAGAGCACATGCCTGTTAAGTCTTCAGCTACATTTTCAACCTTTTCTTTCAAAAACACTGGTAGCCCCTTATAATTAAATACATAAATATAGTTTTATATATACAGCTGCTGCATTTGATTTGCTTTGTAACTTCATCTGGAAGATCAAATAAAGGTCACATTTTCCATAAACATCTGTACGGAAAGTTAAGTTCTGCTTTGGCGTTTTTACCTTCATAACACTAGCAAACCCCATTCTTACTGTTGCATTTAAAGAAAAAAATGAAATGGATTTGGTTTACCGCTCATTATCTCAAAGTGTGCAATTACAACTAACACTACTGTAAATTTATCGTAGTATAGTAATAAAAACAAATAAGATAACCACAAGCTACCATAATTAGAATTACAGTTATTAGATTTTTTGCACCTAGATCTTGGGATTTTACTGTACAGCATTGAATTGGTTATAAAATTGCCTCCTCTTAAGACCATGGAATACACTGTACAACACTGGGAGGGTACAGGTTTCCCAGAAATCTATTCTTTTTCTTTCTCTCTCTAAACATAATGTATTTTCCATAGCTATATCCAAGAAAGATACAGCTTGCACAGAAAGCATTGCCAAGACATCACACCTATATGGCAAGCTACTTTGTCCAGTCACATTTTGCCCCACTTTCAAAGTGAATACACTGACATGGCACCATTTCAAGCAGCACAATTTTTTTTCCCCACAGATATCAATCATGAGAAGTGTTTTAAAACATCTGAAGCCCTCTGATAGCAAAATATTTTGTTTTCCAGGTGTGAACAGAGCAACAGCAACAGGAGTGAGCTAAACCCACTTGTTGGCCATTCACTGTTTCAGCATTTCCCCTTAAAATGTAACTGCCACCACCATTCCCTCTGAGGTCACCTGCCAAAGAGACTCGGAACTCCACAACTCAAAGGCTATTTTCTGGCATAATTTTCTAGGAAAGACGGTACATTTCAGGGGTTTGGAGGAGGTGAATTGGCTGGGTTTTAGTTTTAAAGCTCCAGACCTCTTTTTCTCCAGTTCCCAGAGCATGACTCTCAAGGAATTTGTTACAGACAGAATCATTTTCTCCTCCACTGGTAAGTCTCAGATTTGTAGAAGAAAAATGGTTGACAGGAAACTTATGTATTTCATACGTTATTACAACTGCTGTAAAACAACAACTGGGATAAAACCAGTCAAAAGGTTATTTCTACCCACAACGACACACAGCATGCAGAGTAAAATTACAAGCTCTTCCAACATTTTCCTCAAGAAAACAAAGTGCGTTTCTATGGAGGTAAACTTTATTATGAAATTCAAAGAAGGGTATTTAATATTTTTCTTTGTTAGCTGTAAATATACATTTAATGACAAACAATTGGCTATAGATGTAGCTTCTCTCATGAGTACATATCCCTCTATTTATACAGGATAGGAAAATGTTTTATACTAAATATGAGAGGCATGTAGAACGAAAGCCAACAACTGCAGAGTTCTTGAAGAAACCATTTCTCCCATTTTAATGTAAAGTATATTTTAGGAGACAAAATTACAACAGCTCTGTTTCTCAAATTCTATATCAAAGAAAGTCGAGAGATTATCAGCTAGATGCAACTACCTCATCAGCTCTGGATACTTACAACTGAGCTGCTCAGGCATGAATATTCATCTCCTGTGATAGCGCAAGGCAATGATTTACATTTCCATGCTAATTGAGGTGTACACTTCACTAGTGCAACACTTTGTGCTCCTAAGAGCTTATCTCAGGCACCTGATCTGCATCAGCACCACGGGAGAACAGGTAAGCGAGCAGAGCCTCACCTGGAGGCACGTTCATCAGGTTCTGCAGTATGACCACACATCTGCTGAAATGCGCGTATCAGCTTCCCTCCGCTCAGAGTGCTAGCAAGCCTGCAGATAAGCAACACCGTCGTATCAGTGAGGTGCACGTGCCAGTAAACCAGTGTCTTCAGGCTTGCTTTAAAGAAGATTCTCCCATGTGCAATAAGTAATGAATAGTTTGTAGCATGTGTTTATTATCACAAACAAAGCCAGTTCAGACAGACTTGACCCCCTTTGCAAAATCATTGTTAATTCTCCCAGTCACAAGTCCTGAGATTCAATTTCCAGCCTAATTGCCTCTGTTTGACCATCCTCCTTTGCCCACTGCAGAGATTCTTCCTCCGAAGAGTAAAGGAACTGAGGAAAGTATTTGGGATGGATTAAGCAACACAAAATGGGTATCTCCTGCTACCAAGATGATGTAGCACACAGAGAGAAAACACAGCAATGATTATTGTTACCACCAACGCAGCTCTAGAATTCATAGTGTACTCTTTCTTCTGCATATGCTTTTCTCTGTCACTGTCAGAAGAGAAGTTTGAATGATGCAGAATGATAAAAATGTGAATTGTGCTGCCCAGGAGACATTACAAACCTCCATGTGGGACTTCTTCAAAAGAACCTTCTCTACTGAAGGAGAAAACTGTGCAACCTCCATAGAACATGTTTTTTCACAGACTTTAGTTTCCTCCTATTCTTGCCAAAAATAGGTATCTTTTTACTAATCGTGATTAAATTCTGCTTTGAGCATTTACAGTCTGCCTATAAGCTAACGAATGTCTATCTTGGCACGTCCTGCCCCAAACCGTTACTCAGTCCTTATCTGTAACATTCTGTACTGGAGATGCTTAAGAGCAGAGAGACGCGAGTATGATCACAGGCAGAGAAGAGTATGAGAGCAAAAGAAAAATCAGTAAAGCACTTCTGTGCGCCTCCCAGAAGAGGAGGATTATTTATATGAGTGCAAACAACTTTTCCTACCTTACCTGAAACTCTGCCTCCAAATATTGAGCAGAACAGAGGAACTCTACCATGACACAAACATGCAAGAAGACTTTGACTGTGAACAGACATATGCGAGTTCCAGATATCTCAGGTCCTAAAATACTGCATAAAGAAGCCTGAAGGAACAAGCTGTTCATTGTTAAGAAACACTTCGTGTCTACAGGACCTGTCATTCCAAGTGTTCCTTATCCATTAGAAGCCATCCCCAACTACATGGCTCAAAACCACTTCCATTGCAGCTCCTTCAACACAGAAGGGACACTGCATAAAGCCCAATATTAGAATATTGGATTTCTCCCCCTGCTCCCCAGGATTTCGAAGCTACACATGATAAGATGATGTGCTAATAGCTCACAGGACCTCAAATCCTTCTGGCAACTCTCTCAGACCTGCAGCTTCCCCCAAGTGCCCTGGCGTTGACTTGCCCGCCTGTGGTTTTGTTTCAAGTCTTGTGTTTATGATTACTGAAACACCAAATATGAAACCTTTACTGAGAAAAACTGAAACCCATATCAAGCATCTCAGCTGTTGTGATTTTTGTTTCAAATTCCAAATTTTCAAGCTAACCTCACAACCTCTGAATTTAATCCTCAGCTTGCAAATGCTCAGGTGCCTCAGCACTCAGTTAATGAAAGGGTTATTACCTTTCCATGACAATTTTTAACAGCAAACAGCCTCAGCTTATC
Source organism: Pterocles orientalis (assembly GCA_011057875.1). NCBI lineage: Eukaryota > Metazoa > Chordata > Aves > Pterocliformes > Pteroclidae > Pterocles > Pterocles orientalis. The sequence goes on along the minus strand of WKFP01015056.1, from coordinate 994,100 downwards.
AAACTGCAGAGGCTGTATCAACCTGACTTTATTCAATGTTATCATCACGGCCTTCTCGGAGAGACCACTACATTGCATGTCACTTCTGTTGATTTGTGCTGAAGGGAAGTTTCTCTCCGTCTCTTACGCAGCTGTACTTGTAGAACTGATGAACACACGATCCTCCCTGAATCCTTCCCACATGTGAACTTTAACTACTGGTTGTATATTCCATCACTATTTCTGTTCGAATTACATAAATCTGCCTTCCCTTTATACTCTACCTTTCCTTTAATCCATCTGCACTCTTCCTGAGACAAAGATGGAAAGAGTTATTTAGAGAGACATGGGAGGCGATTTCATTGCTTCATGCTTAATTATAGTTTGCTAAGGCAATGCTTTCTCTACACTAAAATAATCTTTTTTCCATTACCACAATGTTATTTAATACACCTGTATGTCCTCCTTTTCTCTGGAATTGACAATGTAACATCTCTAAGACTTGAAACAGAAGCTGCTGTGATATTCAATATTCTCAGGTGAGAGATGGGCATGGTTCTGGTAAGGGGTGGCAGATCCAAGACCAAGTCTTCCTGATACATCCAGCGCTTCGGTCTGGGTTCTGTTCTCAGACGAGTTTATCATTCTGCATAGAGCAAGTATACCCTCTTATCCATACACAAGTGTAAAAGTTTGACAGCCTGTATTTACTTCTACTGTTTGCTGCTTAGTACAGACCAAATCTAACAAACCCAAGCTTACCACCATCAAGAATCCATCCTCTGCACTGATCTCAGTGCTAACAGGGGAACTATCTAACACAGGATAAAAGCTGCTCTGCAGTATCTCAGAAACTTAGAGGGCAATTGAAGTGTCTGCACAGAAATTTACTGAGCATACACCTAGACAGACAAACCTGGGACCACTCCTTCCATGTCCTTGCCTAACAATTTCCAACAGGGCATAAGCACCTGACAGAGGCATTTACCAGCAGCAGAGAAATGAATCATCCCAGCCAAGAGACAGAGCAACCCCAGTGAGAGACTGCTCCTCACGCTTCACTTCTCATTGCAATAGATCTCCAAAGAGACAGAAAAAAGCTAATCGGGTAAAGATATTACCTGCTCTATGATTGCGTTTGGCATTCTTGTATTCACAATTTGCATAGCTGAGACAGACAGAACTCTTTACAATGTCGAGCTCCCAAATTAAAGTTCTGCCGTTACTGTGCAGACACCGCCCACGGGACACACTCAAAGTCCTTCCTTGCTGGAGGAGTGCTTCTGGAGCAAACTATAGTAGAAGAGAGTAAAGTGACGTAACAAAAATGAATGCCATTAGAAAGACCTCTGCTCCAAACACCAGAAGCAGTCTGTGGAGTGACTGAACGGTCACCCACGCATTTAATGTTTCCACAGCACCAATACAACCCTAGCCTGGTATGCTGCGTAACACAGAGACAAGGACTTTGTTCCATAATTTTTTCAATCAGAAACATAACATCAGCAGAGCTTCACTCCTGCTAAGGTGCCGAAACAATAAAAGACAGAAAAATGGAGAAGAATTTTTAATTCAGATTTGCTAACAGGCAACGATTATTTCACCAGTTTCTATGGTACTATCACCATGGCAGCTAGCCACTTCAATCACAGGCACCAGAACATGCTTCTGATAACATCATAGCAATGGCTTAGAAATATATCACATCTCCTGGCCACGTGCAGCAGTAACTACTTTGCAAATTCCATATGACAGAGGTCACTAACGGCATCAGCAGACATCAGGATCAGAAATTTGGTATTTCAAGCATCTAATTGAGGAACAAGTTCTCAGTGTTCCTTGTTCTAACAATAGTGGAGATAACACCATTGTGACAGAAACGAGAATCAAAATTCTTTCACAGCTTTCTCAATTTCTACATCAGGTTTGCCCCTTCTTTAGTACATAGTCAATGCTTACAATTACTCAGCAGATCCTAAGAGAATGTGCAAGAGAAAAAAAAAAATAACAGTAGAGCACTGACTATCTGTGAAACACTGACAGATAAAAATGGCTACTTTACCCTTGTATTGAAAAAAACCACTTTGTTCTCTGGACAGGTTAAATGGTATAAAAGCATCAAACACGAGAATGGAATCACAATCAGAGAGCATAACTCAGTGCTCAGACTGACGAAATTTTCAACATACAATGTGAAACAGACTGATTTTACTACATGTATCATGAAGCATTCACCGATATGCTCACTCTGCAAAAAACCTGGAAGTATTCAAAAAGACTTTCAGCAACAGCAATCCTCCATTTCTTCTATAAATTACATAAGAAATTACATTTTCAAACTATCTTAGAGCAGATTCATACTCTCGTCCTGGGATTTCTGATTTTTTTTTCTCAAATTAAAGGGTATTTCAAAAGGCTGAGAGACTCTACGATTTTAAATTAATTTATAAATCTTTTTAATAAAAGCTAATAAGCAAGTTCAACAATTTCTCTATTTCAAGCCTGAAGTTTTGCTAAGAGTCCATACAAGAGATATTAAATAAGCTAAGTAAGTAATGTCAATCACAGTCTGCAGTAAAATACTACAGCAAAGCACTGTGTCTAAAAATCACTGGTATAATCGTATCCTAAAATAGACAGCACTGACCTCAAATAGAAGAAGAATAAAAATGTGAAGTAAACTGAAAATGAGACTTGAAATACATCACAACTAGCTTTGTCTCTTCAAACTACTTAAAATCAGAAATACTCATCACAGGAGCAGTTATACTAGGAGAACAATATAAAAACAGAACTGTAAGTCAAGTCTATCGTATCTCCAGTGTCTCCATCCTTGTTAGATTTACAGCTCTGCTGCCTCGGGTCAGCAGTTGGGAAAGGACAGCTAAAACAAAAAGACTAGGAAATATTTGATGGTGAAATAATTGTACTGTCACATTTACATGCACATACTAATTAATCCGCCTTTAAAATAAAACCAATTAGTGACTATCAAGGATTTGAGGACAGTTCTGCCATCTCATCCGGGAACACTCGACTTCCTCAGTTCCATGTCATGCTTTGTCTTAGGAAACCAACAAGAAAGAAATGCAGAAAGATGCAGTGCAACATCTACACCACATTTATCTCGCACTCGAACTGCCAGACTTCTACTCTTGCATTAAGACTACCCTGCTGAATTTTCAGACCATCTAAGCAGTCAGGATAATCTCCCAGCTTTTTCATTTGGGCAACACTGATTAATCATTTCAGAAGGACAACGCACCATTTAGCTCCATGCATTGGTCTAAATGTCTGTGAACGTATTTGCATGGCTGGGCAGCGCATACCAACCACAAATGAACCAGCAGACTACAAAATCTTCAACAACAAAAAAAGCTTTTTCTACTTCTTTGAGCCCTCCATTTAATAAAAGTTCCACTTGATATTTTAAGGGCTTGCCACTTCCTCCATTGAAAGTTTATTTTTAATTTTTGCTTAATATGAGTCCCAAGATATTTTATGAAATCCAAGTCAAGAGAAGATTCAGATTTCACGATGTTTTCGGGAACACAGAATATATTAAACAGGACACTTCATTAAACACTGTACATTCTGAGCTCTAGACTATCTGGTGACAAAGACTCTGCTAGTTCCCTTAGTCTTTTCCCTCTTCCAGCTCCAACTTTCTCTCCAGCCATACATAACCACATGGAAACGCCTTGCCAGTGTCATTCTCCTCCTATTAAGGCTATAGAAGTTACTGTGTCTAAAGGCAATAATGAGCTAAAGAACAATATGTGACAACACGATGATATACACATTTTTAAAGTTCTTATTTCTAGGCAATAAATAAAAAAATTAATAAAATACAATTTTTCCCAGATAACACAAATATGATACCAATGAACTCATACAAAACTTTAAATCTAATCGCTGTGATGTTTTCATGTAATTTAAAACATATAGTTTTAAATTTAAGTTAGATGTTCTACATAAAGTACTTTGGCTAACTAAAATAGACTCCCTAATTTTTTAATAAGTAACACAAAGGACAAGGGTTTCAATGATTAGCACAACGGTTGCATTGTTGAGACCTCAGTCAGTGTTTATACGCCTGCACGTATACAGCTCTACAAAATTGCTGACCTGGAGTCCCATTCACTGAAAGTCTCTTCGGTCCCTGGCCCTCCTGCTGAATCTGCCAGCAGGACTGCAGGGGAGATGTGCCAGGGCAGTGAGAGATGCAGAGGCAGACTAACGCAGAAAGGACTGAGTACCTGCCTACCAGCTCATTCCACGTTCACATGGAGTCTAACATCCAGCCATTGTCACCCTTATTTACATCTGTGGTGGTAAAACAAAACCAAATTCTTCTAGACCGCATTTGCAAAAAAATACCTTTGTAAAAAATAGATACATTATTATTAAGTAAACGATCAGTTATTTTTGCACTATACCTTTAGCAAATTAGTAGTCTATTACACCTGACCCCTACCCAGCCTCATACCTAACAGTTATTATATTATACATTAATTAATCAGTCCTGAAAATGATCGAGCTTATTGTAAACTACGAAGATAAAAACACAGTATCACAAAGGAGCAAGATTCACAAAAACGTCATTTCTCTTCCGTGTCATACCATCATTTCTGCTGTGTGGACAAATACAGCCCACATTGGTTCTATACTCCACGCCACAACCAATGTGACAGCCTTATCAAAAGCACACAGGCTTGTAATAGAAAGTATCCCAGAGAAAAGCAGGCATTGATATTCAGCTACATCCCAGATTCAAAAGGGGAAACTCAGCCTGCCCCTGCGTGAGCAGCACATGCACACCTGGGCAAAATCTGGCCTTCACCCATAAGAGAGAGGCCACCCAGTCCATTCACACCAACAGCAGAAAATGGGGCCAGATCCAGCCGCAACAGCTATCACACTCATATTTTAATACCAGATTATAAATAATAAAACACCAATTTTCCTACCAACAGCACTTCCAGTTCCACAAGCTTAATGTAATTTGTTTAAATCTGTGCCGTAGCAACCTTTTTTAAAGTCAATGTCATCTGTAAGGACCAAGTTAAAATGTGGGCCAAATTTATCAGACATTAGTTTTCTTTGGATATAGAGCTCAGAACAGTGACTACGTATCATCCTAAATGTGACCTGAGCTGTGCATGTTGTGTCCAGCAACATACTTTAAACCAACCCATTGCCCTCATCATCACTTTCAAGTATTTGCCTGAGATGCTGAAGGTCAAATGAAAAGTGTGAACGCTTTCTTTCTGTTTACATCAAATTTATATCTGTGTGCTAGAAATTGTGGCACTGTTCAGGCCTAGGGAGAGAAGCCTCAAGAGTCGTTAAAATATGACAGCGTGATAGCTGGTGAATTTAAAGGCGCATCTAAGGGACAACAAACAGAAGCGACCATTCCCTCCTGCAGCGTGGAGCTACGTATGCCCACGCAGCCATGGGTACCACCGTCTGTGCATGATACCAGTGATGAGGAACTTATTGTAACAGAACTACAGCAAAAGTAGTCAACAATTTATTATTTTATTTTTTCAGCACTAGCTCACAATGGGGCTCTGCATCTTTAGGTCAGATAGAGACTTAACGAGCCTCCAGAAAGAGCCTGAACAGACATATTCCTACAATCTCCAGGGTAAGCGTTGGGGTAGTGAGCTTTTTAAATTTAGATTATGTAAGGTCATGTGCCTCACTGCATTATGTTTTATATGCACATTATACCTCACTGCACTATATTGCACCTTATGAACTCCAAACAATCGCTATTCACACATATTCTGGCAGATTCCCTTTTGTAGCCCTTTCAGAGTGAGAACAAATATCGTATGTACATCTAATATTTATCGGAATGAGGTCAGTCCCCCAAACGTCCTGACCGGATCCCGGAACCCCAGGAGGAGACACCACCTGCCCAAATCGGCTCCTTGCCCGAGCAGCGCCGGGCCACCCGCCCAGCGAGCGGCTCCTTTCACCAGACAGAAGCCGGGGCCAGAGCCTGCAATGCAGAAGCCCTTCCCGGAGCCCATCGCTGAGCTGGGGGAGACGGGGCGGGGGACCTGCCCGCATCCCCACCGCAAAACCGAGACGCGGCGCGGGGGGGGCGGTCCTCAAGGTCCGGCTTTGCCCTTACCGGCTGCGGCCGCAGGCTTCGCCCTCCGGCTGTCCGCAGCTCCGCGCAGCGGGAACTCCTGCAGCCGGGGCGGCGCGGGCAGCCCGCAGGCAAGGACACGGCTGCGGGCCGGGCCACCTGTGCCACCGGCCGCTACCGGCCCCTGCCCCGCTCCCAGCCCGCAGAGAGGAGGAGGGAGAAGCAGCTCTTACCTGCTCCCGCGGCTCCTCCGCCAGCCCTCGCTAACCGAGCTCCATCTTCCTGCGCCCGGGAGGGGGAAAGGGGGGAGTCCACCCAGCCGCTGCCGCCCCTCCAGCTGCCGCTTTCCGTCACCGCTGTCCCCCGCCCGCCTCCCGCCGGCCCTGCGGACGGCACCGGCGGAGGAACGCGAGACCCACCTCCTGCCGCCGCCTCCTTCCCATGAAGTCACCGGCCGCAGGGCCCTCCCCTCGCTGCCCGCAGCGGCCCGGGGAGCCGCGCTCCGCCCCGCCCCGCGGCAGCCGCCCCCGCGGCACCGGCCCCGCCGCGGCCAGCCCGCACCGCCGCGGCCCGGAGCCCCCGCCCGCCCTTCTGCAGGCTCGGCCTCGAGGTCCCCAGGCGGCGCAAGGGACGCGAGAAGCAGGCGGCAGCGCCCGGGAAGAGGGCCCGCAGCCGCCCCTGCCCCGCCAGCGCCCCCCCGCCCCCGGCCGGGCCCAGGGGAGGGGGGCGGAAAGGGGTGCTGGCTTTCTGCAGCCGTGCCAGCTCTGGAAGCGGCCGCGCCTGGTTTTGCCCTCGGCACGAAGGCTCTGCTGAGCCAGGTTACTGCCTTCCCAGTGCCTCCCGTTTCAATAGCGCGTGTCCTTGGCTCCAGGGGAGACGGCAAAGTTTAGCTCAGCCCACAGCAGCTGCTCAGAGAAGCTGGTTCCAGGTCCTTCCGCACGCACACAGGTGTGTTCCCTGTCACCTAGTTAAAACCACCTTCCCCACACCGAACAATCTTCCACTGTTCAGCAACACTAGAGTCAAAGGGGAAATGGACTAAGGAATACACCTCCAGCACTGAGCTTTCCCTTTTTCCACTTACTATGACAAAAATAGAAAATGCAAGACCAAGAACTAGGCAAAATATGTTGGATAGAAGGAAACAAAAAAACAAAAACACAGCTACAGGAGTACCTGTTCAAGAAAAGCCTCCTTACCTAGAAACACTGAGAATTCGGACCTGACGACAGGTGATCAGCGACAGATACAGCAACACTGAATCTTTAAGGAAACACCAGATGTAGACAAAATGTCATCACGTTTTGCACCATCACAGCACATCTGGAGAGGTATATCTGGTGACATGGAAGACAGTTTTGCAGATACCCATTTTCGTATCATGAGCAAGTGAGGTTCGATGGTTAGGGAAGAAATACAGATCAGTTCATTACATTCTAGTTTTCTGCTAGAACCCCAACATCAGTTTAGAATATTGTTGAAACTCCCAAAAGAATCTCACCTTACCTTTGAAAAATATTTCCTTTTGCAGCTAATAAGAACAGAAATGAAAACATCTGAAAAAGTTCCCAGCTGTTCCATATATAATCTTTTGCTTCAAATGCAATAAGCTACTAGCTCTTGGCACACAAACCATGACAGGCACGAAGCCTAACAGTTTTGTCCAATACTGTTTTAGGCCCACATAAAGTGAACTCCCCATGTTTGTCCCTCCCATCCTCTGTTCTCCTTAGAGATATTCTTTATGCTCGTGATTGAAGATTTCTTAGGCAAGCAGAGTTAGTAAATAAAAGGAGGCAAGCAAGAAGGAAGGCCAGGTCCTCCCTGCCCTTTTCTGTAGGGTCCATAACAAAGGGAGCGGGTAAACTTACTAGATCCAAAGACAACAAAGAGACATTTTGCATTCCAACTGGGCAGAGTAACCTGTGCTCTTCAAGCAAAGAAGCAGTATTCCTAATAATACAGATTCTGATTGAAACTCTGTCAAAAGCATGCATGCTGCAATAATAACGGAATGAACATCCTACAGCAGGGTTTGGACCCCAGCACTTGAACCTGTTACAGCTGCAGGGGAGCAGGGGGGGAAACTCAGACACAGCTCTACATGTGTGCTACTAAAAGATATACAAAGCTGATCTGAGTCCACATGAGCTCAGAAGAGAACTGAACTTTCCAGGTATATACTGAAATGGAACAGTTGGCTAAACAGAGACAGAGAAAAGAACAAGAGCACTGATTTCATCAGTTGAATCTAAGCAGAAAACAAATTCTGTAGGCTTGGATCTTTGTAACCCAAAAATAAGTGGTGAGATGTGACTGGCATCATTACAACTTTTCAAGTTGGTAAAAAAACTACTAAAATGTCAACCTTGAGCAGGTACAAAAATCCAAAGCAACTAAAATTTATTTCTCTTGCTGTTTTCACTCTATTTCTCTTGCTGTTTTCACTCTCTCACAGTAAGTTTATAGTAATTGTGGAGATGAGTCTGCCAGTCACAAATACGCTCATGGGGCTTGAGGTGTACTTAAGTCACCATGAAGGGTCTGGCTGCAGCATTTGCAGGCATACCCGAGCTGTCCTTAGTCTGGCTAACACAGGGAGCCACACCGGAACAGCAATATCCGTACACTATTATGTAAATGCTGTGCTATACTTCTGAGTACCCTGGACTCTGAAGAGCTACTGTATAGAATTACAGCTTCTTCCCCAGAGATGTACGGAGTTTACACAGGTACGCCCTTTTGGTACAATATCCTCTAACCACACACCCAGTTTACATTAATGTTGATACAGCAGAACTCCATTTTCTTTCATGGAAACAATATTCAGGTTGCATGTTTAGTTTACTTTTCAGTTTCATTCCTGCTGGCATTATGAGGTAATAAAACAAGTCTACAGTTCGTTAATGCCATGTATTTACCATTAATCAAAATTACTGCTAAAGATATTTTTGTTAATCATTAAAGTGATATGAGAAATTATATTTCTAATAGGCAGAAACACACTAAAATAATGGCGGTGCAGTAACTGAAGGTGAAATAGTTCAGCAAATTCTGACTACACAAATGTGTTGACATCAATCATTGCAAACCATTGGAGAACATTTTATATATTCCAGTTCATAAACTTGGATTTATTATGAAGCATACTGCAGTCATAAAATAAATAGTTGACAATTTATAAATTCTGTATTTTTCAGTTTTTCTAAGTTTGCCTTTTTTTATTTTAATAATATATATATTATTTTTGTAATATATATATACTTCTACATATATATTTTGAGCTTAAGTAGTATGTACACATGGTGATGGTGCTGGTTTTGCCTCCACTCCCCCAAAAAACCCAACAAAAAGTTTAGGGACAAAAAAATTAATAATTACTCAATAATTATGCATATGCTTAAAGAAAGAGACTGGGGGACAATTAAATTAGAAATAGGGCTAAAATCACCAATGTTCAGGTATGATGAATGTTCATTTTACTAGTTTAATTCCAGATTTGCAGGCCTGCTCATGATCTTAAGAAGCTTTTGGAGAAAAACTTGAAAACATAAGCATTTAAATGTAAACATGCAAATATCATTATCTACCATAAGCATTTCATGATCTCTAAGACATTCCGCTGTTGGTACCAAGCAAAAAAGTCTCTGCCACAGTTAGTGCGATCTGTCTACAGTTTAAAAAAAACTCCCGTGAATTAACAACTACTTGAGTCGCTTATTACCTTACAGCCACTACAGACATTAGCTTCATAAATCCATCGAGTCTCCTTGCCCAAATCCCCAGCCTCTCTGGGGTTTCAGTCTCACAGCCCCACTCCAGTCCTTCTTGCCTTCTCTCCCACCATCTCTCCTGCTTCTGCCTTGCTATGGCACAAAGCTATGAATCAAGTGAAACCAGCGTGTACTGTAGCCACCTACAAGGCGTATCACCCTCTCTAATTTCAGGTCTATCACTCCCATACATTCTGAACCTACAGTGAGTTACAGAGATTCCAGGAGGGACGTCAGGTGAGTTCTGGGTGGAAAGCTTGCACAAAGCAATGGTAAACTTGCAGTTAGAGCCCCAAAAGATAAGAACATTAGGTTTTATTCTTCTGGACCTTTTTAAAAGAGTTCTGAATAAACAACTTTGGCAGATGACACTCTAATTTTCTTTGCTACACAGTATATAAGCAGAGGATTCTCGTCTGAGACTCCACAGAAGGGTGTTAAGACTACAGAGGGTTTTTTTTGTTTGGTTCAGTTTTGAAGGGTTGTTTTTTTCCTTTTGGGGGCATGGTAGGGTTGTTGGGGGTTCTTTCATGCTTTGATGAAAAGATTCCTAGAAGTGTAATGTGACATCTATGACTTTGTAGAGATATCTAAAGTTTGGTCCTCAAAGCTCTGTAAGAGAAAGCTTGTATGAGACAACGCATTTGAACAGCAAACAAATTCCACCAGACAATCTGCAGTTCAAGTCATCCTTAGGAAGTTCACGAAGGGTACAAGAACTTAATGCAGTCAATTGGCAGTTAAAGAAATGATGTGCCAAAGTCTACCAAACTCCCAAGCCTACCGTTTTCATTCTAATTGTATAAAGAGCTAGTGACAGATCACTGAATAAAAGGCGGCTCTGGGTTAAACTTCCTAACGAACCCCCACGACACACTCAATCAACTTCCGATGTTTTCTCTCGTACCTCTTCAGGGGTGCTATGTCCAGAATAACGCTCAGTTCTGTCTCATGTCTGATCACATAAATCTGGCCCAAATAACATACTTCCAAATTTTGATGGAAAAGAGCTATTTTGTAAGGAATGATGAAAACACAGAATTCATACAATCTAGTGGGCAAAATGACCTTAAATGAAAATCTGCGGAAACTTTAACTTTGGGAATGAGTAGCTGCCTGCACAACATTTGCTGTATGTACATCTTCTTGAATTAATTTGTTTTCTTCATCCATCATACTTTTTCCTTCAGCCTGTCCACATTTCTACACCTCACTGATTGCAGGAAGTTCCTTAGAGAACCACAGACATCCTGAAGCTAACAAGAAGACATAACAAATTGTGGAATGAGGTACCGTATCAGGCTTCATTAGTCTGTCAGATATATCACCTTTATAAAATAACTCTATTTCTGTTCCATGTCTTTTGTCTTCAATATAAGGAAGCATCCACTTTAAACTCACACTTCAGAAAACATGGAAACTGGGGCAAAGCTGTTAAAGACAAGTTATATACCACAATTTAACCTATATACAACAGAAATGCAAATTGAATTCCTTCTTATAAATGTCATTTAGAAAAAAAACAAATTAAATTATGACTGATCTTGAATATAAATGGTAGGCACAACTTTCAGTGTTCTTATTAGTGCTGATATCAGTCTGCAAGATTATTAGAGACTGGTTATGAAGGTACAGATTCCATCTTGCATACAAACGAAATGAGACATTTATGCTTATAGATCAATAGAAAGTTTTTCAGAAACTCTACCTTTGTCTAGTAAAGTAAGTGAAGACACAGTCAATTCTCCCTAAGAAGAAAATCTCCTCTAGTCATCTTTTACGATCACTACATGAGCTATAGCCCTTAATGATAGTTCTGCAGCACCTGGAAGAATTTCTAATGAAACTTCTATTATTCTATTTGAACAAAGTAATTTAACATACAGTAGCCACAGAAAAATATTTCCTCAAAAGCCCAGGAAAATATTACTTCTAGATGTAAAATAAAGAATTAAATAAAGCCACAAACACACAGAGGCCAGCATTGAAAAGGCAAGAAGGACATACTTGAGCTATGAATACCTCAAAAGATTTAAACTGAACTAGAAATGAGGGGGAAAAACTTTTTTTTTTTAAACTGTTTCTGAGTAATTGTAGCCAGTAGTACTTAAAACCAGGGTGCTTGTGAGTTGTTGCTTCCCCCTGTTGTGTTTGTACACATCAAACTGTCAGCATTTTCTCTGCCAAACCCTACACTGCTTGCAGCACACAGACTGCAGGCCAGGACGAACCGGGGCAGAACTCAGATTTGTTACCTCCTCCTCCTCCCGGTCTGTGAGACTGGGACCCAGCAGAGGGTAGCTGTTTCCTAATTAACTGGATTTTTAAAGTTGTTCTTATTATTAAATGTCACTGAAAATAGCAGCATTTCTTGCCAGCCAATTGCTTTTATTACTTGTTAACTCTGGAAATATCTACTCAACAAGAACACATTTTTCTATCAAGTCAGCTGGGAAGTTTATTTCTCCTGTCATTACATCAGATTATTATTTTACAGTCACAGACAGATTGTTATCAGCCTTCAGAGACTTCAAAAATAATACAATATGGTTCCTGGCACTCCCGAGAAGACTGAGAAATGCCACCCACACAATTTGCAAAACTTTTTTTTTTTTTTTTTTTT
>WKFP01015056.1:958222-969603 GCA_011057875.1 Pterocles orientalis | reverse complement strand
TGATCAGGGAGTGCAGTGGGAGAACAAGGGGTAACGGGTATAAGCTAAAAGAGGGTAAATTTAGACTAGACATTAGGAAGAAATTTTTCACTGTGAGGGTAGTGAGACACTGGAACAGGTTGCCCAGGGAGGTTGTGGATGCCCCATCCCTGGAGGTGTTCAAGGCCAGGCTGGATGAGGCTTTGAGCAACCTGGGCTAGTGGAGGGTGTCCCTGCCCATGGCAGGGGGGTTGGAACTTGATGATCTTTAAGGTCCTTTCCAACCCAAACCATTCTATGATTCTATGATCCCTTGGTGTTTAGACATGCATAGAACAAATCATAAAGCTACTGCATCAAAGTGAGGTTTGAATTTTAAAACAGATAATTAGACTCATACATAGGATCATTAGAAAGACAGAACTCCGCCAATACAGATCACATTTCAAAGCAACTGCTTCAAGGTAAATCTTGTTATAAATATCACCAAGAGGAAAGATACGCAATAGCATGAAAACCCTTGAGAACATTCTAGAAGAAATATATGCTTAGGTGAAGCCAAAGCAATTGAATTGTCTGGAACTCATTTTAAAAGCATCAGACTTCCCCCCGCCCCCTTTTTTTTAATTTCCTAGTTGCAGGTTTTTAAAAGATAGTCTTTAGATGCATACTGGCAGCTCTGCTTCGGACAAGTAGGACTTTATTGTCTCTGACCTCTTTACTAAGATATGAACACAAACAAATGGCAAACCTTCATAGAGTAAATTTTGTTTATTTCCACTCACCTCATCAGCAATAGCACAGCTCCCTACTCTTCCTAGGAGATATCGTTGTCTGCCATTCACGTTTTTCTTTCTGGCCCCTGGCAGGGGGACACCCAGGTCTCTCGACCTGAACAGCCCTGAGCTTTGCTGGTTGGGTCTTTGCAAAATTGTATTGCTAAGCTCTTACCCTCCACCACTGCAACTCCAACCCAGCCTTATCAGACCTGCTGATTATTAGTCTCAACCTAGTATTTCATCGGCTTCCAGCAGACTTACTAGAAATACCATGCACCTCATGAGGCAATGACGCTGACGAGCAACAGTTTGCTTTTCAATACAGAAAAAACTGCTTCCACGATTTCTGTATGTTTGAGAAAAGGGGTGATCCTTCACCTCAGTCCCGCTCCCAGTCAAAGCCGAGATACACACCAAGTTGTTTATTGCCTCAGTGAAAAAAATCCATCAGGACGAGGAGCCTCACAGGTGAGCTGAAGCAGGTGAGCTGGGCATGGTTGCGTGCTGCCCTTTTGGGGAACAGCGGTGCCGAAGAATTGCTGCAGGGAAGAGCTGTGCAGGGCCCGAAGCAGCACCGAACGCAGCGCGAACAGTGAGCAGAGCAGGATCGCGTTTGCAGTTCCAGACCTATCGAGAAGACACACACACTCCAAAGAGCAGACTCTCTGAAACAACATCAGTTGTCACCCACTGAGTGTTGTTAAGTCTTCAATTCTGTCATTAATTAATACTCCCTTTGCAAGCCCTTGTTAAGGCCTCTAATGGATAGATTTGAAGAAGCAATCTTCATACTATTTTTTTCTGAAATTTTCAAGGAATGCACCGTGAGGCTGTGCAAAGAAAACTGTACTAGGTCATAAAGAGGAGACTACCTGTTTCTACACCAAGAAAACACTAAAAAGCAACAGACTCCCCCGTTTGTCATTTGCCTTCCCTATTTCATCTACTCTAACTGTATTCTTTCTTTCATCATTAAATGGGCTAAATTTCACCCACCTGAGGCTAGCCATAAGAACATTAGCTCTTATTAGTTTATTTTACCATGTTAATTCACTGTTTTCTAGCACGTCTGATTTCTTTCTTTTTTTTCTCTGCCCACGAGAGTTTGTGTCATTCTTTGGTCTATTTTAAATTTATTTTTCTGTAAATCTAGACAAGACTTAAGAAATAAAGGAAATAATACAGATTACTCTAAGTCTCCATTCAATCATTTCTGTCCAGGGATGTGCCTGCAGTCCCATAGCATATCCAGCTTGAAATGCATTTTCCACCAGATTTTTTAAGCTGCTGGTACCTTGCACAGGATAATACAAAGAAGGCATTACTCCGCAACAGGAAACAGTTCAGGAAGAAAATTATTCATCTGCAGACAACTAGATGGGGACCAGCATTTTATAACTACTGAGAACTACTGTTGTCAGTATCCCATGAGAACACCTCTGAAGTCAAAAGCAGTAGTTAGGCAGCCAACAACACTGCAGCTGAGGAAAGGAAGAACAGGTACTTAACAAACTGAGAGGGAAGTTCACACAGGCAGAAGCTGATTTTGCTCAGTATGCAACAATGTCCAGGACATTTCACACTCACCAAGGGCAGCCACTAGAGCTTTGAGAATGAGTGATCAGAACAACCACCCTCTGCCAGGACCAAGGACTTCCATGAAGCAGAAAAAAAGCAAAGTAGAAAGGTGTTCTGCCAGTTTGGATTGCTTCAGGCACGTGCTGTTCGGCAACAAGCCATCAACTGCATATTCATCCCGTGGGGGAGAGTCCTGTGTCACCTCTAAGGATGTTCCAGCTGAAAACACAACAATGGAACCTGTTATTAGCAAATTGGAAACCAAAGAGCCACTGGTGTTGAATAGAAATAGTTTAAAAGGCAGATGGCTTGAGACTGTTTTTGCAATGAAGGATCACAATTTCTGCATTTTGTAGAACCCAAAGATTACAGTCAGTGTTGGTATGAGCTGACTGAGGATCCTGCAGATGCTGAATGTGCTGCATTTCAAGCCCCAAATACCCTTCCCAGACAAAAAGTTTATCTTCAGGCCTCCACATCTTTGGATATCTCAACAGACCTGCTCTGCTTCACATGCACAGCGCTACATGAACTAAAATAAAGACTTGACCTGCCTTCCTCAGAAAAAGTGGGACCTCTGTTACCCAGATATTTATCATTTTTTAAAGCATAAAATAACTTTATCCTAAAGAATAAAGCTTTAAGGAATTTATAACATAGACCTTTATGGAATACCATGCTAGCTTCTTAAGCACATCTTGCAAGAGAACAACAAACTGGCTAGAGCAACTGCATTCGGAGAACAGAAGATGGAAGAGAGAGCCTTATCCAGAGGAAGCTACTAAAATGGTATTTTCCTTATTTCATATTAAAAGCTTGTCTTACAACTTGTACAGACAGGCTGAAGTGCTATCTGAACTTTAACTCAATCTGACACAATCTATGACAGATCCTTTTAACGTTTTCTTTTTTTTTTTCAAGTAGGCCAAAACAGCAAAAAATGAGCAGAAGTTTTAGAATCAACTATTTCAACATTTAGAGAAAAAAAATGACATTTCTCAAAAATGAAGTGCACAGAATTTTTTTCAGTCCAGTCTTATTTCCCACACACACGCACACACACAATTCCAGTTCTAATATTCTCTGATAGAGGTGTTAATGGATAGCTGCTTATTTCAAAGCACAATCAGAGAACCCATCTCATTATGTCTGCATGATTCTCAGCTACAGTACTGCTTGCTTCTTGTTTAAATACCAGTCATATTTCTCCCATAAGAACTTTTTCTTAAGCACTTCATATTGTATTATACTATTTAAATCACAGGCAGAAAAATGCGATACAAAATGTAAAACAGTATTAGGAAGTGGCAGGAGAACAGTTGCTTTGCTCTGTATTTTACACCTTCAAAATGGAAATCTGAAGCAGAAAAAGACTGACTCACAATAGCAGTTAATGAATATGTAAGTAGGCTGCAATTAATTAAGCAGATATATTTTTTTTACACTTCCCTTCTGTATTTTAGTCTTCCTTTTTATCTTATTTTGCTCAGTTCAACTCTTCTGACAGCTATTGACAACAGAAAACCCTACCAATACTGACTGCTAAATCCAGCAGTGCATGGCGATTTGATGACTCACGTCTCTTATTTCATCTTAATCTCCTTTCCTTTCATGCTGAGGTCCTGAAGTTTTACAGTTTAATTACAGGCTGCTCCTTTGCCTTCTCTCATATACCTAAGCCTAAGTAGGACAAGCAGGAAAAGCACACACTAGCTGTCACTAGCAGCATTTCTGCTGTTGTGACAGCAGGCTTGAACAATTTACAATTTCTCTAGAGCTTAAACGAAAGAAAGGAAGGGACAGACAGGAACAACTCTCAGCAATGCCCCTCTGCTTGACACAGAGCAGCAAGGTTTAAGAAGGAAGGATCCTGTTTCCTCTTTCCTCTTGCTTCCTTCCCTACAATGCTTAAGTCTGTAGAAATAAGAGGAAGAGTGACATTCCCATCTTAAGCTGTGCATTAAACAGAACCGAAATAGACATTCAAGGCTAAGGCTTGAGTGCTTGGTATTGCGGTTTTTTACTTTCCTGCTCAAACAGAATGACCACACGCACATGTGGCCATGATGACATTATTAAGGTTACCCTACTAGTTTGTTTTTCCATTAAAGGTTAGACCAGTTTATCTTGCCGTGTGTTTTGGTAGAGACTGAAACACAACCTGGACAGAGAAAAGATATTTCTGTCACACATTTCCATGGAACATCTGCAGCTGCCTCTGACTTAGATTGTGCTTGGATACTTAAAAACAGGCATACGAACTCCAGCACGCAGGCAGGCCCCCAAAACATCTAGTCACCGTCTGCTTCAAAAAAACCCCCAGAAAGTTCCTAGAAATTACAGTACTTTTTCAGACCTAGTAGTGCTAAATCAACTCCTGTTGATTTAGTTTAAGAGATGGGGGGATCTAGAAACTTACTCTCATGCTGGTTGATATTCTTTGACATTTGTGGACTTAAACCTACAAATGTGCAAGTCTACTGTTCTCTTCTCATTCATCTAAATAAGCATTAGGGGGAAGCTGAGTAATGATACATTAGCACATGGTACGTGCTTTCCAAAAGCAAACCCAAGCTAGTTGCTCTAGGCACTTGGACATTTATGAATACGGTACACTTCCTACCGAAAGTCCGTAACTCCATGATCTGTATCATACAGCCACCTGCAGCAACCAGGTCACTGGTGATCTTGAGAGATAAGAGCAGCATTTCTTCACAGAAAATCAGGGAGTTGGTTTTGCAAAAGATTATTTACAATACAATTAGCTTCTTACAGTCAAATTCGTTCCAGTTTTGTTTTTTACTATGTTGCAATGAAAAACAACTTAAACTCTGAAAATGTCAGGTAGCTGTCAAGCTATATTTAACTGCCACATTGCACTTAGGAGGAAACATTATTTGAATAAACAGACGGTGTTGCTAAGGGGTTGCCGTCATTAGCAGAAGCTGTAGAAGCACACATTTAACAACAAAAACGGCAGGCATAAAGGACGAGAAAACGATATGTAATGGTGGGTGCTACCAGAAACAAAACCATGGTTATACCAAATCTTGGTTTGCTTCATGCCTCCACTAAATAACATAGTTTTACTGGCAGGGTTACTTGAACTCCTGAGAACTAAATAGGAACTAAATCCTGCTAACCAATTTTCAATTAAGTTCAGGAGGGCTTGCATTGCTAGCTCCTTTGCCCCTCCCCTGAAATCCCAGAGAAAGTGAATGTACAACCTTGGTTACTACATTGAACCATTTATGTAGCTGGGAGTCTACTGAAAATAGATTGTCATGCTATTCCAGGAACGTGAATGCCATGAGCCAGCTAACGTATTTAGTCAAAGTTACTTAAATGTTACTTAAACAGTTAGTATGGAATAAAAAAAAAAACCCCTAAACTATTCCAGTTCATCCAAAGAAACGCAAAGACAATGATTGTAAAGGTGTTTAACACACGTCATTTACTTGTATTACGAGTTGAACTTTACTAAAATTGGGCATCATGCTAGCAGAGAGGCACCGTCTTCTTTCTAAGAATTGCTTTAAAACTGCAGCAGACAGAAATTTTCCAAACTACAACAGAGTTTTCACCTGCCTAAGCACCAAACAAATAACATTTCAAATTCCAAATCAGTACCAAGACGGAATGGAAAGGTAAGCATGGACAATATTGATCAGCTGGTTATATAAATTAATCTTCATTCACAAATGCTGAATACAATTTTGATACTACACTTGTGAGATTTAAAAAGTGATTGTTTAGATTTTGACCTTGCTTGTATTTTACTCATGTCCACATAGAAAAGATAACAACTGCAACCAATCAGTTCAGCAACACTTAAAAGAGCATTTCCACAAAACTCATTTTGATATGCAGAAAGAACTGTGATTATTCCTAACTTCAGAATTTCTCAGCGTACTGACACAAGGATGGAGCTGCAGGAAAAGGCTTCAGCTCCCTTGAAAACCTGACCACCAACATGCTGCTGCACTACAAAGTCTAGCAAAGTCAGAGCAGTTGCTAGGAAAGATTAAAATACGGCAAACAGGAAAATCCCCTTACTTACACAATGGCCTCATCATAGTTCAGTGTCAGAATCTTCCTGAGCTGTAAGACAAATGATAGCATTTTATGCACAACCATCACCAAGGCAACAGGAGTATGGGAGTACTGAGCAAAATGAAGGCACAAAACACCCCCGAAACCTGTAACAAGCTAAACTGAACAAAAACTAGACCATAAAAATACCAGTGGGAACCATCTTCCAAGTGTAATACAGTGAAACAGGAACGTGAAAGGTCATGCACTACACTGGACAGAGTTAAATACGCTTTCTCTGTTAACAACAAATGTATACAGTAGGGAAATTTACCCATCATCCTATATAGACATCACACAAATCACTCTTCAAAAACATAAATTCTGAGATTTGTTTACTGTTGTGACAAACCTGTTTTGATCTAGAGCAGAAGTTTCTATGCATTACAACAGGAAAAGTTTATTTCTGTGGTTACTAAACATCTGGCACTAACAGCAAAGCAGAGTAGATGGTTTTGATTCAGCACCCAGCATCATAACCTTTGGAGCAGCCATGTCCACTGCCGAGGGCATTTACTCTATACACACCGTCTGCTAACCCCAGGTACAAGGTGTCATAACAAAACATTCCAATTTGCAAGTAAAAAGGACTTGGCTCACTCCTTAGCCTTACACATCTACGGTCCCTGGGTGGAACAAATCCCCAAACCAAGCTGTTGGCCAAGTTGGTTTCCGTATCTTATTTCACGTTATTTTGCAGAACTACGAGGACCCCTGTGCCCTCATTCCTTCAAAGCGAGATGTAACTGCATTTTATTTGCATTGCACTTGGCAGTGATCATAAAGCTTTTATACTTCAATTATAATGAAAACAGTACAAGCACAGACGGCTGCACAGAAGCAGAACCTTCTTGCCAGACACAAAGCCGGTATTCTCTGTGCAGAAGAATATCACAGCACCTCTCTGAGCACAGGTATTACAAGGGAGACCAAACCACACAATCATTAATGTCAATGATACCATTGTGTCTAGCATGCAGATGTCTTTCCCGTACACTCCAGATCATCACCACTCACCAGAGATGAGCACTCCTGGTATTTTATCCAAAAAATTAAGCATGCAAACAGCTTCAGTCTACCTGCAAAACCAAAGCCATCCAGGAAATTATAAATAATCAGAATTACATGTTAGATCTGTAATACAGAATTGTAAATAGCAAGTTATTGCAATGGTCACAAACTATCTCAGGGCATTCAGCCAGGAGCTGGGTTGTGAACAGTTTTTATCATTCTTTCAGCAACGAAAGAAGCAGCACCCTAGAAAAAGAAGCTTAACTTCAGAAGCCAAGTTAATGAATGCACACAAATTGAGATTCCTCCCCACTCCTCTCAGAGGCAACACTTCCTGCACTCACAATTTTATCTTGACTCTCACTATTTTTAGTGCTTTTCTTAGAGTCTCTGCTGCTGGAATCACGCCTGAGAGTCTTAGCGTTAATTTTAAAAGAAAAGACTTCCACTCCCCTGCATCCTGAGAAAAAGCTTTAAAGTGTGAAACCAGCACAGCCTACAGGCTGAAAAACTAGAAAGAATACAAGAAATTCAGGGTGGGGTTTGTTTCTAAAAAATCTTGTGATTTCTAAGGTGATTCCTTACAGAGGCAGGAGGTAAATAATGCATCAACTCCTCACTGCTGACTCTCCACTGTAGCCCCTCCAGACCAATGTGAGGCACATGAGCAGTCTTACATGGAAAAAACATGCAATGCCGCTTTCACTGCTCTTTCTATGCAGTGAAGATTCTTACTCTTCAGAATGCTAATCCACCTTCTCGTAAAAGTCATACTTTTAAAGAGAACACTTGACCTTTTGACCTAAGAATAATTATTATTTAGCCACAAACTATTTCTGTTTTACAACAAGACAATTTTTCTTTTCTGAAAAAGCTGACTCTTCTGCAACTAAGCATCTTATGTGAGAACATAAAACTAAGAGTTATATTAACTGCAAGAACGGTGCAAGCACATGTGAAGAAGGAATATAACACCCAGCTTCCTCAGGGGAAAGGTGATGTTTTTACCTTTAGCCTTAACATAGCTACTTGCTTTTAATTATACATGGAGCTGGAATTTGAAAGAGAAAATTAAATAGATTATCTGCTTTTATCTTATGATGACTGAACAGCTTTTTAGAAAAACTACCACTAGATGGTGCAACAGCTTAAATAATTCACAATTCCCCAGCACTTCGCTGTGCCTCTCTTCCTGTCCCGACCCTCAGTAAAGTGAGCTCACCAACAGCAGGAGGCAGAGCACAACTGGGAAGCAAGCTTGTCTTCGGTAATTTGTATTCTTCAAAATAACTATCAAAACTATCTTTCCCCTAGGCATAATAATTCACTCTCCTCTTTGGCACTTCTTTTAAACAGAAGGGAACAACAGTTGCTCAACTGAGGGAAAACTGAATGGAAATGAAATCCTTGTGACTCTGAGAGCTACAGGAGGAGGGAAGTGACTGACCACTGCAGATCAGGGTCTCCAGAAGGCTGTTCTTGAACTTGAGAAATGCAAATTCAGCTCCCTCTTCTGCTGGACAAATTAACTCAGCAAACCCAAAAGCACCTCCCTTAACCTCACTGCACCTCCGTTCTCACCTGGAAGTAACAATTATGGAGCTGTTTGGTAGCACTTGTAACCTCAGACAGGTTACAATTTACAATCATGCCATATTCCAGAACTGCGACATGTTTTAGTACATGTACGAGAGGCATGTTAACAGCTTTGGCGTTCCCTTTCCCTTGGCCTACAGTACTCTACAAAAGATGCATTTTGATTAGTTTTTAAGTGAGCTCTCGTGACATTCAAAAGTCTCTTACCTGCTACCAGAGGTAATCAGACCCAGTTACTCAGGAAATGCTTCTCCAGTGCCCTTACTCCTTCTTTTAGGGCCTACTATTTAATCTCCTGAAGCTCTGGGTTTTGCAGAAAATGTGGGGGGACAAATGTATTATTAGGCAATTCAAATGGTTAGTTATGCCTATCCTGGGGGTCAAAGATGGCTGTATTTTTATTTTAGTAATTTTGTTTAAACATTTATCAAGAGTGCCAGGAACCATTTATTACAAATTAAACTGATAAATAAAACAAAATGCCTTCTCCCGTTCAAGATGCACTGCATAGGAATTTCTGAGCTTACTTTGTTCACAACCAGCAGAACTAGAAGCCTAAAGTGTATATCATTCCCAAACACATTTTTTAATCCTCATCAGTAAACAGATTATAACCTAAGTTATGAGTAATGTGCATTTAAGCCTATAAGAAAAAGGAAAGTGGTGGGTAGGTAACACTAGAAGTCATGTAGACAAGGTGAATTTTCTCTCAGCTAATGGATGTGAATTAAGACTATTTAATCAGCGATGTGAGATAACAGACAGAAAGCACACACCTTCATTTCACAGGGAAGAAACCTCCACCCAGCCATAGCTACCCTCCATGTGAACACTAGAAAAAACAAATGCTGAGTAACACATATGCCTGTGAAATACACCGGGAACTACTGCAGGAACTAGGAGATATCCCCTAGAGTACATGCAACGGGGAGGAAGAACTCTATGTTAGAAAACAAGTTTGAAAAGAAAAGGAGACTGTGCCTAATAGATTAACTAAAACCTGAAAACAAAGATAACTGAGAAGACTTCCCACTCTCGATGTGTCATGGGATAAAATTCTCCCGAGAGATTACATGACCTCCCCTAATCTAAGCTAAACTTTGACGGATCAGGGTGCTCACATGGGATGGAAGAGATTCGAGTTTGCAGCTTTCACTACAGGAAATAACATTTCTTGGGCATACACGATACATTTAGCTGTATAAAGTCCAGAAATAGTTATGTAGCCTCTTTTAGTTGGTACTATTCCCATAGGAAGTAGAAGAGGATCTCTTTTTCATTTAAAGATGACCAGAAGACAATACAAATAAATACTGAGGGCGCATCTACACTACAAGGCCTTTGCTAGCACAGCAAGGGATCTGTGTCACTACCCTTACATAACGAATGGCCTGTATCACCACATCAGAACAGCTGCTGGCCAGCCCCTGTACTGAAAGGCTGTTTATTCTGAATGAACTATTCTGCCACCTCCTTGAATACCACAAGGAGACCTGATATAATCACATACTTCCATGCTGGCAAAATTACATTTACACTGGAGGGTTTGCCAAGATGGGGATTTTGCCAGGTCAAGTCTAAATTTAAGCTCATACAAATGCAACTACTCACTACGGTTAAGTGCCACCTTCAATAGCTTCATCCGAAAGCAGTGCTGGGGCACCTCCCTCACTCCCCACACTCCACTTCCTCTGAGACAGAGGATGAAGCCATTTCAGCAAGACGTTTGTAAGATGGTAGATACTCCTAACATCTATCTGAATGAGAATCCTGTCCTACTTAATCCCTTTCCCAACAAACCTCCTGACGCTGGGTTGTGGATTGGGCCTCCATCCTCTGTTCTAACGCTGCTGCACACACGTCAATGTATTCCCACTGCGGACAGGGCCACCACGCAGAGCAGGGGACCAGCTGAAGGGGGACAGGGGACTCCAGGCCACCCTGAACCCCAGCTCCAGCTAACCCCCACCCTCTGCTGTAGAAAAGGAGCCTGTGGCTCCAGGAGCAAGGCTGCTGGCAGCTCTCTTTTGAGGCCAGGCTGTTGCTTGCAAGACCAGCCTCCAGCTGACAGAACTGCAGCTTCATCGCCCCAGCACAAGCACACAGATGGCAGCGCCAGAGCTGAAATAAAGCCCTGGGACATGCGCTGGGGCTGAAACACTGACCTTAAGGCTGGAGCCGAAAGGAAGGCCAGGGGCTGAAATAAAGGCACAACTCTGGCAGCCCTCGCTGCAGCTGGAGGGAGGACAGGGACCGATTTACGGCCTTTGCGACAGCCCCCAGGGAACCACGGGCACGGCGGGAGTGCGGCAGGGGGCGCTTCAACGCGCGGGGAGGGGCGGGGCC
>WKFP01015056.1:906463-958202 GCA_011057875.1 Pterocles orientalis | reverse complement strand
CTCCCCCCGCAGTCCTCGGTGAAGCTGAAGCTGATCTGCGCCCAGGTGCTGCGGGACCTGCTGGGGGAGGGCATCGAGGTGAGCGGGACCCCCCCGGGGGGGACACTGGTGGGGGGCAGGGGGCTGGAGCGCTCTGATTGCACAAGCAGCTACGTTACTGACTTAACGGAAGCCTCAGGGTGAGGAATGCTCCCAGACAGTACTCAGAGTAGTAAGATGGATGTTAGGTATTGTTAGCGTTGATTCTCAGGCAGGAATTATTAGCGTTAACGTTGCCAGTGAAGGCGTTATGCGGCGGTACGGTACCTGCTGTTCGCCCTGACAGCCCCATGCTCTGCTCTCCCGCAGTATGAGAAGATCCTCAAGCTGACCTCAGATGCCAAGTTAGGTGAGCGCTGCTGCCCTGGCCCTGGCTGGGGTCTGGCAGGTGACGTCTTCCCAAGGCAGCAGAGCTGACCCTCTGTCACACCCACAGAGTCGGGGGACGTGAAGGCGACCATCGCCGTCCTGGGCTTCATCCTCTCCAGCGCTGCCAAGCACAATGTGGACAGCGAGTCCCTGTCAAGCGAGCTGCAGCAGCTGGGGCTGCCCAAAGGTAGGGGGGACCTCTGGGGTGTCACCACAGGCCGAGCTTGGTGGGATGTGCCTGGGCTGAGCTGGCAGCTCCCAGCGCTGCCTCCTTCATGCCCAGATCCAGGGTAGGATGGCAGCCACATTGTCCCCCATCACCTCCCCTCTGCGCCACCCATCCCTGGGGGCTCCTCCAGGTGCTTTACCAGGGTTTGGCTGCAGCAGAGCCAGCGCGAGTAGGTGGTTTTCTTGTCTCTCCCTCCTGGCAGAGCACGCCAGTGGGCTGTGCCGGTCCTACGAGGAGAAGCAGAGCTCCCTGCAGGACAGCCTCCGGGCCTGCAGCCTGCGACGTGAGTGCAGCATTGGGGGGTTTGGGGGCTGGGGTCAGTCACCCTGCCAGAGCCTGCCAGGGTGCTGACCCTGCTTGCCCGCCTCAGTGAGCCAGCTGGGCTCGGTGTGCTGGCGGGTGGATTACACACTCAGCTCCAGCGAGCTGCAGGAGGTCAACGAGCCCCTTGTGCACCTGATGTTCAACCTGCGGGACGGGGAGCGCAGCGGGACGGCGGCCATCCCCGTGGCCCTCTCAGCTGACAAGTTCCGGGTGCTGCTGGCAGGTGAGGCCTGGGGAAGGGCACAGCTGGACCCCTGCCTGCAGGGGGGATGCTGGGGCGGATGCTGGGGTGCCGGCAGCTCCCCCACCGCCTCCTCCCCCTCTCCCCAGAGCTGAAGCAGGCCCAGGCGCTGATGAACACCCTCCTGTGAGGAGCCGGGAGCAGGCGATAGCAGGAGGCAGGGATGCTGATGGTGAGACAGGGCCTGCCGTGCTCAACCAGGCGCTGGCCCTGCCCAGGTGTAGAGAGGGAAGCCGGGAGCAGCTTTCCCGGGCCGGGGCAGGAGGGCCCTGCGGTGCGGGAGAAGCTCCAATAAAGATGTCGGTGCCGAACCGTGTCCCGCCTGTTTCTCCCCGCGGCGGAGCGAGGCCTCCTCGAGCCTTGGCAAGACGGCGGGACTATAACTTCCGGCGTGCACTGCGCGTCGTGCAGCCAATGGGAGACAAGGCAGTAGGGAGGGGGCATGTCTTCATGCAGGCGGGAGATGCACAGCCAATGGGAGGGGAGAGGGCGGGGAGAGGGCGTGTCTCCAAGCGAGCTGGTGGCGCGCAGCCAATGGAAGGCGGCGGGGCGGGGAGGGGGCGTATCTTCAGTCGAGCGGGCGATGCGCAGCCAACGGGAGGCAAGGAGGAGGGGCGGAGAGGTGTGTCTCCAGGCAGGGGGTGGGGACGAGGGCGTGTCTCCAGGCTAGCAGGCGGTGAGCAGCCAATGGGAGGCGAGGGGCCGTGGCGGGGGCGTGTCCCCAGGCGGGCGGGCGGCGGGCCGGGCCAGGCAGGGGTGTCCGGTGCGGCGGGAGCGGCGGTCATGCCCGAGGGCCCGGAGCTGCACCTCTCCGGGCGATACATCAACGAGGCGTGCAGCGGGGTGGTGTTCTCGGGCGGCGTGGAGCGCTCGGCTGTGGGCAGGGGCCCGGAGGTGCCGTTCTCCAGCGAGGCCTACCGCATCTCGGCCGCGTCCCGGGGAAAGGAGCTGCGGCTGACGCTGGCGCCGCTGGGCCCCGGCCAGCCGCAGGCCCTCGTCTTCCGTTTCGGCATGTCGGGGTCGTTCCGGCTGTGCCCCGCCGCCCAGCTGCCCCGCCATGCCCACCTGCGCTTCCTCACCCGCGAGAGCCCCCCGCGTGCCCTCTGCTTCGTCGACGCTCGCCGCTTCGGCTCCTGGCGGCTGGGCGACAGCTGGGAGCCGGGCCGCGGGCCCTGCGTCCTCTCCGAGTACCAGGCCTTCAGGTGAGGTTCCCGCCCCCCCGGGCCCAAGGGAAGGGACCCCGCTGCGGTTTGGCTGCTAAAAACCCATCAAAGGGCTGTGGCCAGGCACCCCTCCTGAGGGCCCGTGCTCTGCTGCAGGGAGAACGTGCTGCAGAACCTGGAGGACAAGGCTTTTGACAAGCCCATCTGCGAGGCTCTCTTAAACCAGAAGTTTTTCAATGGAATCGGGAATTACCTCCGCGCGGAGATCCTGTACAGGTAAGGTGGGTTGAGTCTGCACTGACCTGCCGGGGAGGTCTGGTCTCCGGCAGCTGGCCAGAGCTTGACAACTCCTCGCCTGCTAGACACGGGCAAGCGCCAGCACAGGCTTGTGTGTGACAGAGGGACTCTTTCAGGTTGAAGATCCCTCCCTTCGAAAAGGCTCGGACCGTGCTGGAGGCCCTGAAGGCTCGGGAGCAGGCAAGGAGGAAGAAGGTGGGGAGTACCTGGTGCTTTTGCAGGCTCAGAAAGAGGCAGGTTTCCAGACAGAGGCCATACCAGGGATGTGTTTGCCTGTGGCCGTGCAGGACATCTCAGCATCTCCCTGGGGTCTTGGGAGACTTACCTTGGGTGCAGGGAGCTGGACTGAGCTGAGAAGCGTTCCTGGGCCGGGTTTGGGCTTGAAGCAATGTAGGTGGCTCAGTTTTCTTCTAGCCCCGCATCTGGGCTCAGCTGGCTGCCTTACTCTGGCTTTGCTTTGGGCTTAGCTGGGCATGAAGCTCCGGTTCAGGTGTGCTGTTTCAGGCTGTTCCAGCCCAGGGTTCGGGGCCAGTTTCAGTTCATGTTTGGTTCCTCGCTCTGATGGGGCAGAACATTGTCACGAGGCCCTTGCAGAGCTCACACAGCCTCTGCCCAGACCGCTGCTGGGAGGTGTTTGCTGCTCTGAGTCTTTCCCAGCCTCACAGCAGGCATTTTCCCTTCACAACTATAACGTTTGCTGGGCAAGAACTTTCTCCTCCAGCACGTTACTGCCCTTTGCCATAAACACTCACGTCTCAGCATGTCTGCCCCTCCAGCGGAGCGGCAAACAGGGCGCAGTGGTTCTGTAAGCTCACGTGTGTGGGGCTCATTTGCACGTGGCCAGGCTGGCGAGCTGTGACAGCTCCCGGGCACACGCTTGGGTGCTGTGCTGGTGCCCGGCTTCTGCCTCTCTGGGTACATTTGGGGGTGAAGAGGAAGGGGCGAAGCAAACAAACACCATGCAAGCTTCAAATCTCTGGGGAAGGCTGCAGGAGAGCCCAGGGCAATCTCATGGCCTGGAGGGAGAGGAAGCAGCTATTTTAAACAAGCCTGAAAACAAACCACATGGCCGGAGGGCTGTTTTTACAAACTGCTGGTGTTCCTGTGTGCTGGCCCTCCTTCATGTTTCTGTAGCTGTGGGGAATGTGCTAATGCACAGCTCCAAGCCTGCAGGGGGGTGAGACAAGGGCTGGGGTGTGCCTCAGGGCACGCAGTACAGACTTTGGCAGCTCACCTTCAGGAGGAGATGGGGAAGGTGGCTGCTGTTGGGGAGGAAAGACCCCCAGGGAGGCTGGGGTGGCTGGCAGGTGACTTCCCTTCTCCGCCCCTGCAGAATCCTTCCCTGACACTGAGCAAGAAGCTGAAGCTGAGGCGGGAGAACCTGGATCTCCTGGAGCTGTGCCACACCGTGCCCATGGAGGTCATCGCAGCGGGTGAGGTGACAGGACAGGGAGCCAGGGGACAGGGGCAGGGGGGCTGGCAAGGAGGCCTGGGCAGGTCACTGCTTCCTCTCTGTTCCTGTCCTTTCCGCTTTCCCTTCCCAGAGAAAAAGCTCTTGGACCCAGATGATGCGGATAACCACACCGCTTTCAAGAAGTGGCTGCAGTGCTACTTGGTGCCTGGCATGAGCTCCCTGCGCGACCACAACGGCAGGACCATGTGGTTCCAGGTAGGAGCCTGGGGTTGCTGCCCCCCGACCTCTCCTCCAAGAGGACACCAGCCCATTTTCTCCCTCCCGAGACCCTCCAGCATTATGCTGTGTCACTGGGGGTCTCCCTCTCTGCCACACTGCTGTGCCCGCTGGATGTGGAGGTAACAAGGCCCCTCCGTGTGGTGGACAGCTGGCCAAGGGATGGCAGGCAGGCTGGAGCAGAGGGGCTGATCGCAGGAATGGGGGCTCGGGGGGTCTGGCAGCCCTTTTTCTCCCCCCCTTGCCCCATATTTGGGTGAGGCGGCCTGGGGGGGCCTTGCAGAAGGAGCAGCAGCTGACGGAGGAGTCCCCGAAGCACAGAGCAGGCAGAGCAAGCCCGACTCCCCTGGGCTTCCTGGGGAAACACAGCTGTTTCCCTCTCCCTGTCTCTTGGCTGTGGAGTGGAGAAGGTGCATGGATTCTGCTGCCGCTACCTGCAGAATAACCACTCCCCAGTCACTGCTCTGTCCCCTTCCTTGCAGGGAGAGCCTGGCCCCATGGCTCCCAAAGGTGAGTGTCTCCTCCCCGCGAGACCCACTCTTGCTCAGGGAGGGCTGGAGGCTGGGGGCAAAAGCAGGAGCAAAGCCCCTCTCCTGGGTTGCTGACGGGCCTGTGACAGCACTGGGGGATGGAGCCCACTGTGCCCAAGGGTTCCTAGCAGCACCCACCTGCCTGGGCACAGCCTTGGTGCCCGCAGGGTGCTCTTTGCCTGGGAGCCTGAACTGAGCAGGGCTTTGGCAGGGGACAGAATGTGGTGGGAGGGGAGAGGAGCCCTTCCTGCCAGTTCCCCACCTTAGCAAGGACACATCATCCAGAACAGCATCCCTGAAGGGTCACTGTGCCTGTTGCAAGGCGCAGGCGCTCCCTGCCCCATCACCCCACCTGACCTGGACATGCTTTCTCCTGCAGGCCAGCCGTCCCGCAAGAAGCGCGCTCAGCAGAAGGCAGATCCCGAGGCTCCGACCCCCGAGGTAAGAAGCTTTGTGGTCAGTGTGGCTCCTGCGGGGTCTAGAGGCTGTCCTGTTCACCGTGCCCTGCTCAGGCTGCTCCCGAGTTCAGCATGGGGCTACCTGGAGTTCCTCGTCAGCTGGCCGTCCAAGCACACTTCTGCTAAGCTGGGCTCTGATGTCCCCCCAGGTCACCACGCGTGCTTCCAAACGGCGCCCCAGGGCTGCAGCGAAACCTCCAGAGCCGGTCAAGGAGGAGGAGGAGGCAGCTGATGGGCTGAGGAAGGGACGTTCTCGCAGGAGGAGGAAAGCGACTGCTGCTCCGGCCTCATCCGAGCCTGACGCGCCGGTCAAAGCCCAAAGAAGCCACCGGATGTCTGTACACAGGGGCAGAGGTGAGGCTGGCAGTCCCTGCAGCTTCCAGACACCCAGGAGGGGGCTGCAGGGGTGCCAAAAGCAGGAGGAGCCAGTGGGGCAGAACCAGGCACCCCCTCACCCTTTGCCTTCTTGTTTCCATGTTCCAGGCGCAGCCCCTGCTGTGTGAATGCTGCGCACTGCCCTGCTCCCGAGGGCGTTTTCCCAGCTGCAGGAGCTCTGGGAGGAGGGCCTGGCAGGGGTCTGAGTTGGTGCTGGGGAGAAAAGGGGCTGCTCTGTGCCTGTGCTCACACCCGCTTGCTACCGCTGCGTCCTGCCACAGTGGGGAGAAGCGGGGTTTGGTGACGGGGCTGGTTTGTCCAGTGTCCTCCTGCTGTCCCCAGGTATCGGAGGGAGGCAAGGGCCACAGATTGCACGTGATGCTGGACTCTGACCCTTCCCTCTGCCTAAAAGTGGATTCCTTCTTCCTTCCCCTCTTCCCTTTCTGCCTACTGCCTGATCTCTTTTTTTAGCCAACTAATAAAGTATTTTGTGTAGAAATCATTGTGCACGCCTTTTGTGTCCAAAGGATAACCCCCCATGCACAGCCTATTCCCCAGATGGGCTGGAACAGGCTTTCCCTCCTCCTCGCCCTCCAAAAATAAAGGTAAGCTCTGCCTCCGTCATCCCAGGAGTGAGACTAAGAGAGAAGCAGCTACCATGGAGCCCCCCAGGAGGAGGCAGATCAGTGCAGTTACCTGGAAATAAGTGAAGACAACAGGCTGGCGTTTGTTTTCATGTAATTCTCTTCTTCACTTGTGCTCCCCTTCCATCAGGGCAGTGCAAGAGGCAGGCGAAGGGAGTGGGGAATGACCATAGTGTGTCTTTAAACTCACTGCCCTAGTGCAGGTTGCTGCTGCTTGGGTCTGGACAAGCTGAAGGCGGAGACATGGGCCCCACTGTGGGAAGCTGCTGCTCCCCAAACCCCCCAGAGCTGGAGCAGAGCCTGTGCAGGGCCAGCCAGCGTGTCCCACAGCCCTGACCCACACCTCAGCAAGCTGGGCCCTCCTTGCCTGCTTGGGCAGGGGGCAACCGTCCTCCTTTCCTGAAGAACATGGTTGTTCTCGAGCGCTGCTCTCCGAGGGCTGGGTGGGGGCAAGGGGTGACTCTGCCCTTCCCTGGAACCACTGCCTCCTCGCACTGCTCTTGGGATAGGGAAGCCTCAGGCTGCAATTCCAGCTCACGGTGTTGGTCCAGGTTGCTGAAGGGTGACTGACAGCATCACTGCCTCAAGACCAGGAGGAGGGAGAGCAGGCGGAAGGGGGTGAAGGAAAGCCTGACACCTCGCTGCTCCAGCGGCAGGTGGTCCCCTGCAGCCGTCCGCTCCAGGAGGTCACAGCTGGGGAAGAAAGCAGTGGGTGAGGCTGAAGCGACAGATCTCCATCCCTGCACGTGCCCGGCCCTCCAGTGCGGACTTACAGCATCGCCTCCTTGACAGGGAGGGAGGTCTGGAGCCAGGCGTCAACCATGCTGCCATGTGCCTCGTACAGCCGAACCACCACGGCATCAGGTCTGTCCTCGGCCTTTGGGGGACAGCACAGGAGGAGCCGAGACAAATGAGACCCATCCTGCCCCTCGGGGTACGGCCCGACCCAAGCGATGGCGAGTGAGCGGCTCTGCCTGGGTGCACACATGTTCCTGACCTGCTGCAGTGCAGCGCTAATGGCTGTGGTACCCACATACGGATGCGGATGCTGCTGTGACCCCTGGTGCCAAGGCCTGCCTGGGCTGGCAGAGAGCTGCTAACCCCCCTGTCTTCACCTCGCAGGACGGGCAATCCAGAGGGATCACTGTTTCCCCCCAGCTGAGCCTGCCCGCTGCCCGCAACAGCAGCTTAACCTGCCTGCCCCCCCAGCTCTGCCCCAGGGACTTGCCTGCTTGACCGTCTCCAGCACGACGGCAGGGGAGCTGACAGAAAAGGCGCTCCAGGCCGGGCACTGGGCAGAGCTGGCCGGGAATGCGTGGAGGGGGAAATTCAAATTGTAGGCACACTGGATCACACTGGCGTCCTGGAAGGACCCTGCAACACAAGAACCTCCAGCTCACCCCAAGGCTTCCCTAAGCATCCTCCACCCTGCGTGTCCCCACAGGACCCAGCTCTGCCCACCGTCACTCACCCTGGTGAGGCATCACGGCGTAGGTGAACTGGTGGTGCCCGATGTCTGCCGTGGCATCGGGGGACTTGGGTGCTCGCAGCCTAAGGCAACAAGAGGTAGGCGAAATTGGCGTCTCTGCAGCACCCGGTCACCTGGTGCAGAGCCAGAGCAGCACTCTGACAACTGTCTCCCCCTTCCACCACAAGACTGGGCCCCGAGGTGGAAGCCAACATCCTCCTGGTTTTTGGCAAGAGCAAACAGTCCCTGGACAAGGTGTCCCACAAGCTAGAACTGACCTTGGAAGGGTTGTTTCCTGTGAAACTTGTAGCTGATGGAGTCAAACTGAAATACGCAGAGCTTCTCTTAGCTTTGTATGCATCCATAACATTGCTAGTCCTTCCCCCTCCTTAAGCCTCCCCTCCCAGGGTACGTTTTGTCCAGAAACAGAAAAATGACTGAGTGCAAACGTGGATCTGATCTCTCCTGAATTATCTGTGAGCATAACTCACAGGAATTACCTTATCTTAGTCAACTGTAATTAAGTCAGCCAAAAGTTCTTGGACAAGAGCCAGCCGCACAGACTAATACGAGACTATTTCCTTCCTATGATCATTTAGGACCAGGTGCTGCCTTGACTCCTGAGGCAAAGCGAGTGCTGCAACTCCACCCTACTCACAGCGAGAGGCTGAGGAGGTTCCCATGGGCCGACGCCCCGTATTTGCAGTCGTTCAGCAGTGCCACCCCAAAGCCGTGCTCAGAGAGATCCAACCACTTGTGAGCCCACACCTGCAGGAGGGAGCAAGGCATGGACTCCCCCCGCAGAGCTGCTGCTGGGAGCAAGCACAGCCCCACTGCGGGAGGAGCAGCTCACCCCGGGACCAGCCCACCTCGCCCCTCACCTCAAATCGCGCCCAGTCCCACGGCGTGTTCCAGTGTGTTGGCCGCTGCAGGTGCCCAAACTGGATCTCGTAGGTGGCGTTTGTGCTCCGGACCTGCACAGGGAACTCCACCTTCAGGAACTTGTGAGCCTCCTTCCACTCCACCTAAACACAGAAGGACAACACCACAGGGAGCTTATGGGCAGAGGACCACACTTATCCTTCCCTGGTGTGCAGCAGCCAGACCAGGTACAATAAAACCATGCTGGAATCTGAACACAAATGAACTGGTGGGTCTCCCTGCCACCCTTGTCCCCCAGGAGCCCCACCCTCAGGCTGCCCTCCCCTAAGGCAGAGGAGGACAGGCAGTGCGGGGCTCCAGGGAAGGAAACGGGAGGGGAATATAATTCAGCCGCAAGGTTCAGCTCCCCAGGGCCCTGCTTGCACAGCACAGATGTCTGTATTGCACGGCAGCCAACCTGGGTCAGGAAGCGGAGGTATGGGCACGCGGCATCCAGGATGATCTCCTGGGTCAGGGTGCTTCTTTCCCCGATGCGCAGAGAGAAGCTCACACTTCCCCGCAGGCCCCCAGCCTGGGTGACTTCCAGAGGCTTCAGCAGCGTTGTCACTGGCTTCCTAGAGAAAGGGATAAAGGCAAAGCTGGTCTCAGCCTGGCAGATCCTGGTTCCCAAATCCAAATCCAACCTCCCACACAGCAGGCACTCCCTTCTCTGGAGTCAATGCTTGGTTACAGCTAGGGCTGCCAGGGAGGCAAGAACCCCACAGCAAAGTCAAAATCCCCGTGCCACACACGCTGCTCCTCTACCTGGTTTCCAGGTGATAATCCATCACGTCCCAGGCATCCCAGTACAGGGGAACATCATCAAAGAGTGCAAACTGGTTGGCATAGCAGCCATCCGGGACTGACTCTCTGGAACAAAGTGGGACAGAGGAACAGCAACGTAAGAAGAACTGGCAGCAGTGAAGGGCTTACCATGAGAAGACCCAAGAGAGGTTTGAGGGGCCTGGTTCCAAAAACCAGGTGAGAGACATACCTCTTGGAGTGCAGCAGCCGAAGCGAGGTCAGGCGCCCCATCGCATCCAGGCAGGCTGTGATCACCCCGTTCTCCATAGCAACGGAGCCGTCCTCCTGGTGGAAAGGACAGACACAGATTTCACAGACCTACACCTGTGGCAGCTGAGGTGGGTGAAAAGTGCCCCAATTGCAAATCTAGCATGCAGCCTTGCTGCGAGCTGGATTCCCTAGATTTCTCCCCAGTCAGACGCAGGGTACACGAGTCTGAGGACACCCGCTGTTGTGCGTACCTGTTTCCTCACTGCCACGGGCTGAGGGGGCTGCAACGGCTCCCTCACCACAGCATAGCCCATGCTGGGGACTGTCACCAGAGCTGGAAAGCAAAGAGGTTCTGTTCCAACATCTTCCCCACACACACTGTGCTGCCTTGCTGCTCTCATGTCAGACCTGCCACCTCCTTTCAGACCCTCCTCCTCCTCACCCACAGTTCAGGGACAATTTGTAGCTGCATCAGCCCCAAGGAGTGATGACAAGCCAGTAAACCTTCCCCAGGCAGAGAGAGGCAGAGTATTTCTTTGCTAGCTGCCTCTGCCCCTGTAAGGAATCCTGATACACAAGATACCCTCAAGTCAGACATACCTAAAGTCTCTGTTCCGGCTGGCCCAGTCCTGGAGATCACCTCGGTGCGTTCCCAGGGCAAAGTGTTCAGCACGAGGATGCCCGCGGCGCTCCCTGCCTGGGCCTGCAGCAGCTCCCCACACAAGGACTGCACAGCTTCTGCCTGCAGCCTAGCGCCAGCCCTGCGGATCTCTGAGCAAATACAAGGCCTGAGTTTGACACAGCCCGGCCACTTCTCATATCTGAGAGAGTTTCTGGCTCTCATGTACACACAATTTAGCTGCTGCCAAGCTATAATTATCATTAATATTAATTACTGTTATCTATTAGTAAAGAATTAAAGTTTATAATTATTCTTAACTTTGTTATTATAACACTACAATGAGCTATGCCAGCCCACCTGGAAAACTGTACTATAATTTGTATTATACTTTACTATAATAAAGTAAAGCTACTGCAAGTGCCTGCGGGCAGGCAGGAGCAAACTTTAGGTCCCACTTTCACCGGGGTTTATCCTGGCATGCCAGCAGCAAGCAGAAAAGTCAATAACTCAGGTTGTTTCCTAATCCCTTGGCTCCCCTCCCAATTCCCTGTTGAGTTAACCCTGTTACAGGTGCACAGGGTTCGACCCACAGCACCCGGCAGTCCAGGACTGACACCTCTGCAGCCCCACTGGGCAGAACCTGGCGCGCTCCATGGATAAGCGCCCTCCTAACCAAGCTCCGTGCTCACCTGTGTAGTATTGCAGGGCATCCTCAACCACCAGCTGGATGCAGCTGCCTGGCAAAACATCGTGGAACTGGTTGAGCAACAACAACCTAAAACAGAGAAGAGAAACCAGGTGAGGAAGCAGGGGAGAGCACTGCATTTGTTCTGGCTTACTAAGCCCTGTTTGCAAGACAGACAAACTGAAGAACAGTTCCTTATCCCCCTCTTAGCAAACACTTGAGAGAAAAGGACTTTTGCCGTAGCACCCTTTAAACTCCTTTATGTTAGGACTTGTCAACTCTCATCTTAGTAAACCACAACCACGGGGAGCAAGAGCTAATTTTTTTATCCCTCAGGGCTACCAGATATATTGTTGCACAAGTTCAGACAAGTCAAAACCATTGAGGAATAATCTTAGGTCGGAAAATGAAGCTTCTGGCCAGCAGGGCAGTGATGCTTTGGAGCTATCTTCCCATGGGAGAATCAAGTGAAGCACTGAAACACTTTCCAGGTGGAGCCCTAATCAGTTCATGATAGGGGTCGTCTACACACAGCGCTGCAGCACTGAATCCACAAAGGTGCCGACATCCTCACCACGCACTGCTCTCCTACTTGCTCAGGAGCCAGTTCAAATGAAGACAGACCGGGGTCAGTTGCCCATCTGGCTCCAGCTGAATGCGGCAGGGAAATAAATGACCATCTCCCACCATCAGCCTACTAAGCTGCCCAATAACTGCCCACACCAGTGCGGTCCAACTGGTCCAGGCTAATTTTGGTGCACTGATAGCAAGGATTTCTACACAGGCTCAGGGACAAGGAGCTGTCAGGGATGGGGAGCAGTACCCCAAGAGCATCCAGCTCTCAGGCTGACGTCCCCAGGTCTCACCACAGTGCCCCCCCGGTGCCATCAGTGCCACTGTACCCCTCACCTCCAGAGCCGCTGCAGCTGGCTGGCAGGATACCGGAACGCACTGCCCCGCACCACAGCCAAGGTGCTGAGCACCTCGACGTCATGGAGTATTCGTTCACACTCCCGATTCCCCTTCTTTATCTGGTGTCAAGGCAAGGAGAGAACGAAGATTCTTAGGAAATGTGTAGCTAGGAGTGGATCTCTCCCACCAGCAGCAAAAGCCCAGCTCCAGTGTAGGAAGGCTGGTTATCTGTAGGTGTCATGAGTTTGCCATTACCAGCAAGTTATTTACTTGCCACAGATCAAACTGAAACTTCCAGCACAGGACACAGCTTCCCCTGTCTGTTATCACCTCCCTCCCCTTCCTCTGACTCTTCATCCAAGCTCTGCAGCCATCCACTAAAGTGAAAGATGTGGCAGCTATCGGCCAAGGGGGCCCTGCTGTGTCCAGGCTTCCTCTGACCCCTCAAACAGATCTGCCTTTTGGAGTCCTGGCTACAAGGTGGATCCCGATGCTGAGACCCAAAGGGCACTGCCCAAACCTGGAGCTGCCTGAGCAATAACGAAGAGACCCAAGAACGGCCACCTTCCCTGGAGCCAGAGGAGACCATTGTCCCCATCTCGTGTGCAGTCACCTGGGCCTGGGTGGTGTAGGTGCCGTTGTGCAGCTCGAGGAAGAGCTCTCCCACCCAGGTGCACAGCTGCGATGACTCCTTCTCCAGGGCAGAAAAGAGTCGGTCGGGAGTGGAGAGCTGGACCCTGCAGAGGAGATGCAGAAACAGCGATGAGCTGGGGCAGAAGCCTGGGACACGGAGCATCCTGACCACCCCAGAACCGAGGCCTCAGAAACCCCAACGCAACCGCGCACACTGTTTTTCCCACTAACTCTCTCCTACTCTGTGCTGCTCTTGCTGCCTGCCATGGGGACAGGGACATTTTCCTCTAAACAAGTGGTCCTGTGAGAAGGGAGGAAGGGAGCTCTCTCTCCTCTCACCTAGGCAGCCCATCCGTGTCACTCATTCTCTTCATCCTGTCCAGCATCTTCTGCGTGGGGCCCCCTCCTCCATCTCCAAAGCCGAAGAGGAAAGCGCTGTGGTTCACACGTCCTTTGTCCTTGTTGTTCTTCACCGTTTTCAACACCTAGAGGGAATTTGGGACAGCTGCAATCCCCTGGTGCCCAGTCCCAGCTCCCATAGCTCCCCAGAAGAAAGCCAGGTCAGCCTTGGGGTGCAAAGCCCAGCCCTGCCCCTCTTCTCCAGCCCAAACTGCCAAAATCAGGCAGGCACACAACTCAGAGGCAGGTGACTGACTGCCAGGCACCCAAACACCCTTTGTCCAGCAATGCAGCCGGCTCTCCCGCTCCCTTCACAGGCAGTGCCCTCCCTGAGGAGCCTCAGATCCGGCCCCAAGGGGCTGGCACTGACCCACACACGCCAGACTGGCAACCTCACTCACCTCTTCCACTCGCCCCTGCATCCCATAGGAGTCACCAGGGGGAAAATGGGTCAGGACTCGGGAACCATCGATGCCTTCCCAGAAAAAGGTGTGATGCTGGAGGGGAGCCAAAGGAAAGCGTGGTGTCTCATACAGCCCCCCAGCACCACACAGCGCCAAAATGCTAAAGCACAGCCCCATTGCAAGTTCCCAAAAGGACATCTCTGGTCATGCCGGTACCAGGATGATAAATTCACCCTCAGCTCAGTCCTTCAAGGCTCCCAAACTCATCTCCCACACAAATGCATACGTGGAGGGCACACTTCAACCACATCAGCACAGACCTCGTGCATTAAAAGCCCAAGCTTCTTCGCACGAAGCCCTGTCAAACACACGAAGTCCAGCACCTTTGTCACCAGGGAAGTGCACAGGTGACAGGCACTTCAGAACACCCTGACAATTCAAGTTGGGCCTTCGCTTTCTCCCCAGGGCGTTGCAAGATGTCCTGACAGACAGCTGCACAAGGATGGGGAATGCCCCAAGGGCAGGGGACAGCAGGAGTGTGGCTGGGTTTGCTGGTTGCTAGACCCGCACACGGGTCACAGTTTCTCATCTGGAGGCAGGAGGAATTTGCAGACCAGGGGTCCAGCTGGGACCTCTGAGCATGTCCTTCCTCTCCCCTAAAGCCTGACAGGACATTGCTACCACCACAAATGGGTGGCTTCTGGAAGAAGAGCCTGTGCCAGCTGAGCTGTAGAACCATCTCAACCTGCAGAACCAAGAGCTCCAGCCCTGCAGACAGACTCCAGCAACCGCAAGTCCATCCCCTGGCAAGAAGGGAAGCATGGCTCACCGGGAAGGTGTTCACCAGGTTCCAGCTGAGCTTCTGCGTGAGGAAACGCCGGATCCCACAGCCACGCATCAGCTGGGGCAGCTGGGCTGAGTATCCAAACGTGTCTGGCAGCCAGAACTGGGAGCAGACGGACAGCAGCAGAGGGAGAGAGACACGTGTCAGTCGCACTGGCCACAAATCCCAGCCTGGGCTCAGGGAGGGTTTCCGGGTGGTCAGGCTCTCAGCCCTTCTCGCCGAGGGGACAGAAGATGTGCTCGACAAGGAGCAATTCTAGAAACCCGCCTAGAAGCAATACAGCTGAGGCCTGGAGCTGTGCTAACTGCCATGGTACCTGGAGGAGCAGATATTACTCATCATGGCTCTATCTGCAAAAAGCAGGCCAACGTGAGGCACCCAAATACAGTACCTAGAGAACCATAGAGAAACCCTCAAGCATGGCAAGGGGTGGAAGGAGATGGTGGGCAAGGAAGGCGTGCTGGAAAAGAGCAAGTACCTCTGAGCAGATCCGGCCAAACTGCTCCTGGAAGAACCGCTGTCCCTGGAGGAACTGCCGCACCATGGACTCCCCGCTGGGCAGGTTCCCGTCCTGGGGGGAAGCACAGGCTGTCCAGGTGGTAAGCCAGGTGCTGGGGAAGGGGAGGTCTTACGAGCACCCCATTCCCACCCACTGTCATCCTGACCCAGCAGATCATGGGGAGGATCTGAACAGAGCTTGGCAGAGGGCGAAGGGAGGAACAGAGCTCAGCCAGCCGAGACCAAAGCTCCTTTCTCGGGTAATGAGACAATCTGGGAGAGCAATGGTATTTCTGCAAGGCTAGACACTGCAGACAGCTGCTGTTTTCTGGGCCTGGAGACCGTCACCCACCAGACTGGCTCAGCAGAAGCTCTGCTCTCCCCGTCCAGTGCCAGGACCAGCCCGAGGGATGGCGCAGGGAGGGTGCAGTGAGACAGGTTCACCGCACTTCTCACCATTTCCACCCAGGTGCCTCCGACAGGAATGAACTGCCCCTTCACCACAAAGTCCCGAATCTGCGCGTAGAGCCCAGGGTACCAGCTCTGCACCCACTCGAACTGCTGCGCCTGCCAGAGCACAAAGACCAGCCTCAGTTCCCACCACATCGCTTCACACCAATGTCCCTCCTCTCTGCAACTGCACAGGATGCTCCCGGTCAACCCCCCATCTCACCCCCATCTCGTTTTGAGTCAAGCTGGAGAAGCACCACGCTATGAGCAAAAGGAGAGCTCCCCAGAGAGAGACCACTCACCTGGGAGCAGGCGAAGGTGAGCTCCGGATTGTCCTCCATCAGACGGACCACCGTGACCCAGCTCCGAGCGCACTTACGGATGGTTTCCTCATATGGCCACAGCCAGGCTGTGAGGACAGACACGTGGTCCCACTGCAGTTACTACTTGGCACAAGCTCCTTTGGCAATGGGGCAGCCAGCTCTCCCCCTGGGCAGCAGGCCCTGGCCTCCAGGTCAGCAGAGAGGGAGCACGGTGCTGCTCTCACCAGAGTCGATGTGGCAGTGCCCCACGGCATGGATGGTGTGCTGGCTCTCGCCGTTCCTCTGGCCAAAGATCGCTGCAGCCAGGTCACGGGCAGCAGGGAAGGTGGAGGGGTCCGTCACATCACACACATTGACCATCTGGTTGGCAGCGTACAGGGCCTGGAAACTCCTCTGGTTTTCCTCCCCGAGGAGCTGGGGTTGGGAGTGATAACAGCTTGACTTGGAGCTTGGCACATCCTCTGGCTCCAAGCAGCTCTCTGTACTGGGTCGGATGCCACCTGCCCCAGAGACAACCCACCACCTCCTTCCAATATCTGATTCTGCCAGCAGTGCCAGGTAAACATCATGTCCCTGCCTCACAGAACAACCACAGGCCTGTGCTCACGCGCCTTCTAAAGCCAGGTTACACACACGCCCGTCCCAGGGGGCTCTGGTCTAACAGATCCTGCCTTGGAGCAGAAAGTGGATGAAAAAATAACCTGCGGCTTCTCTCTGTTCAGTTTTCTCCTACTGTACATGGTGTCAATTGTGCTAAAGCAGCACGAACAAACATTTGCTCCTCCAGGGCCTCCTGGTGGGAGGAGAGATGTCACAGAACGGCAGGATAAGGAGAGAACATGAAGTTGTGGAAGGAGGTGGAAAGGGTGAGAGAAGGGCAGAGAATGTGCTCACAGACCTGGGCCATGTCCAGCAGTATTTCCAGATCCACCAGCAGTTCATAGACATCCCTGTTGAAGACGACCAGCTCAGCCTTGCTCAGAGTGAACCTCCTGTCAGGGTCCGGAGCGGCGATCATACTGCCCTTGCCAGCCCCAAAGAGCCCATTGCAGGCCAGCTCCACGTACAACGTCAGGCTGGAGAGCGAAAGGAAACCATCAGGGAGCAGATCACAAGCAACCGTCCAGAAAAATCCACTCGCCCCGCTGTGGTGTAACCAGCCCGACCTGAACAATGGCCAGAGCCCCTGAACACTAGACACTTCCCAGAGCACCTGGGCGCAGGCAGGGGTGTCTCAGCCTGGCCTCTTGGCTTCAAACAATGCCAGGCTCCCCCCACAGTGGGAGGCTCCGGCCATGCTGACCACCCACCTGTGGGGCTCTGTCTCTTTCAGGCTGCTCGTCAGGATGTAGCTGGTCTTCTCACCTTCCTTTGTCAAACCCTGCAGGGGAGGACAACACATTTAACACACGTCTTCAGAGGTCCCTGACAGCGGGCTGGGTGGCAGGACAAGACATATCCAGATGGATGGAAGGGCCTGGTCCCACATCTCATGGGACAATGCTTCCCAAAAGAATAACCGTCACGGAAACTGCTGCCACCCCAGCAGTTACGCAAACCCTGGGGACTCCCCCACGGAGCAGGGCAGGGCTGCAAAAGGTCAGCTGAGCCCTTCCACCACCCCAAAGCAGGAGTGAAGTTGACATGTGTGACAAGAGTCTGTCCCACTGTTCTGGACAGCAGTGGAGATTCATACCTCAGGCCCAATGTTTGCCTGTCCTTCTTCCAAGACAGATTTGCCAAGTAAGGGATTTTCATCCGTTACTGGCTTGCAGACCAGAATTTTAACTCCTGGTGGGGGGCAACCTCTAGAAAACAGGCTCAAACCCATGACCAGCAGGTTTGCCTGCCTGTGCAGAGCACCTGGTGCAGCTGGCACACCCCTGACCCACACCTTCTTACCTGGACAGGCTGGGCATCTCGCCACACCATGCCTTCCCCGTCGCTCTCCCAGACAAAGTGCACTTCCCGCCCTGTCCACGCTGGAGGGATGCTCAGCTCCACCTTAAACCAGCAGGTCTCCCACCTGGAAGAGAGCAGGCAGCAACCTCAGCCCACCATGAGACCTTTCCCCAAGGGAAGCCACAGTGGCAGGCTAATGCCCAGGCTGCAGGGAGGCACGGCAGTCCCAGTGGGCAGGGAAGCTCAGAAGGCAGCCCATGGTGCTGGTCCCAAACCCGCCTCTTCTGGGACCTCAGAGAAACAGACAGTAGCATCATGTCTTTGACCACTGCTAGGAAAAAACCCCAATATTCTCCCAGCCCTGACAAAGCACACAGGTCCCACACAGAGGTAAGCATCAGTCACAACCATAACTATGAACACCAGCCCGGCTCTTTGTTCTCCTTGGAAACTGACAAATCGTCAGCCCACTGTGCTCCCAGTACCACTGAAACCTGTTACTCACGTAGGCCCGAAGGAGTC
The DNA here is from genome assembly GCA_011057875.1 of Pterocles orientalis. Lineage (NCBI taxonomy): Eukaryota > Metazoa > Chordata > Aves > Pterocliformes > Pteroclidae > Pterocles > Pterocles orientalis. The sequence goes on along the minus strand of WKFP01015056.1, from coordinate 940,246 downwards.
TCCCACTTTAGCAGGTCTGAACTCCTGCGTGACGGCCTCATCATACGGGATGCGCTGTGGGGTCTGGAAGCAGGAGAGCGATGCTGGTGGGCAGCAGTCCCCAAAGAGCCTGTAGGCAGAGATGGCCAAGGCACAAATAAAGCCAGTCCTGCAGGGACCAGCCCGGGGGCACGCACAGAGACCACCCTGCTTTCCCAGCACGGTATCACTCTGCTACCGCTTAATATCCTCATGTAAGTGAAGTACCGCCGGCTAAAGGGGCCTCTTGGAACTGGCCCCCCAGCAGCATCCCCCCGGGAAGGGCTGGGGACAGAGGCGACCGGGCCAGCGGCACCGTGAGGCCGAGCTCCAGGGTGTCCAGGGGGGTGTGTGCTTTGTTCACAGGGGCCCCCGAGCCCCGGGGGTTGCGGCCTCCCCGGCGGGCCCGCACTGTGGCCGGTGCACAGGCCGGGGCACACACCGGGGAGCAGGCCCGGGAGCGGCTCAGCCCGGGGAGGGAGGGGGAGGTGAGCGGGGGCCCGTCCCGCCGCCGCCGCCGCCCACCTGCCCCGCAGATTGCAGTCGGTGAAGTAGGTCTGGGAGAGGAACTTCTCCACCCGCTCCAGCGCCGTGCGCCGATGCTTGAGGGCTGCCATCACGGCTGTCCGCACGATCTGCGCATGCGCAGAGCCTCCGCGCCCAGCCCCTGCGCGGCCCCTCTGCACCCGATCCCTGGGCGGCGCATGCGCGGGGCGGGCCGCAGGGGAGGCCGCGGCCTGAGGAAGATACGGGTCCGGCCCTGCTGCCAGGGTGCAGGCAGCGCGCTCTGCTCTCTTCAGGAGGAAAATAAATGGCTGATTATTACCTCCGGGCTCTGGAAAAAGCTGAACGGCATAGGAAATTAATGAGAAACCAGAGGGAGAACCCGAGCAGAGGGGTGAGGCTCGTCTCTCGGTCCCTCGGCCTCAGCAGAGCTCCACCCGCCCGTCTCCCCCTTTTCCCCTCAGAAGTGCCCCAGAATGTCGTGGTGTGTGATCAGGAAGGAAGAAGGATCTAACGCGGTGATGAGCCCTGGTGTTTTAATGGAAACTGCACTACAGCCAAGTTTACAACATCTGTATAGCAATCACATGGATTGTGGGATCACCAAGGATCACGGTACAGAATACAGAAAGCAAGTTTGAAGGAAAATAAGAAAAAAGAAACCCAAACCTCTGGTATGGTACAGGCTGGGAGCTGAGCTGGGATGTCGGATGGCGGACAGCTGGAGGCAGAGGACATCCCCACAGCATGTCCTGGGACTACACACTGGCCCCCTGCGCTCGGTGACACACAGGTACCGACTCCAGGGACCAGACACCCACCAGGCAGCAGCAGCAGTTGTTACTTCTAAGGTGGTCAGAAGTCTAAATCAGCCAAGATTTTTGCTTCTGTGTCACCTTGAGCATACAACAGGAAAAATAAGGGGGAAACAGAGAGCGGGGGAGTGCGCTTGAAACCTTTGAAAAGGAAGAGGCAACGCAAGAGCCCCTTCCTGCCCAGTCACAGTGAAGGAGGAGAAAGGAAAGGGGTGACTTATTGCTGGCAAACAGTGATTATCCCCACTGGGCTCTTCCCTTTTCCGTAGGAAGCTCCCATTCAAGATCTGCCTGCTGCACACTGGCTGCCAACGAGCAGCGGCCCCTCAGGGCCGTGTGCTCCCACCCTGGCTCTCCCAGAGAGGCATGCATCCTCCCCCTCAGCACACTCCCCAGCTCCGTGCCTGCAGAAGGGAAGGGAGCTCCAGTTCCGTAGAAGAGGATCTGCTGCCTTGGAAAAATAAATTCCTGGGAGAGGTTTAAGCAGTGGCAATGCCCTCCTGGCGCTTCTGCAGCCCCAGGGAGAACAGAAGTTCTGGATGCTCAGGACGAGCATGGGTTTGTGCAAGGAAGGCTGCCTCCTTTAAGGAAAGACAGTGCAGTTGTGGCTGTCATGGCTTATGAAGTCTGTGCTGACTTACTTTTTTTAAATGGGAATTTTCCCCCATGTTTTAAATATCTGCCAGTGCTAAACTTCTATACTTGAAAAAAATATGTATCACTAGCAAATGCACTGAGCCATGGCCCACCCGTGTGCCCTTCTCTTGCACGCACAAACACACACTGCACACACGCAGAGCAGCTCTGTGAAATACTAGTTTGGTACTCCACATGATGTTGTTCTCCAATACTGAGAGGGAAAAATGCATCAGCACAATCAATCCCAGCTAAGTAGCTCAGCAACATCTCCCAAAAGCAAAGGTCCTTGGAGCTTGAAGACTAGATGGATAAAAATTACCCACCAGGAAAAACAAAAATTTAAAAAATTAAAAATTATATACTATATATTTATAGATCTTAACAGACTGTTAATACCTTGGTCACGTTAACCACGAAACACACACTACCTCTGCTTTTTTCCCCTCAGATTGTGAAGCCAATCGAGTGAAATGGTCAGATGTGCCCCCACCCACCACTTCCCCACCCCAAAAACTGCATGCTTGCACGGAGCCTTTCAGATCAGGAACAGGGCTATGGGTGAGCGAGTGTCCTCCTCCAGATAAGAACAAAGACATTATTTTTATTTACAAAAAAAGGAGAAAAAAGTTTTCACACAAAAGCACTACAATGATAACTCCCTTTGGTAAAAAGTGTAATAAATGTCTCCGTCAGTCTGTCTGTCGGTACTAATTCTCAAGCCACCTGGTACTATGGTACACAAGAAGCTAGTACAGTTATGCTAGCACATCAAGCATACTTCCTTTAATAAAAAACCAAAACAAAACAGAAAAAAACAAAAAATTGACAATTTGTACATTTATTTACAAAAAAGGAGGGGAACATGTTAAAATCGTGTTGTTCTCTGTTGTGTGTGTGTACGTACATGTGTGTGAAAAGCTGGTGCATGGCACTAGGAGAGACTAGTAAACAAGCAGGTACAAAAAAAACAAAACAACTCAAAACAAAAAAACCAAACAGTTCCACTGGCACTAGAAAGGACAGACCGATCTGCACGGGGTGAGTCCAGCCTGGGAGGGAGGAGAGGAGGCAAGAGGAACCCAGGGTCTGCTCTGTGAGGTGGCGTCGGGCTGCTCCATGGCCCCACACAGGAGCCTGGCCGCTGGTGGCAGCATCAAGGGAGGAGAATCCAGTTGCAACAGGCACCTGGAGATTCTGGGACACATCCAAGTGGTTCTGCCATAGAGAGCCTCCGGTTCTCTTCCCTCGCTGCTCAGGGCCTCCGGGAAGTCAAAGCCTCAACGCTGCTGGTGTGTACGAGCTCAATGTGTTTCTCTGGGATGGCTCAGTTCAGAGAAGGGTCCTTCCCGCCCTCCGGGGACGCGTGCCGAAGTCCAAGGGCCAGCGGTGGCTCACTGTCCCAGCAGGCGCTGGCGGAGATCTGCATCCCTGCAGGGAATCCCGCTGGTGACAGGTTGTACCAGCCACGCACTAGTCAAGTGGCCACGTTACGGAGATACACAGTGAGGGGAGAAAGGCATTCTTCCTCCTTTCCTTGATGCGCGCACACACACACACACACATATCTCCCGGGCTCTTCCCTCGCCCCAGAGGAGTTTTACGGCGTCTTGAATATCGTGCCATATTTGACACGGTACTTGTTAATGCTCACAAAGTGCAGAGTCTCTGTGTCACAGGTGGTGGTGCAGGGGACCAAGCCTTCCAGCCCTTCGCCCATTAGCCACTTGGTTGTCTCGGCTGCCATTTCGCGGGGCACGTGCTCCTTGGTCCATTTGTCCACCCAGGCCTGGAACCGCTGGTGCAGCCGCTTGCTCACTCTTTCATGGGACTATGGAAATAGGAAGAGGTGTTAGAAAAAGGCAGTTCCAGCCCCCAGACTGCAGCACTACACAAAGCTCAGCTGCTGGCTGACACATTACATGTGTCAGGGGACCCAAGTGCTACTGAAAATTAAGAACCAGGTCAGGTCTAAAAGGTCTGAGAACCGCTGGCTGAACAGAAACATCAGGAGAGGAAAAACTGCACACATCTGGAGTAAGAGCATCTGCTTAACGAATGTCAAATCCAGGACAGATGGTTTAAAGCCATGGCTCGAAAGCCATGACTACAGTCAAAACTGAAAACTGCAAATATAATCAAGCCTCAAGATTAAAACTTATGTATTTTATTTGTTTTGCTCTCCTCCCAAAGGCTGACTGCTTCTCAGTGTTAACTGTTAAATCCAATAGATTTATAGCTCAGTGTAGCTTCTGCAGCTCCTTCAGTGTACTTCAGTAACCAGGGGGCTATGCTGCATGCTATGTAATTAAAAGTTCAATAATTTGACTTATATTCAGACTCTCCGCAATAAACACTGGCACGTAGTATCCTGTTCATGAGACCTTCCTTGATGTTTGTGTCAGTTGAATGGGAGGGATGGAACTCAACCAAATTCCTCAGTATGGGCATTTTAAAGTCACTACTGAAATCATAGAATCATTAAGGTTGGAAACAACCTCAAGGATCATCAAGTCCAACTGTCAACCTAACAACACTGTCATCTGATGTAAGTTTTTCAATCTTGTGTTCACAAATAATGAAATAAAAATCATCAAGAAAAAGATGGTAAGTAGCTGTTCTATAAGTCTAACTACATGACCAAAACAGAGGTGTGAAGGACGATTTACTAGGCAGGAAGCAGTGCGCACCTCTCCCGCTTCCTCACCTCCCAATGAATTTTCTCTATGGTCAGTAGTTTGCTCAGAAAAGGAAATAATTTAATAAACTGAAAAGAATCTCTGCAGCTACAGAAGAGACTACTGCTGGCAGAGCCTCTCGGGTACCTCTGCTTCTGGTCGCTTAAGTCAGTAGCTTTTACCTGAGTCTGGCAAGTTACACTTTCATCTACATTCTAAGCAATGCCATTCTGCTTAACACTGTGTTTTACATAGATTATAATAAAATTACAGTCAAGTATTTCAAACCTCAAGTCTGAATATCCAGATGAGAACTGGAGTTTGCTGTTAAAGCTCCCTGGTTTTCTCTATTGGATGGAAATATTCCCAGGGGAATGCTTTGCTGTGTGTCAAAGCTTTCTGAAGACCAAATCAGCTTTCTCCAACTGAGTCCTCCTGAATTTGGCCGATGCGGAGTCACAAGCTGTCTTCATCTTGAATAAAAGCAGCTGCCCAGTCTTTACAGACAGACAGCTCTACCCCCCTGTGTCTCCACTTATCCCACACATATCCACATCCTCCATCCCTTGCCCCGACACAGTTACTTTTGGCACAAAGAACCAAAAGCAAATTACCATTGTCCTACCATAACAAAACTCCCTGGAGAGAAGGGAGGAGAGGTGGGAGTTAGAGGTTGAAGAAGAAAACATTACACCTTAGGAATATTGAGAAGATCTTTAGTGTCTTGGGAGGACAAAACAGTACACCATCCTGCTGGCAACACAGACCGGTCAGGATCCCCAAGGACACTTCATCTGATTCTCCCCACCTGACCCTTGGGAGCAGGGGGTCCTGGGAAACTCCCCCACCCCACTCCTTCCACTCGCTCCTACCTGCTGAGCTCGCAGCAGTGCGGTCCTCCTGTACATGTAATCCTCCGATTTGATCACGTACACCATCTTATAGGAGTTCAGTTTGAATTTACACTCCAGCTTGTCCAAGCTCTCCACGTTCTCCATGGACTTCTTACTGTTCCCCTCCTTCCCTTCCTTCTCCTGCTGCTCCCGACCACGCTGACACTTACGGATCCGCCTCAGATTCCTGCAAACCAGAGAACCCCTCTTGGAATTAGTGCTCACTACTAGGCTGGACATAGCTGGTGGATCTGTGCTGGCCCCTCAAAAGCTTGGCAGACAGCTTGGAGAACAACTGCCATTGCGGTCATTCCGGCTGGGTTTATCTTATTTCTGAAATCGTGGCTGTTGTGCAGTCAGCTCTGCCCTCGATGGCCAGACACAGCCCATCAGGGAAGGTTCACAGCACAGCCTGGCCACTCACCTCGGCAAGAAGACCGGTTTCTGGGCCAGGTGCTCCCGGAGCTCAGGGGAGGTAGAATCGGAGTTGACGTACCGCTCCACGTAATCTGACCAGCGCTGGAAGGGAGCACAGAGCACAGATCAGCCACTGCCTTCCCACCAAACAACGTGGGATGGTTAAGGAGGTGAAGCTGAAAGTTATGTGGCTGAACACAAGGTCACTTTTAAAGGCTCCATGCATCTTATCCCCCAAAAGGCACATACAGTGTTTCTCTATATAGTTTTGAGGGGTTTTCCAATACAAAATAAACCAAGAAGGATTTGCCTGCTCACATCACTGAAAACTTTACAGCATGTCCTTGATGTTTCTTTATCTTGTGCTAACAGACCACAACAGCAGTCGACTGGACACGCTCGTCCAGTGCACCCTGGACCATCCCAGTCAGTTCTCTGGGCAAGCTGCTCTTACCTCTGCTTCTACAGGGTCATCAGAATTCTCCTCTTCTGTGTCCAGAAGTTCAATGGTTAACTGAACTTGACCTCTGCTCTGAATGAACATCAGCTATGAAGAAAAGGCAGAAGGGACTTCAGTAAGAGGTTTCATACAGAAAAAACAACCTCCACTTCTCACTGGGGCCAGGGGAGAATGAAGGAAGTTGGCAGAGTTGTAAGGGAAAAAGCTGTGCTTCCCACACGCCCGGCCGCTAAGGGAAAACGCCAGCCAACTGCACAATCTCTGAGGAACAGAAAAGTGGTAAAGCTTTTTGAAAATCTTCCTTTTTGTTGTTTTTCTTGGAGTGGTGCAGATCCTTCTTGCGCCCCCAAAATAAGTTTGAGAGCAAGGGAAGAGAGTTTTCCCTTCTTTTCCTACATGCCAAAACTGGGGAATGCCACCAAAACTTTCAACTTTCAGAGCTATAGAAAGTCCTCGGTGCTCTTGGGTGCCTAAATAAGGCTCCTTTTTCAAAGGATGGGTGCCTCTCCCTTCTTAAAAGGCATTCCCCCCCCGCTTGCTGCTTTTACATCACGGTTCGCAGCCTGGCTTTACCTTGAAACAGTTCTCCTCTGACATGAGCTGCTCAGCTTTGCGCTGGTATGCGGCCTCCAGAAGAGTACGAGAAGACTGGGAAGCAAGAAGCCCTCCTGTTGCGCCGTTGTTGTTCTCTGACAGGTAGAGGTCTGTCACCTGCACGCAGATCTCATCGCTCACTATGTGCTGGAGCTGCAAAAAGGAAGATGTTCATCAGGGAGTCTGCTACATGCCCATCAGCACACAACAGGAATAAAGAAAGGTGTAACCATGGGTTTAAGACCAAGCCAAAAGAAAAAAAAAAGGCTGAAAAAGCCTGAATTTAAGGCTACATTTTTAGAAACTTCTTCCAGTTGCGGATGATCTCTGCTGCTATGTAAAAAAAACACAGTATCTTTAAAAAAATTAGCAGGTGGCAAAGTGCAGCTACTCAGGGAAAACCTGCAGGCAGGGATGGTGCTGATCAGCAGCAGGGGAGGAAGAGCTGAAGCACAGTGATGCAGTGTATCCCATCCACAGCAAGGGGCTGCTGCTGTGTCTGAGGAGAGGGGTGGGAGATTTAGTATCAAATCCTTATTTTGTACAAGTTTAAAAATCAAAAGTCACTCAACTGCCTTTTGAATTCAGTTAATCTCTGGACTAAAGGGCTTCTGAAAAAGGAAAAGCCTTTCCAGCCATTCCACTTCCAGCCCCTTGTGTCTGTTTTTGTTCTTTATGCTACAAAAAAAGCACACGTAGAATTTTTCCCTTTGTCACACATTCTTCCTACCAGCCCAATAAAAGGACTAGACTTTAACAGCCAAAATGAGCTACTCAAACAGCCAGATAAAAGAGACAAAGCTTTTTAGAAAAGGCATGCACTGCTCCTACAGCACTGCTGAAAGGCAAAGAAGTTACTTAAATGTCATTTAATTTGTTTTCAGAGTTAAAGCAAGATCAGAGACCCTTTGAAATTGAACACATATATCCTAAAGCTTCTGGAAAACTGCCTTTGCTGGCAGTCACCTGTCGAACGATGCTCTGGATCAGCTTGTCCATGGTAAAGGCGATGTAGGCGTGAATGGTGAACATTTCGCGCAGGGAGTCCTCATACTGTGACGAGTCCATGTTCCCGTCCAGGAGGTTGCGCACCATGTCCAGGAAGGCCGGGTAATAATCCTCAACATCAATGTCCACTGCAACAAGAGAGAATGGGAGAGATGAACAGCCAAGGAAGGGCTGCTTTGAGTTTTGGTCCTCAGATCACCCAGCCAAGCTGAAGAGTTACTGGAACAGACTGAAGTCCGGCTTTTATAGACATTTAAATGAGTTCTTTTAAGGCCATGGGTACTTTCATTATCTCTTGTGTTCTAGCTCTAGCCTCCTCCATGAGGTCTTTATTTCTGAAAGACTTTTTAAAAAGCTTTTAGTTAGGGAACTCAACGATACTTTAGATACCAAAGCGTAAAATGAAAGTTCTTGGGAAATAACTGCTGCATATTACCACTCTGCTATTTGAGTCCATGTACCCCACATCCCCTCATCTTCTCCCTCAATTCAGTGCTGCCCAGTTCCCGTTTTAAAGGGTCACCACTGTAACACGCCTAAAGACACCAGGTAAGCCCCGTCAACGCGCTACGAACAGAAACACTGTTCTTCCCCAACCTCTCCCCAGAAGACACTCACTCGGCTCCTTCAGTCGCAGCTGGATGGCAGGGCTGTCGCTCTTGTCTCTCTTTATGCCCAGCACTTCCCTCTCCCACTCCCTCTCCCGCGTCTCCTCTTCAATCTGCCGCTCAGCCTGGGTGCAGATCCTCAGCAGCCGCAAGCACAGGATCTGATGCAGCCGCATGAATATGTACCAGTTGCTGTTCACGTAGAAGAGATTGTAGACCTCATCCATACCCCGCAGCTTCTGGGCTGTTGTATTGCTGAACATCAGCTTGGTTTTGGGAGGACTGCCCCCAACACCGTTGTGCTTTTTTGCAGCCCCAGTAGCTTCGTCCACATCCATTTCTTCTTCTTCCTCCTCTTCCACATCTGAGAGTTCACCTCGCTGAGCAAACAGCAGGTCTGGAATGAAGTGATACATGATCTGCTTGATTTTGTACTTGTCCTCTTTCTGGATTCCCGTCTGCCGCTTCACATGGTGGATGATGAGAGAGGCAGCGTCTTCCAGGATCTGCTTGTCTTCATAGGCTAGGGATAGGTGTGGGCCTGTGGGGACTCCAGCGTTGTCTTCTGAAGCCTGCTCTTGCCTCTACAAATGAGAAACACAGCACCGAAATTAGTCCCAAACACCTCTCTCCGCCCAAGAGCCTTTCAGAAAGCTCTGCCAGTAGCGCAGACCTCCTCTCTCATCGAGTGGCGAGGAACAGGAACTGAAACTCCACTTGCAAACTACATAAGCTCGAGGGAAGGAAACTATTGGTGACCATCATACCTCATCGTAGATGCTTTCAATCTCATTGAGGAGACTCTTTGACCTCAGGACCTTGGTATCATTCTGTTTGAAGTTGATGCCCTGGTGGTCCAAGGATTTCAGGTAATACTTCTCATTCTGCTCTCGCCAGACTTTATTAAATCCTCTCTGAGCTTCTCGCCACTCTTCCTCTTTCATCTTTAACCTTGGATCAAGAAAACAAGGGTGAGCTGAGGGACGTAAAGGTCCCACTCGGAGCATGCACGCCAGGACGGCTAGAGGGTTTAGTCTCCCTCTAGCCCCCATGCCTGCAGCAGGGAGAGGGGCTGAAAGGACAGGGGAGCCACAGGAGCTGGCCCAGCCCTCTCCAAAATGATGCATTACCCTTCGGTAGAGCCCTGGGGCCTGGTGCTAGAGCAGTCAGTACCTTTTCAGTACAATGGGAACAGCCACAGATGGGTTCTTCCGAAGCCCATCAATGATGTCGGCTGCTTTGTCAGCATATATCCTCTGGAGAGCCTTGCGGTGGATCACCTCTGAAGTGCCACCCAGAGTGTTGTCCAGCCGGAATTTGGCCTGCTCCTCGGCAGACAAGCGCGAGAGTTTCTTTTGGATTGCCTCGAGGACGCGGATCGTTGCCAGGTTGGTCTCCAAGACAACGTCCAGCTGAAGCAAACAGTGTATTAGCCATCGTTGAATAGATAAAACACGATACTTCACAGAGGCTAACATTTAAGTGACATGAAACAAGAAGCCGTGCATGTTTAATAAGGTGTTCTCAAGCAGTGGTTTCCATGTTCAGCTGCTCTAAAATAATCCAATTATATTTTATCTGCTACCTTGCTAATACTGCATAGGAATTTAAAAGCTACCAGCACGATACTGCTAGGGAACACCTGGGAACAGAACACAATTGACAGTTACTCTACACAAGGACGTGTTGAATCTGAGCGTATTCAGGTAACTGCCAAGCTAACTTCCATTTCAAGTCAAGATGTCAATCATTTAATATCCCAAACATATCGCTTTTCAGATTATCACAGGGGAATGCATGTTCTCTTGTGCTGCATGGGCAGGAAGAGCAGAAAAGATGCATCGATTATGTGCTGGCCATTGAACAATTTCATCTGCAGTGGTGCAAACCAAGAGCTCTGCACTGGTGCAAACCAAGAGCTCTGCACTGAAAGTGAGGGGCAGGTCTGGAGCGAGAGGTCGTTATGCAGCCGCTGCTTCTTGCATGAAAAGAACACAAGCTTCTATGCAAAAAACAGGTGACGGACACCAAATAAAACCAGATTCTGAGCAGTAATATTAAAGGTCTAACTATATAAAGATCGTTAACTGTTCACAAAAGCCAAAAGCCCAAGCTTTCCGACACATGAATCGAGGAAAAACAATTTACCTCGAAACGCTCATCCTCACACCTGTAGATGTGCTCTTCGTATTGCGTCTTCTTGGAGCTAACGAATGTGGAGTCTTCGGACCAGGACGGGAAGGAGACCCAGGTGTCATTCAGAACCTTGGAAGGAGACAAGAGTCACGGTCAGTCTTTGAGGGGTCATGCTCGTCTGGCTCTGAGCCCAGTCTTCCAATGGATGTAATTCCCCAGTTGCCAGAACTGTGTGCCCCTTCAAAAGCCCAGCATTCAGGGGGCAACCCGAAACAGCCAGAACCCCAATATCCAGGCAGTCTGAAAAATTCATTAGCTGGAGCTGTGACAAAAAACTTGCAAGTGAAGAGAAAAAGAAAGGGGAAAGGAGCTTTTCTGGTACTTTGGATTAGTCAACTGCAACCAGCTGGTTCACTGTGCATATGATTCACCATCGAGAGCATGGGGCAGTCATCACGTCAGACGTGACTGTTAAGACAGTTCGAGGTTTCTACCTCCAAATAAGGCTAATTGGGAATATAAACCCATACCCCAGGAACACCTTTCCTGACAAAGCAGCTGAGCACCTGCAGCTTCCACCACCTCCAGAACAGGAACACAACATTCAAAAAAAAAAAAAAAACCCCGAAGAGGTCAAAGGCAAAGACACCAGGATTTTGGCAGGCAGACTTCAGTGTCAGGCCCAGTCTTCATAAACCTGAAACCTGAACAACTGAGTCATTACATTCTCACAGGAAGAAAAGTTCGTAACTGCATCACACAAGACACTTTTGAGAAACACGTCAGGACTTAAATTAAAAAAACTGTGATGTTCCCAAACGGCCATCTCCTCACTCTTTGCTGTGGGTGCCACTGCTGGCTGCAGTCACCCAATGAAGGCATTTCTGGGGCTCTCCCCACTTCAGCAAATGCTCTTAAGCTGCATGTTTATTAACTGGCCTTCAGCAAGAGTCCTGCTCACTCACCTCCAAAACATTACCGTCAACACCAGAGAAGGAACAGGATCAGCCAGTACCATTCTCACTTTGATCAAAAGGTCATTACAACACATTAAAAGACTCCATGAGTACATCTGATCCTGCAGGACTTTGCTGCGAGACCAGTTTTGACTCTTGTCCAAGGCGGCTGGTTCCCTGTAGGGAGCCACTTTCCTGAAGCAACGCACCATTTCTGAAGCTAAGACGACCTCTTGTCATTTCAGGTAAAAAGAAAGAAGCACGTGAGGGATATGTGGGAGAATCTGTCTACAGAAAACGTGATTTTCTTTTAAAGTTGGACTGGAGACAACTCTGAAAGCAGACTAAGTGGGAAATTGTTTAAAAAGGTAGCAATCATCCTGAATTATGTACTGCTTTGTAAAAGATTCCTGAGATCATATTAAGTCCACATAGAAAACTAGTGCTGCCATTTCCTACTTAGAGCTTTTAAGTCTGTAATCTTAATGCTCTTTCCACATGTTATACTACATAAAACAGGCATATCTAATGACCCCATATTTTACTTTATTTAAACATCACAACTATCTGGTTGGGTTTTTTTCCAGCTGCTCCCCAACAGTTTACACAACTCTTTCAGAAGCACCACTGGAGAAGAGCTGATGCCAACCATCAAAGCCACACGGATATCGCATCTCCCAGCCCGCTTCCGGAATAACCCATTCCTAGACCAACGCCTTGCCCTGTGCAATACCTTCTGGCCATGATCCAGATGTTTGCAGGAGTGCCAAGTGCTCACCTGCCACTAGGAACACCTCAGGGCGTGCTCACCTCAGGCTCCAACATGTACTGCGATGATCCCAAGCCAGGATGGTATGTCTGCACACACCTGGGTGCCGGAAGAGCACGGCCCGGTGCCGGATCAGCACTAACCAGGCAGCTGCCTGGCCCCAGCTCCACACCCAGCACCAGTTCCTGCGCGCAGGCAGCAGCATGATTGCTGCACGAGAGCAGATGTGCCCTGACATCCCCAGGAACCTTTTCAGCATAGTGCAGGGATACAAAATGAATTCACCATCCTGTTCTGTTCTGCTCATTCTTGCTCCATCCCTCAGAAAAAGCCAGGAATAGACTTCCTCTGGCACACAATTCCCATCCAAGAGCATCTTACCTCTTTACACAGCGGAGTCCGCCCCGTGCACTTGGGTTGCTGGTAGCTCTTGGGTAAAGCTCTGTAGCTGGAGCCCAGTCTTTTACAGGAGGCATAGTCTATTTCCATGGCAATCCCCTCTGTAGCCCGTTCCTTTGGATATGTCTCCATGTGAACAGACTCTTTATACCCCAGAAAGTTTTTAAACCAAGTGAACAATTCTGGGAATTTCCTAAAAAAAAAAAAATAAAAAAAGTGAAAAACTTGTGAAGTGGAAATCAAACACCGCTGAGCTGTGATGCTGAGGCTAGAACTGATTACTACAGACAGCCTGTGTCCAAGAAGTCCCTCTGAATTACCAGTCTGGTGAGACCCTCTCTGCTCAATCCCACCTCCACAGAGCCTGATCCAACAGGAAGCGAGTACCTGTTTGTTGATCAGGTGGTGGATTGCTCTCTCGGTGCGACTAAGGTGTTTTAGTGTTACCCCCTGTATTTCCAGGGGGATATACCCTCCACACGCTTTGGGGGTACAGTCCCCACGAGACAGGTGACAAGCAAGGAACAGCAGCCAAAGCTTTCACTGCAGGGCCACATCTAGGTTCCCAAACTATTCCAGCAGTGAACTCAGGGCAGATCCCGAGTTGTCTGCCAGTGTTCCTAACCTTAAACCAGACCTTTCCTTTTCAAAAGTGGCAAGAAGAAACTGGAAAGCAATTCTGTAACTGCACGGCAAAACGCTTCTGTGCTGAGAAACTGCTTCAACCAGCGCAGCCTCCCCAGACCACACAGACCAGCACGAATTGCGAAGAACCCTTGTCTGCAAGGCTCAAGTTCACCTGCTTGTAGAGAAGTTTTATGAAGAATTTATTAGTCTAAAATACTGCATCTGTTCAACTCCTTATCTCGTGCAAAGCTCCAACAATGTGAGAAATTGAACCTGTTACTGAGGCTAATTGAATCACTGCTCATTTACTGCTTTTCCATTACATGACAGAAGATAACACCCAACTCCAGAATAAGAAACTGTATTATGCTTTTCCCAGTATGGATATTCACCCTTATAGCTAGGAGCACAGAGGGTAGACAGGAGAAATCCAGAATTTTTTTGTTGAATACTTCACTTTTCCTACCTAGCTAAGGCCTGGCATCCTGCTGATGCCTGACCAGTTCCAGTGGAGCTAGCAGGCATGTAAGCTCCTTGGGGCAGTTTCTTTGCACAGTAGCTAGTGTAATGGGGTCCTGAACCCAATTTATGTTGCTATTGCCTTCTCCCTTGGAACCAGGAGCTCAATTCACAGGAAGAAGGAACATTAATCTTTCTGCCTGAAGTTGATGAGAGGATATTGGTTGGTTTTAGCTGATTAATACAGAGTTGTTCTGTACACTACGGGCAATTATGGGAGTTATAATTTCTATCTAAACTATAGCATTCCTTATCATTTTCAGCTTCAGGACAGAATTCAGCTGCTTCTTGCTTTTTGGAAATTTTAGTGAGTTTGTATCAGCACTCTCTTTTAGGGGATATTTCCTGTGTAATTAGACAGTCAATCTTCTCTCAAATGAAATAATCCATGATTCCAGAGCAAGAGACTGCAATAACAGGCTGCTAAATAATTCTGTTTGCTCTTCTGAAAAAGGAAGAAACACAGCAAGTAGCATCAGCACTGCTCTAGAATGCTGCTTGCCTGCCAAGACATAGCTAGGAATCGCTCTCTCACCTCCTCTTGGATAAGGAATAGAAAAGGGCAGTGCAGAAGAACACAAAGTTGGAAGGAAAACTGAAGCAGAGCACTTATTGTCCTGCTCCAATAAAGGAAAAGGCCCAAAAGCCTAAAGCACATGGCACTTTACCATGTACATTCATGACACTCGGGCCAAGCCAGAGGGAACAGGAGATCAGAGAATGCACGGCCAAGGAAGCAACTCACGCAACCACTTAGTGGACAGACAATTAGTCAGTGGCAGGCTATCCAGATAAAAGTTGAGCTAGCCAAGAGCAGAAAGGGGGTAGCACAGGGCGACTCCATCTCAGGTGTACTTTGTGGCCCAAGAAACCACCGCCTGGCTCCCAGAGCAGCATTCCTCCTCCTCCTCCTCCTCCTCCATGCCACGCAACCACACAGGACGCATTCCCCCGAATGACCACAAAGGTTAGTATTTCCTTCCCGCCTTTGCAACAGAAACAGGCCAAGGGGATTAAACTTCTTGCCTCACGTTAGAAAACAGGCTCCACTTACCCCAGGAATGGAGAAACGAGCTGCACGAGCTCAGCCCGGGAGATCACCTCCTGGTTGAAAATAACCAGGCAGCGAAGGAAGTTTTCATATGCTTCTGGGCTACGCAGAGCTTTGCGGACCTTCCAGAGAGAAGAAGAGGAGTTGCTGTCAGGGTGAGATCAAGCTGTGTATGCTACCGCTGTCCAGGAGACTTGGATTCAACACTGTGCTTCCCACTGACATACAGAGGTTACACATGGAATGAGAACTCAAATCTTTAAGTGAGTTGAATGGGGTAACTTGCCCTGTACACAGGGGCAGACACACAGATACCGACATGAGCCATCTCTGTGCTGGGTGTGCCCTGCAGCACCCAGTGCACTCTGCTGAAGAAAGGAGTTGCAAGTGAGGAACAAAAACCCTCAGAGAACCCCCTCACAGCTGGATTATGAAATGCAGGAATTGTGGACAGCATCAGTCGTAACCACAGCACCAAAAATCCAGCCCAGCTGCCTTTAAACACCAGAGAAGACTGCAAGCAGGGAGCAGGGCTCAGAGACCTGTGCCCTGGGTAGCACCGCTCCAACCTCTGCCTGCCTTACAGCTCGGGTTATCGCAGATGAGCCAGCTTCTGTAACCCTTATCTTCACAGCATGAGGGGGCCAGACGATTCATCCCAACACCATTACCTTTCCCATGAGAACAGTTAGCATCTACGCATCAGATGGAGATCTATCATCACAAAGATATTCGTCATTCCCGTGATAATTCTACAGCAGGGATTTCTAGGTTTACTCATGTTAACACCTACACATCCTCCAAGCAATAGACTGGTTCCCAGTTACCGTCAGCTAGCCTACGGCATGCTGCAAAATGCACCACAGCAACCGAGACTTTCACCGACACGTGAATATTACTTAAAAGGGTCGTTTACATTCACTATATACTCCCCTCTGAGCCATAAGGAAATGTATGGACATCTTAGGGAAGACACCAAGGTACCACTTGGAAACATCCCACATATCCTTCATTTGTTCTGTGTGGTAAACCAGCAACAGGTAACAACTGTGCAACTAATTAGATTCAACTCTCAAGGAAGAAAAAAAACCACACCAACATTGACATGAATCAGCTGCATTGTAAACTGAGCTCCCACACTGCAGGCAGCTGGCTGCAGGTGGGCACCGCAAGCTGTGCCAATGCAGCAAGACACGCCACGCACATCAGCGCTTGTACGGGCCTTTCATAAAGGTGAAAAAAATTTGGAGTGTGCGTTACATGAAAAAAATTCCCATTCCTGTAAATAAATTGCATCAGCAGCAGATGAAAAGCTGGAGGATGACCTTTGGGGAAAAGACACAAATTTCCACGTGAAAAAGGTCACCAGCCTTTTAAAAAAATTAAATGGATCTGACGTAAGAGGTTGCATGATACATCTGAGGTCAAGCTGACAAAGGCTATCAGGGTGGTATATGTCACATACTTCATTGTGATGAAAACCTGGATGTATACACGCTAAGAACATAAATCAACGATGCAAGGCTGCTTTCTCTGAATCTCGCTTCTCACCTTCTCAAAGAAGAGAGATTCTGTCCCCACACCATGTTTGCTGGCTTCTGCCAAGGACTGGTCTTTTAAACCAAGCAGCTTCGGTTTCTTCTGTTAATAAAAAAAAAAGAAAGGCAAAAAAAAAAAAAAGAGGGCTGTTCAGCAGAACAAGTTGCCATATTTTGATTCTCTATCACACAAGGGTTTTGGCTTCCTGACCCCACCATTTGCACTCAAATAAACAAAAGGTGGCCTTTTTGGAAGGAAACTTGCACAAAAGCGTGTGGAACAAGTTAATCAGTAGCATAGGACTCAAAATATTTTTCATACACTGTTGCATCCTTTTCTGTAACTAGGTGACTGAAAGAGTCATGCTACAGCGTATCTCATTTTTCTAACAAGTTTGCAAAATTACCAAAATAAATGCTTTTTTCTATCACTCACCCACTTCTTTAAGTCTTACATCTCCCTAAAATTATATTTCTTTTTCTCTCTTGCATTCCACTGCAAGATCCTTTATTTTCCCCACACCAGCATTGCACCCTCTACATCCTCAGAAAGGACGAAAGCTGCCCTGACACGTGTTTTATTTTGCTGTCCTTTATTTGAAGGGGCGGAGAAAGGGCAGACGGGGAAGTAAATCACCATATTTAAATGACACAGTTATATCTGCTAATGCTTTTTATCACAAAGCAACATACACCACCTTCAAATAAAGCAGGCAAACTTATCCTTAATGCACTAGGCCACCTGGCTGCAGGACAACTTTTATTACACTACAAAGCCTCGCTCTCTCAAACCATGTGTCATCTGAAAAGGGCAAACTGCTCAGAGAATAATCATTCATCATTGTATTGTAAAGTTTATCAGAGGAAAGATGAGCAAACAGGACTCCACTGCATCTGCTCCAAGTTTGACTACAACAAAACTTTCAGGCACACCTCTATCCTTCCCTTATCTTCCCACGTGCCCTGGAAACATCACTACAAATTTTCGACAAATTTATTTTGTGATTTTACTGAGACTTTTGCCTCACACCCCACATCTCCCTCTCATCACCAAATGCTGCTTTATTCATAGATAAAACTACCCCCAAGCATTCTGCAGGATCCTAATAAAGCAGGGAAAGCTCTATTTTTCCCAAGCCAGTAAAGTAACTACTACCGCCCTCAGGTACAGACACCACCACCAGCTTGTGAAAATCAGAGCAAAGCCTTGCACTTAGAAATAAGGACTTCAAAAAGTTTCCTTTACAGGCAGGTGTTAGTTTCCATGTTCTCAAGCTGCAGCCTGTGCCGCAGAAAAACGGCAGAGACTTGTAAAACCCTCTGCCACGGCCTCCTGGGAAAAACAGGGCTGCTGAACGAGCAGCACACGCTCTTACCTTCACCGGAGGGGTTGCTCCCGTTCCCGAGTGCCGTCGGATCTGACAGCCATTCTGGTTGGGTCTTTGCTGTTTGTTGTTGAGCTGTGGCTTCTTCACCGTGCCACCGTGATCATTTCTTACCGATTCCACTTTCTCTGCAGTTGTCTTACTTAACAGCTTATTTAGAGACAAACCCACAAGACCATTAGAGCTGAGTTCCACGCATCCAGGCAAAAAAATATGCCTGCTCCTCCTAGGTCTAGATGACCAATGTATTTACTGTAGTTATTGCAGACTTAGAACAACCCTTTTAGGCAAAGGGATTGTATTTTAAAGACAAGTTATGGCCAGAAAACACAGTCTATCACCCTGACCCCATTCCCACACTCAGTAAAAGATCACTCCAAAAAAAACCCAAGGAACAAACAGCAAAAGCACGTTTTTCTGAACTCTGGCAACATACAGAACAGTTTTCCGCTAGGTATCTCAGTTCCAGTCTATCTCCAGGACAACTCACCACAGAGCTGTTGGCATCAGGCAGGAACTGCCCGAACTCCGAAAGCAGATCCTCCTGGTTCTTGAAGAGCCGAGCCACCTGTGCGTACACCTCCTGCTCCGTCAGAGCCGGCGTGTAGTTACCTCCTGCCTCCTTGGCGTTACGCTGCTCTTTCTGTCATAGGAAAAGGGAGAAGTGTCAGAAGAAGGGACACAGAAACTACGTGACAAAGAAAAAAAAACCCTCAGTGACGTAAAGAATGAAATAGCAAAGGTCTTGGCATCTTATATTAATAGTATTATAGATACGAAATATATATATTTTATATAGTACAAATATACACTAAATGCCCAGGTGGCCCTGGACTAGTAAGACAAGGGACTAATAAGACTAGTAGGAAGGAATTTCTTCACTTTTAACATAGCACTCTGCCATCTTGTCTCTTCCTGAACAACACTCACCAAACAACACCAAATGTGATTTTTAAAAGGGCATTTCAGACACTTGCAAATAAAGATGAAAGACTGAAATCTATTATTCCATGCTGCTATGTAAGCTTCTAATTTGCAAGAATTCTGCTTCGCTAATCCAGCAGAAAACCCAAATGCAACTCTTGGACAGGCACAGTTAGCTCCCATGGCAAAGAAAAAGAAATAACCATACATATACTCAAATCTGCAGGGTTAACACCCACCTGATATGTATGGAGGATCTCCAGGAAGGCTTTGTAGATGTCTGGCTGTCCCTGGAACCGATTCTTGATCTTGTTGACATAGTTGATGGCATGATTAAACTCAACGGGCTGATTGTTCTGCAGGGATGGTGTGGTTCCCAGAGAGATTGTCACAGGCGTGTGAGGTTGGACCGGCGGTGAGCGTGGTGATGCATATGGTGGAATCGGGGGAGTTTGCTGGTTGGCGGGAGTATGCGCCTGCAGCTGTGATGGCTAAGAAGAAAAGAAGCCATGTTAGAAATGAGCAGATTCATTTATGTTTGGAATAAAGGCACTTTTATTCTGCATATATACCGTATCCAGAGGAAACAACCCAACATGTAACTGTATCCGATATCAACTGGGACAATATGGATTCAACAGAGATACCTCCAAGCTGGGGTACCAGAGAGGACACAGCAGCTGGACAAAACCTCCTCCTACCCCATCCAGTCAAACAACCTCTTCCCGTATTCTGGCCCTCGATGACTTTTGCTGCACTACCTTAAAAGACTGGTCTTCTGAAACTGCTACTAAACAATTATTCCCTTCACAGGTCCAGGGAATTTTAACAATATATTTAATAAACAGAACACATCCTACTGACTGTCTACACAGGAACTGCGGTGAAGAGTCGAAATTAAGATGTACCATTTCACAGTCAGAACTGGATTAAACAGAAGCACAGGTAAACTACGCAGAAGAAAATTGTTACCAGAAGCAAATAAATAGTGAAGAACTCTGGGATGCCAAAGGTAAGGCAATAGCAAGGGAAAACTGCGATTTCTTACAATATTGAGACAAGGTGCTCAGAGTAATTACTTTTAATACCCTTAATAGACACCTAACAGCCACAGGAAAATTTCACAGCAGTTCTGAGGTGGCAATTTAAAATGGAAATGGAAGGACTCATTCCTCTGACGTTGCAAACTTCAAAATGTGTATTATGCAGGGCTTTCAGTACTCACAATGTAGGTAACTGTCTTAGGATGTCCAGAAGCATCCTGTTACAAGATCCTGCCTTGCTTACCTACAACCTTACCTGTCTGGTAAGAAAATCTCATGTCAATGACTAGCATGTACCTCAGGTTCATTTCAAAGTTGCAGCAAAAATAGTTCAATTCTTTGCAGGATGATGACATAGCCCACAGTAATGAGAAAGAGACTGCTACCTCTGCACTGACGGCACACACTACTTCTGCGGAGAAAAGCCTTGAAGTCTGGCACAGGTAAGTTAATTCGGGAATGCCTTAGCTTTGCAGTTCTCAACTTTGCAAATCTTCAAGCATGTTTTTGTTCACCGTTTCTGTCCAAGTCCCACCAATATTTATCTACAGATCATCTCACTGCACGTTTTAAACCCTGCTGCTCTCTAGCTGCATATTTTTTTTTTTTATTTTCCAGCCAATTGTTAGCTAATTGTACAGTTTGGAGATTAACGCTTGAAAATTAAGGGATTCTTTCCCTCCCTAAGGCTCTCAAATCCTTCCACATTTTGAGGCTGAAATAATATTTTAGCCAGAGTAAGCTCCCTGAATGCCTCTTATTCTGTTTTCAACCACATAAAACAGACCTGTTGGACAGCGGCATCTGGATTGTATCTAAAGCAGAGTGTCAAATTCCCTTTGTTATTGAAAGGTCTCAGTTTCAGGCACACAAACCGATACCTAGAGACAACATTATGGTCATCTTGTCTGAACTGTTGCACTCTTCATTTTGCTAACAACTCCTGTGCCCATCTAACTGAGAGCTGAACTAGACTACTCTTTTACAACAGATGTCCGATCTGAAAACAAGACTTCAAGCAACGTAGAATCTACCACATCAGTAACCAAGCTCTTCAAGAGGCTTAGTTGCCCCAAGCATTTGAAATGACACACTAACTTTCACAGCAACATCTTTATCACGGCCTCTGTTTTACGGGGGGTTTCTTGGGACTGCAGTTATCCCACAACACTATACACAAAAGCACGCAGTTCAACACGTGCCCAGTGCTTTAACTAGGAAGCCCTTCCCGCAAAGTGAAACGCATTTCAGGGACCTTTTTCGTGGAGCTGCTGGATCACTCCCTGAATAACACATGTGCATTTTACCAGATGCTCTGAGTAACTTGCAGTTCCCTGCTGAAAGCAACAAGACTTTTTCAAACTCTTAAGGTGGCTTATTTGAATTACTGTCAAATCAACTAGGATGCATCTTGACGTTTGAAAAGGAGAAACTAATCCAGCAGCAGAAGCAAAACAAACAGAGGTTCATGAATTCTATCAAGAAGTGGTGCGAAAGTTCTTTTTTTGCTCTGTAGCTCCACACCAGTTTCAGCTGGAGGCAGCAGGATCCCCGAGTTATCACTGTATGTCATTCCAGGTCTCTCACCTTACTGATTTTGGCAGGCGGCGGCTGTGGCGCTGGCTGTGCTGGCGTTGGGGTTGATTGTGCTGAAGGCTGCGACTGATGCTGGGGCTGGGGCTGCGGCTGGGGCTGCAAGCCATGAGTGGGGATCTGGTGAACCTGCCCCGGTGTTGTCACGTTCACCATATCATTCGTCTGCACCTCAATCTTGTAACCAGGCGGCAAGAAGGTGTTGAAGCCCATGATCAAGTCCGGGTGGCCCTTGAAGAGCTGTGATACGCGACTGATCACTCCTGGCGTGTCAATGCTGAAGAATGAATAAGATCAAAATGTCAAGACCCGCAAGGACCCTTTCAGCGGTACACCAAGTTCTCCATACAAGAATTTCCCATTAGATTTTTTTACCTTATCACCTCTAACCTATGAAACAATGCAAACCGTTTCCTATAAATACACTACTGAACTTAAGAATGACATCAGGATTATTTTATTAGCCCAGAGGGCATTTTGTATCTATGAGATCTAATCCCAAGGCTGACCATTACTAATGGGCAGACAACCGGCCAGCCAGATGAACCAGCTATCAAGGCTGAACTTGTGAACTCCCACTCCAAGCAGAGATCTAGGATAAACAAAGGGATGCATTTAACTTCCAGAAAAGAAAGCACAGAACTGCTTTTACACTACTGCTAGAGGTGTGTTACTCTGCAAGCAGAAGGACAGAATTTAGCTCCTGCTCTGTGCTCCCATGCCCACATACACTGTTTCTAACCTGGAAGGAAGAAGCAAAAGGCAGCTTGTTACCTTTGAGATTTAAATTCCTTCATAATATCCAAGAAGTCATTGTAGACTTGTGGCTGGCTACCAAACTGCAGCTTCACCTGGTCAAGGTAAGACAATGCATCCTCCACCTGGAGACAGAACAGACAGGTTATATTAGCAGAGAAGATTTTGTTTCACCTCCCACTGTTCTGCAAAACACGCATTATTTGAAAACACAGCTGTTAGCCCTGAGCAGGGAATTAAGGAGCAAAAGACCATGAGCCTGGTTAGTGCGCTACCAGCACCATTTGAATCAGAGATACTCACTCCCCACTCCTGGCTCACAAGATAAAACTGCACCAAAAAGAAACAAAAAGGAAAAAAAAGCAACACAGATCAGCAGAATTACTCAGAGAAAAAAAAAAAAAAAAAAAAAAAAAACCCCACAACAAAAAAACCCACCACACTCCAAATTTACCATCCCTGAAGTGACTGCTAGGATAAACAGAATTAGACTGAGCATTTTTCCTGCATTCGTCTGTGGAAATTATTATGGAAGTCTAAGAATAAGCAGAAAGTGGAAATGACATATTCAGCGTAGTAGATGTCTGCCAGGTACGCGCTTGCACTTTTTTCTAAAAGCCAGACATTTCAGTTCAACATGTAAGGCTTTCGAAAATGGCAACTGTAGGCGGTAAATTGTTTTACACCTCAAACAGCAAGAAGTTCATGAACCGTTCGTGTACCAACACCCAATTTTCAGAGGTACTGAAAGAACAGCCACAGCCTAAAGCCAGAGCTCTGGGTCCCTATGGCACCCAACAGCCAGGCCACACACTCATCAGCTGCGAGAGCTACACACAGGACCTCTCCTTCGTCTGAAATTAAACAACAGCAAAGGAAGAAACACTATCATGTACAGCCCCAGTCTTGCCTCAACGGAGGATTTGCCATCAATTTCACTGGGAGAAAGAACCACACATTTTGAAACCATGTTCAGAGGTCTCTAGAAATGAAGCGTCCTACATTCAGCAAAAGGGTAGGGCCTCTTACCCAGCAACACTGTGTGTTCCACCAAAACTGGAAGAGACTTGCACTGTACTTGCAAGAGACTAAGAAATAGGCAACAATTCATATCTATGTGCCTTCTCACTAGAACTGAACCAAATGTAGCTGCTTAAATGGGTTATTTTGGGGGGAGTTTTCTATTTTTTTAAGGACTTTACAGCACATTATCTGAGAATAGAGCCTTCCTTACTCCCAAATCCCTCCCACGCAACCACCCACATAAGCCATGTGTTCAGAAAAACACCAAATGTTTTGGTAATTTAACCCATTCATATGAACACTCTGATCAATACTTCTTCCTTTTCCTTCCTGCCCCTGATCTTTCCCCAGCAAGATGATTTTTATTACAGTATTTGAAACAACAGGCAAAGAATAGTCCCTTTCTGCATTCAGTAGGTGCTTCTCCTGTCCGGAGGACTAAGTCTTATCAAGACAGCTTTTAGCAGGTCCCCAGCTGGCTTTGCAGGGAGGTGTCCCGTTACCACCGAATAGAAAAAGGCCCCCGTTGCCCCAGGATTCATACAGAGGTTGGCTGACTTAAGGCAGCAATGCTCGGCATTACCTTGAGCCTCTGGAACTGCTGCTGGCCCTGCACGGGCACGGCCGGCGGCGTGGGGTGAGTGTGGCTCTGCACCACCTGGCTCCCATGGGGCTGCACCGGCGCGGCATGATGGTGGCCGCCGTGGACGGCTGCGATGGCTGGCCCATGGCTGCCTGAGCTCTGCGGCACGGCTGACACCTGGCAAAGCAAAGAGGACGTCACCTACGGCTACAGGTGGGCAGCCGCCTTTGCTCGCTGCACAGGCAGAGAGCAAGGTCAGTCTTTCCGGACTCACGTATAGAAATACAATTTTAAGGAAGCACAATGCAGTGAGTTTGACCTTTAACCATGACTGCTAACAGCTTCACTCAAAAAATATATTTTATTTTCTTCAGCAATGACCCAGAGAGACCTAAAAATGAAGCAAGACAACTCTCATCCTGTACTCCAAAGACAGGAGAGCCCCCTCTGCAAACACTTTACAAACGCAGGTTCTCTGCAGCCTGCAGACTCACTGGCCGTCTGGTCACTAACAAAGACCTGCAACCAGGGCACAAAATGGGATTTTCAGTCTGACAGAGTCAAGGTTGTCTCTTTTCTCTACGACACTTATATGTCACAAGTAATAATCTTAATGAGTGAATTTTTACAAGCTTCTACACTCTTGCCATTCAGTTTGGGTACTGGAAGTCAAATAGCAGCTCTCTGGTACCAGCACACTCAGGGGAAAACTCAGCTTAGTATCTTCCCTAGAAAAAACAGGGGAAGGAACAGAAGGCATGCACTTTTCAGGTCTCCTTCATACATTAAACCAGAAAAGTTACAACTTGGAAAATCCAAACGAACCTTTTAAAAAAACTTTTTTTAAAAGTAAATTACTTTTCATTTTATACAAGCTTAGTTTTCCATTCATGCTCTTTTAGATGTGATATACTTTTTAAAATCCTTCTCATGAACAAGAAATTATTTGCTTGCTGGTCCATCCAAGCTCTGTTTAGGAAGGACTGCCAGCATAAACACATCCTCTTCCAGCCCCTGCGAGTGCCTGCCTGCAGACTCTGCAGCTGCTACTATCGGTGTGAACATCCCTTCTGCAGAAGTATGGAAGAAGCTGCGTGTAAAATTCGGCTCTAGACAGGGAGAGGAGTTCACCAGCAACAAAAGCGTGGAAGATGCAACATGCCAAAAACAAGTAACATGGGAACAGCCTTTCCCTGCTCTTTCACTGAGAGGTATCTCCAGTGCACTCTTATTAAAGTACACTTGTTTTCCCTCCGCAGCTGACAGCTCCTTAAAAAGGAGGCAAGAGAGGGAAGGGTGCCACCTAATGACTCTGGGGTAATGTTTTCAGAAACATTTCCATTTTCCTGAAAGACTCCAATCCAAACGCTGATCCCATCCAGTGTATTAAGTTCAAGATTACCCAAGATCTCATACATCTGCGACAGCAACCACAAGAACAAATCTTTTCCTGACGAAAAAAAAGAAACACTGAGAAAAAGCCCATTGCATGCACCCGCCGTGATCTGAGAGCATCATTAAAAGAACCATGTTCAAAAAAGCCAAGAAACACCACGTTTGTTCAGGTGGCTCTGAACATGAATGAAGCCGACAGTCCAAAAGCAGGTGCTTAAAATGAGATGTACGACAAGCACATTGTTCAATCTTCGTTCTTCTTTAGGAAACCCTGCGTACTAAAACAAAACTTTGTCTCAAATACAGAATTGTACCGTGAAATGACACGCTGCTGGCTGGTCACGCAGCAGGACCGCAGCCGATTCCCGAGATGCAGCGAAGGGCCGAGCGCACGCACCTGGTAGCTGGGAGTTACCGAGTACTGAATCCCCGTGGCTGACTGCATGGTCTCCGAAACTGCCTCATAGACTGGCGGTGCCGGGGCAAGCACGCGGTGCTGATGTTGAAAAGCTTCGGTGCTGCTGGTGATACGTCTCTGCTGCGACGCATACACGGGTGACTCCTGCTCATCCAATCGCCGCTTCATTCTGAACTCATGCTCGGGAAGCACTACAAAACCTGTTAAAAACAGACCAATTAACCAACGCCATTGATTCATCGCTCCCTGCCAGCGCCACGGACGCTAAGTTCACCCAGAGCAGGTAGGGCAAGTTTCTGTCTATTAATTTGGGGTACTGATATCTCGAGATAGGAAAGTGGAATTAAGATCCAGCTTTCTGCACAAAATATGCAACCGTGGTTTATCACAAAAAACCCAGCTTTATGGCTGGAAATAAAATACCCTGCTTAAAAATGAATTATTTTTTCAGTTTCACTGAAAGGACATTGCTAGCATGGGCATCTTAAGCACATGCAGACCCTGAGCAATGCAAAGCTCCTCAAATGCACTATTGGAACACAACAGAGTGGGAGAGTGCCTTACCTACACTGAAAGCAGAAAAAAAGGCTCCTGGACAGTCCAAGTAGGATGACAGCCAGCTGTGAGAGATGCTTTAAGGATGTGGGAGGAAGGGGGAAGAAGGAGGCAAAAAGCAGGATGTGTAGTCGAATTTTGAAATCACTTACAAAGCCCCAAAGTGAAGTGTTTTCCGTTTAATACACACAGGATGTGTGTAACAGTGCAACCCACAGACCCTCTACACCAGGAGGATTTTGGACACTGTACACCACACAGCCCTGGTCCTCTCAGCATCCTGGCCACACCCATCAGCACCCAGAAGGGTGCAAAGCGGAGCAGTGCGAGCAGGCACCATGCCTGGCATCCCATGTCCCTGCCAGGGATGCTGGTGAGCACAGAGCAGCTCTCCCCGCTTACCCTCCAGTATTTCTCTCCTCCAACACACAGGCATGTTCCTGCCCTACTTCAAGTTGTCTTTATGCAACTTCATTTCACTTCATATCTGACAGGTCACTTTACCACTGTCCTGCTCCTAAAAGTGCCAGGAATTCTCCACTCTGTTTTGTTGAACCACTCACCTACTCCTTTCAGCAAGCCAATTCCAGTGCTGTTGCTATACATTGCCAGTTATTGCCATCCTTGAGACGTTACCTGCTGTTCATCAAACCCCTGGGCGCTGAAAAGCATATGCAGCCTTTAAGGTGTTTGATGGACAAAGAAGAGAGTGAAATCCACCCCCTTCTGACTCTAAATCACCAGCACCTCTCCAAAACAAGTCCTTTTCAGTTCCAGTGCAGTTAAATGCATCCACTGCTAACGTGGGCACATGGATAAACAGGAGGGAACGAAGCTCCGCCACAGTAACGCCACAACAGCCAACTAAGCCAATCCTCATCTCCCAAGTCAGCTCAGCCCTTCACAGACTAAATCCGGCATTAACCAAATAACCCAAAGATCATTCACCAGGATCTCGGTGCACATCAAATACATAAATGGGAACTGGAAGGACAGAGGTTCAGAATAGATCAAATGTGAGCTTGAAAACGCAGGCCTTGTGCAACGAAGTGTTTTCCCCTCTGTGGCCCTATCTGCTAGTCTCTCCCTTGGAAGAGGCAGGACAAGAGGGAAGATTACTTCATTTATTTTTGAAGTTGCTCTTCAAGTTTAACCTCTCAGAACAGAGTCCCTTATCAGGTCCCCAAAGTACCTGGCAGGTAAGGGACAGTCTGCTGAGGCAGAAGAGACTCCTCACCCCAAGTAAAGGAAAAAGCTGGCTAGCTGGATCTTATTTGCAAGTTCCAAATCCCAAGTAGGTCTGACCTCCAGCAAGCACTCCGAAAGCAGAGGTTCTCAGCAGGAGCTCATTTTGCTAACAGCGCCTGTGTTAACAGTCTTTTCATTCAGCTGGTCTCTGCTGACAAATAAAAAGCAGGGCAGGTGAACACAGAGCTACTCCCCTCAAGGACAGCCCACTTTTTGCTTGGTAAAAACATACGGTTTTATGCTAATAGGGCTGGGACTAAACCGAGCAAGGCTGGCAAAGCTGGCCACGCACCATGGTCCTGTGAGCAGAGCTAGCCAGGACTTCGCATCACAATGGCTGACTGCACGAGTAAAGTCTGAGCAAAGCTTTGGTGGCATCTATTTATAACCCACTCACCAACTTGGATACCCTTCTGCTCCGAACATGGGCACCCCAGCCCATCCTTTTGATTTCTTTTTGATTGCCCCCTTACCCTCTCAACAATGCAACAGCTTTCCTTCCTGAAAAAAGCAACCAAGAGCTGCCGTTTTGCAGACACAAGCATGCAACATCCACAAAGTAGGAACATCCTCCAAAAAAATCCATGCGTGATTTGCTATAAAGAAGTGAGATGTCTCCAGGAGGCTTAACACACCGTCTGCAATGAGGTGTGCATGCAGGTATCTGTATGTGTGTGTGTATATTGAAGGTGGCGTGGCAGCTGTCAGGTGTCTCACTTCCCAAAGCAACACATTTGTTGCTTTGGACGGACTAATCCAAACCTCTAAAGCAGAGGCTGTTTGAGGACAGAAGATGGCTGGAAGACTTGTGCCCTTACACGTTACAAGGATTAAAATGCCACCTTAGGCTGACTGAGAAGCCTTTTCCCCGTGGAGCCACCAAACACCTAAGCCCTGTGAGGCCGTGGGAATCGCGGTAGCGCTGAGGATACGTTACCACACACACATCCGCAGCCTGAACATCAGGTTCTGAAGCTCCTGATTCTTGCGGACCAAGCGAGCAATCTTCCAGAAACCTAGTTTGCTGTGTGGTCAACACTACAGCTTCTGTTTAGTGAAAATTAAAGCTCCTGTAGGTCCTTCTTCCCTCTGCATTCCCTTCCACCTTGGATAACTGAGCTTGGACTCTGCTTCTCTCCAAGCACTGTACCTGCTTCAACTTCACGATTTCATATTTTAGTCAATATTTCAGGCAACAGTCAATAGCATTAGTCAGTCTTCCCAAATAACACCTCACTGAACTCCTACCAAGGGTCTCCACCTGCTATGTAAGAGTGGCTCACAGCGCACTGCCACTTAACGAAGATTACTAATTCTCGGGCTTTTCTAATCCTAGCAGAGAGATGGTCCTGATCCTCTGCTGCACGTAGATGAAGACTAGTGACATTAACTCTGCACATCCAACACCACCGAAACTCCGCAGCAAGGGGAAAGCGCAGAGAGATGAGCAAACCAGCACCAGAGCAGAAACTGGCCTGCATCGCGCAGAAGAAAACACGATGCAATGCTGAATGCTCTAAAAGTGTATTCATTTCCTCACTGAGGTCCTGCTGATCTTGACCTGGCCTCTCCCAGAGGATTTTCCCCATTCAAAAGTCAGAGAGATCTGTTGTGCAGCAAGTCCTACCCCTTCTACAGCTTGCCAGACGGCTGAGAAGGAAGAAAGGCTGTGATGAAACCCAAGACTACACGTCATTTTAAACTGATTTAGCCAAAGCCTGCTGCTCAAAGGGGCAATTCCACCCACTTCCACCCTCAGTGACTATCGATTTCTCTCAGCATCCTTGCTAGCAGCAAAGCCCAGCTAACGGGGAAAGGTATTTTGAGGATAAACACACAACTGCAGTCAGTAGCATCAAACACTCGTATCAGCCAGCCATCCCCCAGTGAGGTGACACTACGAATGGTACCACCAACACTTACTTTATGTTGTCTTCTCAGAAATACAACACACCTCTGGCATCCCCTTACAGACTTTGATCCTAAGATTTAGAAACCCCCCAATTCAAATTACATCATCTGCAATCTGAATTTGGAGGTGGGGGAAAAAAAAAAAGCCCCCAAAATACAGCGAGGGCTGCACAAGACCAAAAGCAAGTCACAAACTTCAGGTGCTTTCCGTCACCAAATGCACTAACCCATGGCAATAACAGAGCTTAGCAACAGTGGAACAGCCCTGTTCCGTTCAGCGGAACACTCCGTGCAGTCCATGGAGGCTTGCATCCCCTTTCCCCAGCATCACTTCTACCCAAACTATCTTTTAACTTGAGTTAAAGTATACTACGTTCTGCCTACAGGAAGATGAAAACTGGGTTTATTTTTTTTCTTTTCAGAGGTTTTCAGTGTTCCCCTTGGCGGGGAAGGGACACTGCGTAGGAGCAGAGCTCTGATCTTCCCACCCGTGGTACCTCCCAGCTCGCCAGCTTTGTTTAGTGCTACAGGTAGGGTGCACCAGGCAGACAAACCACAAACGCAGGCAGGATCCTTGACTGGTAAAGCAAGAAAATAAATTTTTTTTAAAAAGTACATTGCATCTCAGTAACATCACCAAAATTATGAAATTCTACCCCGCCAACCTCATTGGAGGATTTCCCCATCCATCTGCCTCACATAAGCCAGCAGAACTGACAAACTTCAGTAGAGCACATCCCTTCACCTCTGGTACCGCAGAAGGGAGAGGAACAGCAGCGGCAGAGAAAGAGAGGGAACAAAGCGGGGAGAAGGCTGGATTCAGCTGGCGGAGCACCACACGGCTCCCTCCTCACTCCCAGCTCCCCTCCTGCCTGCTCGCTCCTCCGCGGGAGCAACAAAGGCCAGAGCCCAGGTCACCTCCTCTTCCCTCGCCAAACTGCCTGTCCTGTGGCACCTCTGCCTTTCACCAAAAAAAAAAAAAAAATCTCAAAAACCTGCAGAGCTAGAAACCAGTATTAATTCTTTTATTTCAGGTTTTCCAAACAGATAATAAGTGGGGTCTTCTGGCATTAGAGATCAGCTCTTAAATATGTGTTAGAATCAAGAGCAAGAAGACAAATAGAGAATAGGAAGAAATCCATCAGGAAAGTCTGCTGCCTTGGCACCTGTTGGAACCACAACACACTTATGGATAAACACCATCTTCAGCAACAAGTTGTGAAAGTGCTGCTGAAGAGGATTTTGGTCCCTGAAGACTGAGGACCCTCCTGAGACAGGGCAGGAAAATCACGTAGCTGCAGATGATGTGTTTAACATCTGGAGGGGCTTTTAAATGTGTTCCTCTCGAGGGAGAAATTACTCAAAACTCGGGAGCAGCAACTGTAGAGTCTCAGCTAAGGCTCCAGACCCTGGAAGGGTGACCAACCCCGGAGTCATCACAGATGTCCTGTGGGACAAGTCCCCCATGGGACTCTGACACCACACATCAGGGTACCTGCTAGAAAGCAGCCAACTCAGGTTCTGGCAGTGCTGCTGCATGTGCACTAGTCCAGCTGCAAGACTTCCAGAACATGACCCAGCTTGTTCAGCAATCACTGTTGTATTTTTTGGACGGTGCCACACAGCCCGGATCCCTCAGCTGTACCATGGGAATAAGCCCCCAGCTCTGGTGCAGAGGAGTGCTGTGCAGAGAGGCACAGCCGCGATCACAGTGTCATTCTAAAATGAAATGAGAAGCACCCTGAAGCAAAAAGTGCCAGAAAAGCATCACACGAAGCTTTCAGGGCACTTAAGAGAGTTTTCCACAAGGTGACACAGTGACAGCCTGCGGATTACGTGCCAGCACCCACCACAAGGCAGACG
This sequence comes from Pterocles orientalis, assembly GCA_011057875.1. NCBI lineage: Eukaryota > Metazoa > Chordata > Aves > Pterocliformes > Pteroclidae > Pterocles > Pterocles orientalis. The sequence continues at coordinate 908,923 of WKFP01015056.1, read as the reverse complement.
GGACACGAGTAAGCCATGCTCGTCTCCGTCCAGCTGGGTAACAAGTTGGTATGGCAGCAATCCCTGCTTTGCCAAAGCACCAAACAGTCTGGGCGTTACACCCAGGCAAAGAGACAATCCAAACCCAGCTTTACACTTGGGACAGAGGTCAGCATGGTTCTGCCCAGTTTCCTGAGTATACCTTCCCTAGGCACAGAGAGAATTATCAGAATATTCTGTTTATTTATTTATTAAAATAAAAAAAGATACAAGACCCCCCCAGGAGCTGGGAAAAAAGCAGCACATCCCCCCAAATGCACCCCCCCACCTAACAGTCTGAAATGACAGCTATTATGGGACTCTCTTTACTGTTCCAGCTTTAAGAGCCATAAAAGCTTTCCAGCACTGGAGAAGACCAGAACAGCAATCTGGACAGAAAACAATCATAAATTCTGGAAACGTAAATGATCCGCCTGCCAATTCCAAGGCGATGCACCCGGCTCCAAGACCCACACATGCCAGGAGCCTGTGCAGGGGCTCCCCCGGCAATCCAGGCTGGGGAGGTGGGAAAGCATCCCCTGTCCCACCCTGTGTGCAAAAGCAGTCTAAATCACCCTGAGTTTCCCCAAACTTCAGCAAACTCCTGACGTTTTATTGAGTGAAACACCACCTTGAAGCTTTTTAAACAAGTTCATGTTGAGATTGTGTGTCTTAACCAGAAGGGACAGGTGGGAGGGATGAGGATGAGATACTCTGGGGTGAGAAAACACAGCTTCCTTTTGCAAAAAGCACACTGGCCTGAAAAACCACTAACTTCACTCAGGCAGGGAAGAAAAGACTGTAAAAATGTTTTTTTTCTGTTCCTGGGGATCCAGCATGGGCTGACACAAGGCACTTTCATGCGATGAAAGAATTTTACAGGTGCTTTAAAATTACTGTATTAACAGAAGGTGCCATTTTGTTATATTGTATTAAGGGCACAATGTTTTAGAACAATGTATACCTCTTTGAAACTGTATTTTAAAAAAAAAATTACAAGTTAGGACCAGAAGACTGAGGTGTAGCTAAAGCCATACTGAAATAAATTGGGCATTTCCCACTTGTTACTGACCCCACACCATTAGCATGACTGATGAATATAAAAAGGCAACAAGTTGGAAAATATATGTACAGAGTCGGGTCATCCTAAAGCTGCACTTTAGTGCATGAACCAGGTTTTGATTCCTCTGGACAGCATGGGAAATTAAAAATCCGGGCACAGCTAGAGACGCCTTTGATCACTTGTTCCAGTGCTCTTTCAAACAATTTACTTTTTTTTTTAGTTTAGTAACATTTCAGTGGTGCAAATAAATGCGTTTCTTCTGGGACATACCCTTCCCCTCCACACACTGAATACACGTGTTTTTTGCAGAAATAACGACTACAAAAACTCATTCTGAACCTGGGCCAGGAAAAGGCAGAAAAGACAGTACTTCATTAAGCAGACACCACGTCCGCTTGTATTTTTAAAGCTACCCAAACCCCAGTGCCGGCCTCCTGCAATCCCCGGAAAAAAAAAAAAAAAAAACACCAACTAGTTTAGTTTATACGGATGTACAGCAACCTGAAGAATTAGAATCCAGGGCTGAAATATCAAGTGCAAGACTCTGACAAGTTCCCGGCACCACAAGGCAGAGAGGACGCATAACGCAGGCTGCCAGCTTGCTGTAGGAACGGGTAAAAACCAACGCGTGCAGGAGCAGCTCCCCGGTTCCCCTCTGTCCATACATTGCTCCAACGGGTCCGCACGGCTCGCTGCGGTATCGGGCTGAAAAACTGCACCAAGGGCTGCGGGAAGGGCCGGGGGAAGCCCCCGGCAGCCCGGGTGCCGTTCCGGGGGGGCAGCGGGGCGGGAGGTGCTGGAAGGGGGCCGACCCGGTGGAACGGGACCCCGCTGGCTGCTTCCCGAGCGGCAAACCGCTCCCCAACGGCAACTTCTGCGGGAAGTTGGGGCCGGGGGAGCCCCGCGCCCCCCACCCCCGGGCGGCAGCCGGCTGCCGGGACCCCCCGCCGAGGCCGGGCAGAGCCCCGCCGGAGGAGGGGTCGCGCAATGCGGCCGGTGCCGGGTCCGTGCACTGCGGGAGAGCGCTGGCTGGCGGAGGGGCGGTCCCGCCGCAGCCCGGGAGCGGCACCGGGAGGAGGGCGGGAGGAGGGGCGGAGGGAGGGAGGCGCCCGCCTCGCAGCGCGCCCAGAGGCCGCCGTACGCTCCGCCCGCCGCTCCCGCCATGCCGGGCCCGGGACACCCCCCTCGAGCCCGCCGGGGCGGGGCGCCGCCAGACCGCCCGCGCGGGCCGAGGCTCCCCGGGGAGCTCCGCCGCGGACACCGACCCCCCCCCACCATCCCGCCGCCCTTCTCCTCCTCTTCTCGCCCCCCAACCGCCAGCGCGCGCGGCACCGGCGCCAGGCCCCGCCCCCTACGGATCGCCGGAGGGGGCCGGCACC
>WKFP01015056.1:893296-906137 GCA_011057875.1 Pterocles orientalis | reverse complement strand
CCCCCCCCCCCCCCCCCCTTTTCTTTCCTCCTCCTCACACACACTCGCTCTCCCCCCCCAGCGTCCGCGGCGTCGCGCGCTTCCCGCCCCACGCTTCCCGCCGGCGGGCGCTGGAGCGCGCGGGTCGCTCCTTCCCTCAGCCCCACGGCAACGGCGCAGCCCGGCGCGTCCTCCCGCCCCCGGGGAAGCAAATCCCGGTGTGTGGTGAGGGGGGTGTGTGTGTGTGTGGAGGGAGGGGGGGGAAAGCAGCTGTTACATACCCTCAACGCGCAGGCGAGGAGCCCTGAATGGACGGGAACTCCCCCCGGGGCGGATTGGCCCCGCGGTGCCGATCGTCACGGCCGGTCCGCCCACCGGGGGCGGGAGGGGGCTGAGGGAGAGGCCTCACCGGGGATGGGCGGGAGGGAGCTGACCCCCGGCCCTGCAGGAAGCCCGGCCCCCGCGGGTGTGGGCGAGCGCTACCTCGTCCCCTCTGCCGTTGCGAAAACACCATGGGACGGCAGCTGTGGTTTTTAACTTTTTTTTATTTTTCCCTCTTAGGGTTTACAAAGTTGCGGAGGCAGTTGCTGGGTTCCCCTCTGCTGCTAGCATCGGCCCCCTGCCTGCTTGAAATCCAAGCTGGAGGAGCCCAGGCCTGGCCTCGGATTCGCTGTCACCAGGCCTGCTGCTCTGCTGGGCATCCAGAGTGCACTCGAGAGGGGAAAAAATAAAACACCCATGCTCTAAACTTCTATTAAAATACAAATTTAAAGCATCTTCACTCGAACAAGGTCTAGACCTCTTGTGTTTGTTTTTCCTTCCTGCTGTGTTTTCCCTTTCTCAGCCCACGGGTGCTTCCAGGAGGCCAGGACAGGCGCACACACCCAAGGAGGATTGCTCTCAACTCTTTGGCTGGGAACTGCAGCTCAGTTTAGCTGCTGAAAGGTCTCTGGCCAGGGGCGTCTGAACCTGCAGAGGCTGCCGTGCCGCTGGGGACCAAGCCCAAGCCAAAGAAGCTGGTGGCATGGAAGCAGGAGGACTGAGGAATGAAGCGCTCCAAAGCCAGGCTGTTTCCAAACTCCCACGGGTCAACACGCGCTGGACAAATTACAAGCACTAAAGTCATTGTAATTAGTGAGGCGGTGTGCGACACAGCCAAGAAATGTGGAAAGCCAAATGAGACAGCTGGGCACAGGCATGGCATCACCACTTTGGGGTTTCCCTGCTATGGCTTTAAATCCCGTTTCCAGCCTTGACCAGTACCAGATTTCATTCTTGGCCTTCTTTCAGTTTAGGATCTCACCGCTGTGAGTTTTGCCCCTGGGGATCGATCCCCAGCCCTGGGGCATTCCAAGGAAGGAGAGATGCTGCAGGCAGGGCAAGGCAAACCTGCTGCCTGCCCTCAGCGGCCCGTTTCTCCCACCAATCTCCAAACAACACAAAGTTTTCCTTCCCAGTAACACCTGGCTCTCCATGTGAAGTAGCCGTTCCCACAGAAATCCATATTTCTGATGCTGAGCAGGACCTGCTGGCACCAGGAAGAGGAGTAGATGGAATGAAACCTTGCATTGTGCAATGGGACTGAAAACACTGGCTTTGATAAGAAACGCAGCCCTGGAAATAGTCGGAGGGGTGTGTTTTGGGTTGTTTTCCCATGGAAAACACTTACAACCCCTTTCTCCACCTCCAGCACAGATGGGATCTCCATCCCTTGCCAGAGGGAAGGGAGCTGCTGAGGTCCACAACAGCAGTGTATCTGAGCAGCTCCCCCTTGGAGCTGGTTTCAGTGATCTCCCTCCCTCTTGTCTTCACCTACACAAGGTTCCCTCAGGGCTAATCCCCCGCTGCGCTGTCCCCACAGCAGGCTCAAGGAGCGGAGGCAGCGAACGTGCTTGGCAGCGAGGAGGAAAGGCCCCAGGATCCCTCATCCGGAGGACGAGGGGCTCCCGCGGAAGCTGGAGCCACCCTGCAGCAAGGACAGGGAGGGAAGCTCGGGGCTGGCCTGTGCCAGGAGAGCCGCTCTCCACCTCTGCGGGTCTGACCGTGGAGGCTGATGCTGCTTGAGGAGCACAGCGGGGCAGAAAATGGTCCCTAGAAGAATGGGACACTCCAGCCGAAAAAAAACCGCTCCACCGGCAGGACATGCGCAGCTCCAGTGCTGCTCAAAGTACCCAGCTCTCACACTGCCACCCTTAAAGACGGATGCCGTGTTGCCCCCAGTTCTTTTCCAGCCACCCAGCCCATGCATTTGGCTGCGGTTCAGCATGGCCCAGCCTGTCCCTGCCTCGAGCAGAAGGGAAATCTTCCCCCTCTGCCAGTCCCAAAAAGGTGCCAGTCTCCTTGTTTTTTTCCAGGCTCCAGATGAGCAAACACAGGTGGTCCTCTTCCCACGTGCCAGCATTTCCTCTTGCCCAGGAGCCTCGTGCTCTCCCCACTGGCTCTAGGGTGTGATTTGCACCAGCCGCCTCTTTTCTTCCCTCGTCCCAAAGCCTCCGGCTGCGGCTCCCACTCTGACACTGGCATCACCCAAGGGCACTGGGGCTGTCTGTAGCCCGGGAGCCTGCGAGCAGCCCAGCCACATTCCCCCCGCCATTCCTGCGTGGGTTTGTGCCCTGCACGCCTGCTTGGAGCAGGGCCGGCAGCACAACAGCTCAGAAGGGTCCTGTTGCTCAGAGCAGGACAGGAGATGGATGCTCTGGGGCTGGCGAGGCCCTGGGAGGAGATGCAGGAGCTCTGACTGGGGTGGCTTTCACCCCCCAGCTAATGGGCTGAGAACGGCACAGCCCATCCCTCCTGCTGTTATCCTGCCCACCCAGGGAAGCTGCCCACAGCCTGGTTATCTCTGGCACCGCCTCACCCAGGACACCAGCGGGCTGGCCGGCTCCTCGGCCGCTGCCCTGACTCCTCCAGCCCCGTGCATGTCCCAACCCGTGCTCCCCAGCCCACCCCTCAGTGCAGCCCTGTGCCCCCCAGAGTGGGGCCAGCTGGCTTTTGGTGACTGCAGGGTGTTGCTGAACTCCTCCCCTACCCCTGACCAACTCCACCAGGAGAGCTAAGAGGACTGGTCACCGGTAGTATATTTATATGTCGCTGTAAATAAAACAAAACCAAACCCAAAAAGTAACAACAAAAAATGTTTCTCTGAACAAGAGCAAAATAGGAACATTTACAAATACTTCTGGCTCTGGCTTGGATCAAGTTAATGTTAAATAAAAAAAAAAAAACCAACAAACGAACCCAAAACAGAACAAAAAAAAAAACAACCCACCCCCATCTTCAAGATTATAAAAAAATAAGAATATACACATTCAAAGAGCTTATTACAGTATAAAGTTACTGAGGCCCTGCTGCTCCCAGCTCCCCAGGCAGCATGCAGGGCAGGGGCCGGGCAGCGGCAGGGGCCAGGGGGCCAGGGCAGCATCCCCGGCGGGTGCTGCTGCCCCCCACGTGTTTTGGCTTTTTTTGCTCAGCACTTTTTCAGCTCAGGACTTGCCGCTAGGCTGGGCCCGCAGGTTCCCACTGCCGGCTCAGGAAAACCAGGCAACCCGGTGAGCCAGGCAATCCCTGTCCCCATCGTACCGAGTGACTCTGCGGCCGTGCGCGAGGGGCAGGGGATGGGTGAGCTCCTCACCCCCAAAAAATCCTCCAGATCCTCCTCCTGGGAGCAGAGCTGCCCTCCCAGTAGGAGACAAGGATGGGGAAGACTAGACACAGAAAGGGGGATGTGCCACCAAGCGTCCACGGGAGCGGGTACCGGGTCCTGTGACAAACTGGGAGCAGGGGAAAGGGAAAAAAGAGGTGTGGGGGGGAGACAAGACAGAGCCAGGACCAAGCTCACCGCTCCAGGGATCACAGCGGTGAGACGGCGGGACAGTGGGGACCCACAGGAGCTGCTGAAACAGGTGCGTGTGTATACGTATGTCTATAATAGCCGGGGGGGCACAGCGGGGGTATGGTACATACACACATACATCCAGACACACAGAACGAGCAGCGGGTAAGACTGACACAGGTGCCTCTTCCTAAGCCCCGGGACAGGGCAGGAAATACATTTCCTAGGGCTCTGCAAAGCCCTTCTCTAGACACATTTTAGATGGTCCCGACAGAAAGAAAAACAAAAAAAAACAACCAAAAAAAAAATTAAAGAAAAACCACCTCCCCAACCAACCAAACCCCCCAAGAGAAATACCGCGGAGAGGAGCGAGCACCTCTTCCCGCGCCGTCCTGCACCGTTGGGTTCAATAAGGCACAGTGCGAGAGCAGTGCTCACGGCCGAGGATGGGCAGCCACCGCTAAACCACGGCACCACTGCCCCCACGGCTCCGCCAAGTCCCGGCAGGCACGGAGGCGGCTCTGGCAGCCCCAGGACGGGCAGGGGGGTTCCATGGGGAGGCGGCGGGTCTCAGTGTCCCGGTGAGCTCTTCTCATGGGCAGCGTGGCTGTGGTTGGTGAGCAGCAGCCCCTGGCGCTGGGCGTGCTCGAGGACGGCGGTGTAGCAGAAGTAGTACTGCTCGGGGGTCTGGATGCTGAAGGCGCGCTGGGTCCGCATGCGCAGCACCGTCTGGTAGATGTTCAGCGTCCCCACGTCCTGCAGCTGGGACAGGCAGATGTCCAGCGCGCAGAAGGTACCTGGGGGGGACAACAGGGACAGCGTCAGCCACCAAAGAGCCCACCGGAGTGGGGCAGGGTGGTTCTCAGCCTCCCACCAACGTCTAGCACAAGACCACAGGCATCGGGAGAAGCAGGGCAGAGACTTCTCCCAGGTCTGATGGCTGCAGAAAGTCCCGGGAACATGTGTCCCAGGTCACCCAGCTCGCAAACACCCCAGGAGGGGAATGCCCCGGGGAGGCCAAGCTTGCCACCACTGGCCCCGAGCAGCACCAGGGTGACCCCAGTACCTGTCCTGCCGATGCCAGCACTGCAGTGCACCACGATGGGGGGTCCCCCAGGGTGACCCCTGAAGCCAGGTCCCAGGGCGCTGACCGCCACCCTCTGCTGCTGCTTCACGGCCCCCAAGAAGTCAATGAGGGTGGCGGCGGACGAGGGGACACCGTAGTCCGGCCAGCTCAGGTACTGGAAATGGGACACCAGCCGCCGCTCCCGGGTCTGGGGGAGAGCCAGGGGTGGGGTTAGCCCATCTCCCCTCCTCTGCCCCTGGACCTTCAGCATCCCTGTGCCGTCCCCCACCACACACCTCTGAGCTGTGGATCTCCAGGATGGTTTTCTTGTAGTGGTTGAGGTTCTCCACGCCCAGGTTGGTGATCGTCAGGGTGCCGAAGCATACCTGGAAATCCTTCTCCAGGGGCCAGTACTGGCCGCACTTTCTTCTGCCTCCCTCCTCCAGCCTGGGAGCAGAAGGACAAGCTGGTGACGTCCTGCTTGCCCCACTGGGGACAAGTCCCCTGCCCCCCAGCCTCACCCCCATGCAGGGACCCTGCAGCCCATCCCGGATGCAGTGTCCCCACGGCTGCGGGGTCACTGGAGAGTGCACCGTGCTGCTCAGCCGGCGTTTCGCAAAATAAACCAGGGCTGTGCCCTTCCCAGGGCACTCACCGCGTCGTCATCACGATCACCAGCACGCTCTGCTCCCACACCATGCGCCAGAAGTCGCCGTAGGTGTTTTCCAGAGGCCCTGTGAGGACAGCCTGCGTCTCAGCCCCATACCCCAGGGGTCTGCACAAGCCCTGGCAGCCTGCCCCAGCCTCCCCTGATCCCTAGGGTGGATCCCCCAGCCCGGCCCAGAGCTGCCAGTGGTTTGGCCCCCCCAGCACTGAACCCCTTCCACAGGGCAAAGCCAGGAGCTGGGTTTTGGGGTGGGAGGAAGGATCTGCTCAGCCCAGGACCCAGTCTGGGGGAGGCAGATGAAGAGGGACAGACCCACTCGCCCTCTTGCAGGAGAAACCCCCTGATGCTGGGTAGGGAAGTGAAGCCCACCGGCACATCAGGAGCAGCTGGGGGCCGTACCCTGCGTCCCAATGTAAGCGTTCCTCTGCTTGTAGCCATCCATGAAGCTGGCGTTGATGTAGTCAGTCTGCTGGGGAGGGAAAAGCACGCACAGCGTGACCCTTCAGAGCCCCACGGAGCCCCTCAGCCGCAGCGGCCGCAGCAGCTCTGGGCAGGACCCGGAGTTCCGGTCCCGGCTGGCTCACCTCTGGGCGGCTGTACAGCTTCGCCAGCCTGACGCGGGTCTGGTCCAGGCAGGGCACGTCCCCGTAGCGGTTCTTCTCCTGGTTGCAGGGTGCCCTGGGAGGCAGGGGAGAGGGAAGTGGGGATGTTTTCCCGGCAGGGAAGGAAGGGCGAGGCAGCATACCTCCCTCTGCACAGCCTCCAGCACCCGCAGCCTGGGCTCTGCTGCCATCACCTGGCCAAAGCCTTGGGAAGCAGAGTCCCCACCAGGTCCCGGTCCCCACCAGGTCCCGGTCCCCCCTGCACGGCTCCCTCTGACCCCCGGGGGCTGCAGGAGCCGCAGAAGGGGCTTGCAGCATCACCGGGCTGGGGTGATGCTAACCCAAAAATGCTGACGCTAACTCAAAGCGCTGCACCCCGAAGAGGCAGATGGCAGAGCAACAGCAGGGCAGGGAGGAGGGCACCCAGGTTTTTCAGAGCAAGAAAGGGGGACCCCACGCTGACCCACACCCAGCTCCTTCCTCCCCCCACTCACAAGGAGCAGGCAAAGGTGCCGGCTGGGCTCCTGCGCCGAATATCTTCATACTCCTCGTAGATGCCCCGTTTCTGCTTGTGGCTGACGTGATCCCGCAGCTCCTGGAGGGTGAGGGACTTGGGCCCAGGGACATGGACAGAGCCGTTATCTTTGGGGGCCACCAGCGGCACCAGGATGAGCTCGTCCAAAGGGTCAGGATGCCCGTTCTGCTGGGGCAGGAACCGACAGTTCCAGCTCAGAGGGTCCAGTTTGAGGGACCCCCCGAGGTACTCAGGGAGGCATTCCCGGGGCAGGTGCTCCTTCAGCTCTGACATCTTCACCATCTGCACCTGCATGAGGAAGAGGAGGGGCAGGATGGAGAGGGTTCGCTGGGGACAGTGATGCCAGCAGTCTGGTACGGTCCTGATGGAGCCCAGAGATTTCCACCGACAGCATCGGGGTCTCCCCTGCCTCCCCCGCATGCAGGGGAACGTCAGTGGTGGGGTGAGGGCTGGACTCCTCCCCCCCCTACCGCACACCGACACCCAGCTCTGGATTTGGAGAAGGCTCTGAGCTCCTTCCAAAAGCAAACGGGCAAAGTCCAGCCCGGGGAGATGCAGGGCTGGAAAGAGGCTCCACCAGCAGCAGCGACGGGGGATTTTTGGGGGTACTTCTGGCCTCGCCGGAGCATGGGTATTTAAGTTTCCCTATTCTCCCATGTGCCCATCAGAGGTTTTCCTTCCTTTTAATCATTTATCATTGCTTCGCCTTGCTGCTGCTGCTGGCGGCACCCTCACAGCAGAGGAAGCAACCAGAGGTGATTTCAGCACAGGTTCAAGATATTTGCTGAAAATATTTAAAGAGGCTGAGAAAGCCTCCATTTCCCATGGATAGGGGCTCAGCAGCTTCCAGCGCACAGGGCTGACGGGCACACGACGCCTACGCCCCCCCATCCCAACGGGAAAACAGCCCCAGCCCTCCCCACCGAGGGTCCCCCCGTGCTCACCCGCTCCCGCAGCTTCTCCTTCAGCAGCAGGCTGATGATGGAGTAAGGCACACGGAACCACATGGGCGCTCCCACGATGAAAACCTTCTTCAGCCGAGCCGGGAAAGCTCCCTGTGGGCGGGAGGGGTCAGACCCACGCTCAGCTGGGGCTAGGGACAGGTCCCAGCAGAGGTGACAACCCATAAACGGACCCTGAGGCAGCAACGTCGCATCCAACACATGCCTTGCATGCAGCCGGCAGCCCACGGCTTCACGTATTTTTACGGTCTGATATGGAAATAAACTATTTCCCTGGAATTCGGTAGGCAGAGGGTTTGGCTCCAGGGGGGAGAGGTGAAGCCTGGGAGTGGGGATTTGTGCAGAGAACACACCCCAGACAATATTTACTGCTGTTTCTTTTTTTTCCGGAGAAGGGAGGAGGCACGAAATGCCAACATGATTAAAAAATAATTTGCATCTGTTTTCCCAAAAGCGTTGCCAGCAGCTGCAAGAGGAATCCGGGATGGGGACAGCTGATCCCCTCCCACCCACCGGACACCGCAGCCCAGCCGGGTCCAGCCTGGCGGGCTCCCAGCGCCTTCCCAAGGTGCCGGGCGCTCCTCGGCCAAGATGCGGCCAGCACGCTCTGCGACGAGAATTTATGCCAGAACCACAGGACATTGTGTACTCGGGGAGCGAGCGACCCGAGGGAGGTCTCTGGATGCCAGGTCAACCCCCGGGTGTTACCTTGAGCAGGTTGAGGATCTTCTTGCTGAGGTCCAGCTCGAAGTTGGTGTACTGTGAGCCTGCCATGTCGTAGATGAACACCAGCCCGTTCCGCTGCGTTTCAAAGCTGGAAAGGGGGAAGGAGCAACATCAACCCTGCAGGAGCAGATCTGACCTGTGCTAACGTCGTCTGCAGCTTGCTGAGCCCAAAAAATCCCCCTAAAAATGCAGAAGGACTCCCAGACCCAAAGCTCGCTTCTGTGTTTCCCAGCTGCTCCACCACCTCTTCCCATAACCCTTATTTCAGCCTGGCTCATGTCTTAAGCCTGCCTCAGCTGCATCGCCAGTGACAGGCAGGTTCAAAAACAGCAAGAGTCCATCAGGCTGGACGGGACGGCTCAGTTCTGTATTTTTGGTAGGGCTTACATTGCATGTGGGAGGTGGCGGGGCTGCCTCCTCCCTGGGTGAAGCCTGCAGGAACGGGGGCTCTGCTAAACTGAAACCCAGCAGCGGGCAGGGAAAGGCTGGGAAGAGCCTGGTTCATGGCTCAGGGGGTTGCATTCCCCTGCTGAACGCCTCTGCGGGGATGACTGGCTTGAGCTCAAACTGGGGAAAGCCGGGAACTTCGAGCCATGGGGAGCTGTGACCCCTTCCATCCCCTAACCAGAGGTGGGACACGCAGAGGCGCACGGACAGGCTCAGCCACCATTCCACAGTGGGGAATTCCCTCCCGTTCACAGCAGAGACAGCACATCTCCTCCCTGCGAAAACTCTTCAGAGGGATTTCACCAAAACCCCAGCAAGCAGCAGCACCTTCCCTGGCCCCCAGGAGGGCAGAGGCTCCCCGGGGACGCCCCGCTCACCTCTCCACCGCTCGGTCCAGCAGGTAGAAGAGTGCCTGGAGCACCACGTGCTGCACGCTCTTGCTGGGGTGGTGCAGCTTGGCCGTGAAGAGGGCGATCGAGGCTCCCGAGGGGTCCCGCACGCTCTGCCGAGGAAATGTGGTCAGGCTGCAGGAGGATGCCTGCACGGAGCAGAGCTGGGATGAGCCACCCCGCTGGGGTAATTTGGGGGGAGCCCCCTTCACCTACCAGAATGGTGAACTTGCCGCTGAGCAGCTCCGAGCGCAGCGGCTCCTCGTGTGGCTTCAGCTTCACGATGCCCTCCTTCAGACGTGTCTCCTGTGGGCAGGGAGCTGGCGTGATGGCTGGCACAAGCACCCAGCCCCCTGCCCACCATCACATCCCCATGGGGCAACCAGCCCCTCGCCCACCGTCACGTCCCCATGGGACAGCCAGCCCCCCGCCCACCATCACATCCCCAGGGGGCACCCATTCCCTCCCTCCCAGGGAAGCCCCGGCGGGGAAGCCTCTGCTCCACAGCCCAGTTTTCCAGCAGGGGATTGCAAAGGGCTGCAGCACCACGATTCCCAGCACAGGGAACTGCAGCTTTGCAAAAGCAGGATAGGAAAGGTATACATGCATCTATGCATCAAAAGGATTTTCCAGACAGGTAAAACTCATAAGGGTGGATGGGGAAAGAAAAAAAAAAAGCACAAGGGGAGGGTCTTCCTCAGGACCAGAGCTGTCTGGTGGAGCAGGAAGCCCCCGGCCGGGGGGGGGAACTGGCCCCTCACACTTACCCGGTAGGAGTGAAAGAGCTCGATGGCCCGCAGGACATCGAACTTGCGGGCCATGAGGAACTTGACGGCCACGTTCCAGGAGAGCGGGGACACATTGTACTTGCCCGTCCACTTGTTGATCTCCTCCAGGAACTGCTTGGTCGCCTGCAGAAGACCGGGGCAAGTGGTGAGACAGGAGGAGGAGCACCCCAGGAGCATCCCTGGTCATCGCGGGACCGCAGGCGGCGGTGCTGGATGTCACAGCGCCATCACTGAGAGCCGTCCCGGGGAGCCATTCAGCCAGAGCAGCTCGTTGGCGCTAATGACTTCCGACAGGAGGAAGCCAAGGGCCTGGGTTTATCAGCAGCGTGAGGCTCCAGGGGCAGCGAGCCCCTCGTGGGACCAGCCCAAGGAGCCTGACTCGGCCGAGGGGTCGCTCCACAGTCCCCTGGCCCCCCAGCAAGAGTTTTTGAAGGGGTACCGGCTTGGGATTGGTCCCCCCACCCCTGCAACTGCTGGGGGCAAGGGGCAGGACAGGAGCAAAGGAGATGGGGTGTTATCCACCCCCTGCCTCGTGCTCCCACCCAGCAGCAGCTCTTCCCGGGAGCTGCTCCAAGGGGACACTTCCAGCCCCACCAGCCTCCGCTCTGCCAACATAACAGCCACTCTTTCACGGCCCAAATTTCTAAAAATTCCTCCTCTACAGGAGAGGGACGGGAAAATAAACAGGGCAACACAAAAAACATCTTCAGCCTCGAGACAACGCGCACATCCATGTGTTCGTGCACAGAAATACAGCCTGACCACATGCCACGAGGGGGAACCCCACCGGCCGCACCTCCCCGTCCCCTGCCAGGGGTCCCCCAGGGTCCTTGGCCACCCGAACGCTGGGGCTGGGCTGCAGCTGCAAACCCAAAATAATATCAGAGCTGCTCCTTCCCCAGCACGTGCAGGACGATGGGGATGGGGCCAGTGCCAGGCACACTCCCACCACCCTCAGATGCAGACCAGAGCCGCCACAGAACCTGAGATGGAGAGACGCCCTGAGGGTACGTGAAGGATGCCCCGAGGGGACGGTGGCAGTGGGGAGAGGATGCAATGCATGGTTCAGGTCACCTTCCTCATGCCTAACCCATCACACTTCACAGTGATCCCATTCCCAGCACCCAGCGCGAGGGATGCTGAGTTTTTTTGGAAGGGGGACCGCTCCAGGCACCGAGGACAAAGCCCATGAACCCCAAGCTGCAGCGCGACGCCCCGTTTCTGCAAGCTGTGAGCAGAGTGCTCCGCAGCCGGGCGTTTCGAACAATGCCGCTCTTTGGAGCGCTGGCGTCATCGAAGTCCCTGCATCGCTGTGCCAGGGCAGGGTGGTGACAAAGCCACCACCACCACCAGAACACGGGGTGCTTCACATCCTCCTCCCCCAGGCTGTGCAGGCAGCAAACCCACCCTCCTTCTTCAGCATGGGGGGAAATAAGTCCTGTGGAAATTGCATCTGGGCTGGAAACCTCCAAGGAAAACCAGTTTGGCTCCTCTGGTCCTTCTGGGACAGTCTGGGGAAGGAACTGCGGAGATCCTGAGCAGCAGGCTGGCAGGAAGAGGAGGGGGTGAAGACCCCCCAGTTTTCCCTTCCTACAGAGAACAGGGACTGGGCAGAGGAGCAGCTCCTCCCTCACAGTGCTGGCAACAGCAGAGAGCAGAGCAGGCGGAGGAAAACCTGACGGTCCCACAGAGGACAAAGTAGTGGTGGGATGGGGACCTGGTGGGGGATGTCCCAGCCCCAACCAACACTCACTCATGAAAAAGAGAGAAACTTCCACTATTTAGGCATCCAAGGCACCACCGGCAGCCTTCCCCCACCCCACCTGATGATCCCAACCTGGAGCTACTATTGCAAATATCCCTTCCTCCTCTCCACACCTCACCCACTCATGCTCAGAGCAAACATCTCGGATCCCTCTCTGGGGATGCCGGCTGGGGGAACCAAATCAAACCCCCTGCCTGAGCTGGGTCCTCTAAAACCCCATTTGTGGGAAGCTTTGCCCCTTCCACAACACCGGGGAAACACAGATCACGGGGACACAGGGCACCCCCCTGCTCCATGAGATGTCATTGCCCTGGGGACAGAGGTACCACTCCCAGGAGCCCTGATGGTCAGCGAAGCACAAGGAGCAGAAGGCCGGGGAGTGCTGCGTTTCCCAAGCACCCGCACGGGCTGCAGGATGGGCTCCAGAGCTGGGCAAACCCCGCCGGGGGGGCACGGGGGCTTTGGGAGCCCGAGGTCTCTGTACCAACGCTCCTATAGAAATGAACGGTGTTTTAAAACAGAAAACCCAACAACCAAACAGGATGCTCACCATCTGGTCTTCTTCACCTTGGCATCGCAGCCCCAAGGCCAGCGAGGTGACGGATGCGGCGCCATGCCCTCGGCCAGCCCGAGCATCACCGCAGGGCTGAGGGGACCCTAGCTCCGAGGCAGCCTGTGGCACGGAGCCCGGTGGCCGCGGCTCAGGGTGCCGATGCATCCGCGTGGACACCCCCAGGGACGAGGACGAAGCAGGGGGGATCCAGAGGCTTCTCTCGCCAGGCGACGCGGCCCGGCGGGGTTATCGTCCCCGCTCCCCGAGCCCAGCGACATCCTCCCGCGGTGACGCAAGGCCGGCGGAGGAAGCCGGGACGTCACGGGAGGCCTGGGGCGTGGGAAGCGCGTGCACACGGATCCCCACGGCAGCCTGTCCCCGGGGAGCCCGGCGCGCGGCCGGGGGGACACGCTGCTTTGGGGGCGCGTGGCCTCAGCCCCCCGCCGCAGCACCCCCGCGGGCCCGGCACCCACAGCGTGGGCCCCGCAAAGGCTTTTGGGGTGCGCGCTGTGCGGGTGGGGGGCTTTCAA
>WKFP01015056.1:874394-893276 GCA_011057875.1 Pterocles orientalis | reverse complement strand
TGGAGGGGGGGGCTTTGCAGATGGGTCTCTCCTTGGGGAGAACCGCCCCGCTGGGAAAAAAGAACCCTGTGAAAAATGGGGGGGAGCACACGGGGTCCTACCCTGCCCGGGGAGGGGGGGCTCGGGGGAGACCTACCTGCTCCTCCTCGGCGCTGAGCTCCGCGGCCATGCTGCGCGGCCCCGCTGTCCCGGGGGGCCGGGCCGGGCCGGGCTGAGCCGAGCCGGGCTAAGCGGCGGGCGCCCCGGCGGAGCCCATCCCCGGGGGCCGGCGGCGCTGCGGGCACCGGCCCCTCCCGGCCACCGCAGGCTCAGCGAGAGCGGCTCCGCCCTGGGGTCCGCGCCGAAAGTGCCGAAAAAAATTAAAATAAATTGAAAATAAAAAATTTTAAACCTATCTCTCTGTGTATCCGGCAGCCCCCGGGAAGCGCCGCTCGGCTGGGCCGGCCCGGGCTCCGCTCCCCGCACCGCTCCGCTCTGCCCCGGCGGGGGCGGCGGCAGGAAGCGCCCGCAGCCCCCTCCCCTCCGCGCCGCGCCCGCCCCTCGGCCCGGCCCCGGCGGCGGGGGACAGGAAACGCTCCCCGGCGGGGGGGCTGGAGCCGGCGGAGCGCTGCCTCTGCCCGCCCCGCGCTCGGTGGCCCCGCCGCCGCTAAGATGGTGGCCGCAGCCCTGCCGACCCCCCGCGCTGCCCGCAGCGGGGACAGGAGCGAGCAGGGGCCGCAGTCCCCCCCCGGGCTCTGCCATCCGCCCTGGGACCCCTTCGCCCCCAGGCTGACGGAGCCCCCCGTGCATTTGTGCGAGCCCACCAGCGCGCAAAGCTCTCCAGGGCCCAAAATTAGTCTTTTTTTTTTCTTTTTTTTTTTTAATTCGGGACGTGCGCTGTACCCCCAGACTGCATGAGCAGTGGCCCCTGGATGGGAGCAGGCAGCCGGCACCAGGGCTCGATTCCCGGAGCAGCCCCGCAGCTCGGCCTCTCCTGCCGGCCCTTCCCGGCAGCATTCTCCTCCCCCTCCCTTGCCGGTACTTGGGGCGCTGCCCCGCAGCCTTCCCCCGCGGGCAGGCGGGCGGCTTTCCGCTGCGCAAACGGGCAGCTGGGATTTCCAGCCGGTGCTCTGCTCTCCCTCCTCTACAGTCCCTCTCCGGCCGGGCACAGGTGCCAGCACCAGGAGGGGAAGCCCCGGAGGGGCTGCCAGGAAGGAGCTGGGACCCCAGGGATGTGCACTGCCCCACCAAAAAGCCAGGCCTAGGGACAGGGTGACATTTTGTTCAGCCGAGGACTGCGTTGGCAATGTGCCCGCAGCCAGAGCCTTTGCACCTACCTCTGAGAAAATGGAAGAGGGGAGAGGGAAGGGGTTGAGCCCCGAGGAGCAGGATGGGGGCTCCTCCAGAGCCCCAGGCCCCTGCCTGCTCGGCTCTCCTTGCCCCAGACTGGAACTGAGCCTGCCGGGGGGTCACCCCTCCTGCTGAAACTGCCGCCTGGTCCCATTGGGAGCGGGACAGGGAGCAGCTGGGAGCAGGATCGCACCCAGCAAATAAAAGAGTCACAGCAACAAACTGCACTGGCCCTGGTGACTTCCGTTTAACACCCTCTCTCCAAACACAGCCGCTCGTTTCCCACAGGAATCATAACACAAATATTTATTTCTCCAGCCCAGCTCATGCTTTTAAAAGGGAAACTATGCAGCATCAGCTGGAGCCGGCAGAAAGCTCCAGTTGCTTCCCTCTTGCTCTCCTCCATCGATCAGCATAAGCAGCCAGCAGCAGCCCCTCTTCAGCTCTATTTTCTCTCCTACACACTCTCGTCCCTCACCAGAGGACCTTGGGAGGCTGCTGTAGGGCAGCAGGGAGGCCGTAACCTGAGCTGCAGCTTTCTCTGCCCTAAGGGATGCACAAATCTTACATCCAGATGCCCACCTCCGGGTTTAATTGCCGGCCGGAAGGAAAAGTACAGATAGGAGCCTGGCTGCCGTCTCCTGGCTGGGGCTCTCCCTACCAATCCGTGAGGCAGAACACAGGGGGAACCCACAGCTGGAGCCACCCAGAGCCTTCGAGGGACGGGGAGGAGAAGGTGGTCCCCCAGGTCAGTTGCTTCACATGCTAAAAAAATAATAAAAAAACCCCATAGTGGCTGCACAGGCAGATGATCGAAAGCAGCCCACGTGCTTGGCCCAGAATCAAGCATTTTTCCGGGAAAAAACAGGGGGTGCAAGGACAGGATACCAGTGACCCTGCTATCTGCAGGCAGCCATCCCACTCTCGGTATCTCCTCCGGGACACTGGGAGGATGACACAGTCGAGAGGAGACTCCCCAGTGCCACATTTAGCCTGGTATTCCATCTCCCCCTGGGGACGGTGAGTACAATAGTTTCATCCCTGTTAAAACTGGGGAAGGGCAGCAGCCGGTACTGGTAAAGTGGGCTGGGATCAGAGGGGCAGAGGCAGGGAGGGACCAAAGCAACTTGGTGCACGGAGAATCAAACCCCCACAAGCATTTCCTCCGCTCCAGTTAGCGCTGCAACCGATTTTTCCATTCCTGTTTGGGAGGCACGGCACGCATCCACCCTTAGGTAGCAGGATGACGCTCAAGAATTTGTCTTTCTGAGAAACCTTTTATTTGGCACCATCAATGCTAGCGTTTTTCAGAGCGAAACCATTCCTTCCTCTCTCCGCTGAGAAAAGCCTCGAGTACAGGCTTCTGCCATGCTCGCGCTGCACAAAGCTGTGCTGGGAGGTAGGGCCCGCCCCGACGCAAGGAAATTTAATTTTTCTCTGTAAGATGTGGGTGTGGAAAGCCCAGCCTTGGGATTTACAGCAGCCTGCTGCAAACTTTTTTGTTACTAGAAATGGACTGACCACAAAACTTTCATTGAGAAGGCCCTGGAAAACAGCCGGATCAAAGGCGGACATGCCCCGATTTCCGGGGCCGGGGCTGCCATTGGGGCAGGGGTTACGAGCAGCAGCTGCACCATGGAGGTCTGAGCACTGTTCCTATGCTGGAGCTTTGCCAGAGGCTTTGCCAGAAGCAGGGTCAGGAGCTGAACCGGGAACCCTGCAGTGTGGGGACAGATTATTTAATTTCCCAACGCACGACTGCCTTAGCAAAAAAAACAGACAATCCTGTTAAAGCCTCACAGAAGCCCTGGCAAAAAAAAAAAAATAAAAAAAAAAATCCAGTGGCACTTGGAGCAAGATATTCCACTTTTGTGCCCTTTAAACAAAACCATCCTATCATCCTATCATTACACCTTTGCCCCCTCTCAGGGAGTGTAAGCACCAGTGGGAAGCAGGGAACCTTTTGCTCTCTCCTTACCCAACCAGTCTGTCCCAGCAGCCTAATTCTCCATCTGGCTCACTGCTTCGTCCTGGCCCCCCAGAGAGTTTGCTGGCTGGGGGGTAGACAAGTGTTCCAGCTCATAATGTCCGTTCCTCACAGCCGCCATGCTGCTCGGGTCACCCTTTTCTGCTGCCAGCTTTTTACTCTTCTTGCTCTCAATGATCTGCTGGAGCTGATGCCCAGCATAGTCCGGTTTGGCCGTGAGCGCAGTGGTGGGCATAGCCAGCCCCAGGATTTCGGGGACCATGTAGGGCCGCAGCCAGCCCACCAGCGGGGTGCTGCCGGGGGTATAGTGGGTCTGCTTGTGATAGAAGAGAAGTCCGTCAACCTGTAAAAGGAGAGAGAGGGAATGACAGGCCAGAGCTGGAGGCTTGTGCAGGTGGATGATGGAGCACCAGACGACAGCACCACTCGCCATTTACCGGCCAAAACCACCAGCTGGATTGTTTTTTCCTCTAGCGGAAGGGAAAGAAGAAACCTGCAGAGCTCCTGCCCTGAAAGATCAGCACAAGCCCAGCAACTGCTGGATGGCTTTACATCATCAAAGGCAGACAATTTCAGCCTGATGCCAGCGTGGGCCAGCACTTTTCCTCTGGTTGCTATGATCCCATTCCACAGAAAAGCCACTGGGTTTCTGAATAAGGCAGCGCACAGAAAGGCCACTTTACAGGATTAAGGTTATTTTAAATAATACATTTGGAGAGTAATTAGTCAGAGCACATGACGCCAAGCAGCCTTCAACCGTAACGTTGCTACAGCTCTTTCAGCTGGCTTATGCCAAATAAATTCTTCATGTTTCCCAAGAGAGAACTTCTCCAGCAATCAATGACAGCTACGGGCACTCAGGACTCTGAAGGTTTAGGCCCTTACTCCTGCACTCCTGTTTCCACACACTGCAATACTACAGCTGGCTGATGTTTTCCCCGCTGCCCCACCATGCTAAAGGATCTTCATCCCCCTCTTCCTGTGCTTCCCAGGGGCATACTTGGCAAGGTTAGATCCTGCTGCCAGGCTAACTAACGCTGGAGGTGCTGCGCCACTTTGCTTAGCCTCCCAGGCTCTTAAAAGGCCATTTTCCTACGAGTAGGAGTGACTGAGTGGGCAGAAGAGACAAGGAAAAGAGCCCACCTCAGGCTGAACTGCTCCCAGGCAGCCCCCAGAATACATACGGCAGAACAGCACCTATATTTGCAGTGAGCTGAAGCTTGGGTAAGCCAAGCAGACCAAGGTAGTATCTGCTACCATGACAGACTGTGAGCCAGGCTGAGCAAGGAGCAGCACACATCCACCTTTGCTCCACAGATGCTAACCTCCAACAGAGAGGGGAGAGCTTCCTGCACTACTCTGTCCATAATTTTCAGTCACTGTTAAGATCTTGCAAAATAATCCCAGAAAAAGGGGGATTCCTGTGCTAGGAAAACACAAAACCAGAACAGTAAACATCATGATGAGCTTGTGTAACCCTCTGGATATCTAAAGTACAAAGCTTTTCCCTCCCCCTGCCTCCCACAAAGACTCGGGAAGAGCCAGATTCTGCGGCAGCCCAGCACCACACCTGCACATCCAGCTCCTTCCCGTGGGTGCACGGCACTTGGTTAGCAACGGGGATTCTCCGGCACCCACAGGGATGTTTTGGTAAAGATTAGAGCCCGGGAAGGCTTCTGCCTTCCAGGCCGCTCCAGAGATCTCCCCCGAGCTGGAAAATTCAAAGGAGTTCAGCCTGGTGAAGAGTTAGGTCATGTTCTTCCTTCCCCTGATTTAAGTCACTGCACCTCCCATATTCCTTCCAGTTTATTTAATTTATTGGCCAGGTCCCTGCCCTGAGCCACTGCACTGACACCAGCCACATCAGAATAAGGGCTGACACTGTCCCTAAATTACTGAACCTGATGAGAAAGTGGCCTGGAAGAGGCTTTCATGTTTCACAGACATGCTTTTCAGATTTTAGGTGCTTAACAGTAAACCCATTCCTTCACACCGGGGTTCCTCAGAGATTCTGGCTCCCCCTGCCTTTGTGGAAATATGAACGTTGTTTTACTCAGATCTGCAAGGAGGACAGTAGCTCTTAAGATCCACTCCAAAAAACACTTCAAATCCAGTGCCAGTCAACTGATCCAAAGTCCACTGAATTCAGTGGAAAAACATTTCCACGGGATATAGCGGATCAGGTCCTAACTCCAAGGTTACAGATTAACTCTGGAGACCCAGATCTGAAAGCACTGCCCATATCTGTTGCCACCACACGCACGAGATCCTTGTCAGGACCACAGGATGCTGGGGCCAGGCATAAGGAGACCTCTATTATACTACACTATGTATAGCAAGGCTGTATTTTGCCTTCTGCAAGGTTTATTTCGTTAGGTGCTGTTGGTGGAAGCTATTTATGGGGATTTCTTGGGCTCCCTCTTGTGGCACATCACAAAGAGACCCGTGCTTGCCTTCATTCCTGGAAACAGCCCCACGGTTTCTGTGGCGTTACCAGCTGCCCTTGAGCCAAATGACACCACGTTTCACTTGTTGGGGTCACACCTCAATGTACTGACTGGAGAACCCTGGGGGGCAAGTCACATCTGGATTACCAGGGAGAGTCTGATCAGCTCCATCTCCCTCCCCCTGCATTTCGCAACCGTCTCCTTGGCAGACTGAAATGTTTCTGCTCCGACTGCGGTGGGGCAATCCTCCTCAGTGTTTTCTCAGAGGAGCAGATGCCTCAGGAAGGAATGCAGCTTTCTTCAGCAAAGACGGGAATGACTGTTTCTACAGATGCATTCAGAGCGCTCGTAATGGAGCGAGTCAGCTGTAGCAAAGAAGCCTAGGATGCCTTCTCAGCACTCCTTGATCTGTGTTCAGAGCAGGGTCTGGCAAGACCAGCAAGGGTCTGGGACTTTCCGACTCTCTCCAACGACTGTCCTGGCTTTGAGAAGTAGAAGGCAAAGTCAGCCCTCACAGCCAAATCAGCATCCCTTAAATTTAAACCTGCACTTACGTTAATCGCTAACTTGGGCCAGGAGAGCACAAGAGACGAAGTCAAATCAACGTGGCTTTGGGCTTAGTGGGACAAGCAACCTCTGCAAAAGCTGTTCCTGATCTAGGGCTGAGACGGGGCACTCCACAGCAACTGCTGCAGCCACCAGAGGAGCTTCTGGCTCCCAGATGTTTGTCACTAACACTGTGCCTGAATGCCATTGCCTCCTCCACCCCCTTCTGCTTCAGTGCCAAGTCAGCCAGGAGAGCCCCCGAAAGCAGCCCAAGCTGTTTCACAAGGGCTGACCTGCTGCTCACAACCACACCGAGCCGGGTGGTACACCGAGCCATCTGTCCTGCCCTTCTCCCAGGTCAGCAGAGAGGCCCAAACAGAACAGCAGCACCTACTTCTAAAGCTGCTGAAGCAAACGCAGGTGTCCTGTTCAGCCGCTCGTGCTGGCAGAATGGCCACCTCAGAGGGAGCCAAGAGCGGCAGGAGCCAAAGGCAGGAAGCTGCCAGTTCTGTACCAAAGTAAAAAGCAGAGCTCATGCTATCCTCTCCACAAGATCCAACAGCAGTAGCAGGAGGATGGGCTCAGCTGAACCCCTCCCAGCCATTTCTGCTACAGCCCTCAGCTCCAGCACATCTCAGCACACACCACTAACACCCAAACCCTCAGAAACCATCGGGAGCCTACCATCACCCTTTTCTTTCCTCCCCACAAGATAGCTGGGTGCCTCGCACATAGATGGATGCAGCTAGGCCAAGCAAACACAGAGCCTGTGACAGGGGTCAGAGAAAGACACCACTCTGCCCATCCCGCAGCCCCCTCAGGAACTACCACCACATAAAGGAGCACACTGCCCAGAGCCGTGCTGCTCCTGTAGGCAGGCTGTCCCCATCAACCCTCTCTTCCCCAAGGGCTCTTTCAGCCACCAGCAGTAAAGGCAGCCCAACACAGGGAGGGCTAGGGTTTAACTCTTGATAACCAGTTTGGCTGGATGCAGCCTGTACTGGTAACAGGGTGACAGAGCAGCCACATGCATCCATGCCAGCTCTGCAAGCTTCCCACAGGCCTCGGGAGAGCACAGCTCCCACGCGAAGGGGCTGCACCTCTCTCTGACCGCTGGCAGATGCACAGCAGGGCTGTCTCTAAGGTTGAGGGCCAGGCCCCCGCTGGCATGTTCTCACCTCAAAGGGAAAGTCCGTAGCCAGCACCTTACACAGGCTGTCCGAGGAGCAGGGGAAGTTCTGCAGGCCCACAAATTTGAACTGAAAGAGTAAGAGAGGGTTAGAAAAGACAACTGCATGGCAGAAAGCAGAACAAGTCACTGAATCCAGCACTGGTGTGGAGGTAGCTAAGGAAGGATTTCCCCCAGTGTGAGATCCAGCACGAGAGAGACAGGGTGAGGGACAGGCATTAGGTGAAGTAACTAGAGAGGGAGATCTCAAGCAGGGACCACACCATTAAACTGCTGGCCTTCCGGCCACAGAGTATGGGGGCCCAAAAGCAAAAACAGGCTCAAAAGAGAATTAGGTTAGCTCCTGAACAGCAGTTCCCTTGGTCTAGGTACAACCGCTGGCTGGTGAAGTCAGAGGAAACACGACAGGACTCCTCAATTCCTTACTCTTTCCATAGCAACTGGTCTACAGACTCCTGATGCAATTCAGAACAGCAGTTCGTAAGCAAACCCCAAATCTAGAGACAAAACGACAGGACCAAGTTGTTCATCGGCTCCAACCATATCCCACTAGAGTAACTGGGAGTGCTTCCATGAAAGCCTACAAAAACCACACTAGTCACCAGGCGTGGGAACTGGCTTTAGAGAGAATGGCCAACATCTCTCCAGCAATGCTGGATAAAGCACAGACATTGCTGTGATGTTACAAATCTCACTGCAATAACAGAACGTGTCTTCTTTTAAAGAAGACTGGGGGTTGCCACCATGATGCCCAGAGAGATCTATTTTGGGTATTTTATTGTCCCAGTTCCAAATGACCCCCTCTCTGGCATTTAATGAGAGATGTAGATGGCAGAGACTCAGCACACAGCTCCCACATGCTCCCAATACCTTTTTTCCAAGCGTCTAAGGCTGCAGGAAGGATTTTTCAGGAGAGCCGACCATGAGATGCTCTTTTAACCAAAATAGAAAATGATGGCCTCTGGGCAGGATGCAAAGCAGACAGATGTCTGCTCCAGGCTGCTGGCTCAGCCATAGTGATCTTTCCACCCAGGAAATGAAAGCTGAAACGACCCCCCCTTCCTTAGGTAGCTGTCTTCTGGATATTCCCCTTGGAGCCAGAACAGGATGTCCTTCAAATACAGATACCCTTGCTGCTGGCAGAGGAGCAGACATCCCTGGTCACAGCCCATCTGCTCAGCCCACAGGAGCTGCCCTGCTTCGCTGTGTCTGAGCACACATGGGGGTCGCCCAGTGATCGGGTCCCGCTTTGCAAACTGTGCTCCGTAAGCCAGGCTGCCAAATCTCTTATGCTTGTCCCCAAAAATCACTTTCCAAGCTGCTGGGGGGTCTGGCCTCTATGTCTAAGTCTTCAAAGGAAGACGTTTTATCCTTGCTCAGCAGGGACCCCAGACAGCAATCTGGCATCCATCCCAACAACTTCAATGACTAGTTTACGCAGGAGGGAAGGCTAAAGCTTTATAAGCCTTTCCCCTTGCCTCATGAGCCCAAAAGACTACGCAAGAATAAATCCCATTGTAGTCAGGCTGCCAACCAATGCTGTTCCTGTAGAAACCACACTGGTTTTCCATTCCATTTCAAGGGAAAGCTATAAATGGCCTGGAGGTTAGCTGATACCCTGCAGTCTGATCTCCCTCAGCACTCTGGCTGGAGAAAAAAAACAAAACCCCACACTCATTTACAATACTCAGTGGTTCTATTTACATCCTGAGCATGGCATCCCATTTCGTCAGAAGGACATTTTGAAGCCTGATCTGTGAGGCAAAAAAAAAGAAAAGCAGCTTCTGCTTAAGAAAGAATGTGCTGAAGCCTGCTAAACAGGAGAGCTTGCCCCCCATCCTCCCTCTCCTCCTAGCACAAAAGAACTTACCGGATTAATCCTGCTTTTCTCTCCCAGCCCTTCCTCCTCTTGGATCTTTGAGGAAAGCCAGAAGAATCTGAAGTCGGTCTGTGAAAGGAGGCAGAGACTTAACAGCTATTCACCACACATCACCAATCAGCACCTGCTGAGCGTCTCCATCCCTCTGCACTTTCCTGGCATTTACAAACTCAGCTTCACCTGCAGAACCAGCCAGCACCTCAACTCTGCTACTTCCCCCAAAACCCCCAAAAGATGTACCCAATTACTCCAGTAGCCAGCATCCCAGAAGATGTAAAGATGCTGGTGCTTAAGATTAATTATCCGTCTTAGCGCACAGTGTTCAATGCTGGCTGCAAAGCAGCTCACAGGCCCCGGAACAAAAAAGGGAGGGCAGGGAAGACCGGGGAGATTCAGTACCTGACAGTCGTAAACAGGGTGTCCTCTCCAGCACATCACATCGAGGATATAGTATGTCTGCTTTGCCTCGTTGTAGATGCAGTCCAAGATACAGTACACTGTGCACACAAACATGGGGAGGTCCAGACACGCTCCAGAGCCTGCCCAACCCAACAGGCAAATGCCAGATCAAGTCTCTCCTGCGTTAAGCCTGCAAGGTGCAGAGGGATCCCTTTCTAACAGAAGCTGCCGCCACAGAAAGCCTTTAGCTTGGAGTCCATCAAGGCTACAAAGGCACCAGCCAGAGGCATATCAAGCAAAGGCATGCTTCAGAAAAAGGCATTTACTCAACAGTAACCCCTCTTCAGGACAAGCGAAGCAGCTGCAAGAGGTACTAAGAAATACAGCACGGTACACAGCTCTCAGTCAGAAGACAGAGAAGATGTTGAGGTTTAAGAGTGTCAATTAACCAAGAAGCTAATGAAATGTGTTATTATCTAGCATAAAAGTATCTGAGATTGTCCACATCTAGTTATCCCCAGAGATACACAAACAGGCCTGAAGCTAACCTCCCCTGGCACCAGGGAAGGGCCCAGCTCCGGGGCTCAGGGAAGCCAGCAGAGCAGCACCAAGCCTGCCAGCTCACACACTCACAGGGAGGAGCAGGCAGTCCCCCTCGCTCTATCCCAAATGCCCCCTCATACTGTTACCTTTCTCGCTTGTTGAATTGTGGCGGTTTCCCCCTGGCAGCAGGGATGGGAACCTGTTGACACAGAAGCCGCTCTTGGTGTAAGCTGCTGTTGTGCCCTGTGAGGAAACAAGAGAGGAAAAAAAAAAAGTCAAGCCAGACACATGGGCCAGTCTTATGTTGGTTGGGAAACAGGTGCAGGTCCTTTACCAGGCAGTGAGACATCATCACTGCTCCCACTTACCCTGGACGCCACGACTAGCGCCCTTTTCCCAACAGGACACACCACTACAACCCACTCCTGCTCCAGATCCAAGGGAACATCAACCAGCCATTCTGACAGCATCAGCTACGGAGAAATTCAGGAAAAAAATGAGTTAGTACCAACCACACCAGGTGCTTCAGAGGCAACATGCACTGCTCATCACCCTGCACTACAGCGCTGGCCAGGCTCCCTCCCACTCTCTAACCAACCTGCACAACAGACTCTCCCGCAAGTTGTTCTCTTCCTTCCCAGCTGCTAAGCTTCAGACTACAGTGTGGGGCTCACAGTCCTCGCTTGGGCACACCCGTGCCTTGGTCCCCACTTCAGCATTTTAATTTATTTATGTATTTTTAAATACATAGCAGAGCTTAGAGATTACAAAACATTTAGGAATAAAGAGCCCAGACAAGTCGACCTCTTCAGAGACGGTCTGGCTATGATCACCGGAGCATATCTTTTAGGGCCAATACGGCAGCCAAAGCTGGCAAAACCCACTGACTAAGGTGTCCCTTCCTTCCTGGTGTCCCAGCCATGTAGAGAGATTGAAATTTTATCCCAATTGCTCCACAATGGGACAGAAACGCTGCTAGTTGAGATGAAACCTCCATTTAACTGCAGCGTCTCAGAGGCAGGAAAACAGACACAGTTCCTCACTAAGCACCAAACCAGGCAGGACACAGTTATTCCCGACGCAGCCATCCCCATGGCTGCTCACCATGCCCAGCTCTAGCCACCCCGCGCCCCACACCCTGCCCAGCCCTGTGTTCCGGGAAGGCAGACAGAGGCAGGCAGCTCCCCACCTGATTGGCATAGCGCTTGGGCAACTTCTTGCCAGCATCCACGTCCATCTCCTCTTCCTCCTCATCCTCCTCCTCCTCCTTCTCCTTGCCCTCGCTCTCCACCCCGGCCCAGTCGTCCTCTGCCAGCCTCCTGGCATGGTTCACGTAGTCCAGCCGCCTCCTACGGGGAGGAAAGCCCTCGGCTTAACCCTCTGCGGGGGGCAGACCACCACCCCCGCCCCACTGCCCCCACACAGGGCCTGCGGGCCGCGTCTCCACAGCTCCCCCGCCGGGCTCCCCCTGCCGGGGCCGGAGCCACAGCCCCCGCGGAGCTCGCTCACTCTCTCTGGAGGCGGAGAAGGCGCTGGCGGCGCTCGGCCTGCCCCGTCCAGCCACGGGGTTTGTAGCTGGCCAGGCGGGGGTGCGGGCCCGCGGGGCTGAGCGGAGCCGCCAGCGCCAGCCCGCCCGCCAGCGCCGCGCTCAGCTCCTCCATGGCAACGCCCGCCCCGCGCTCGCGCGTCATGACGCACTTCCGCCCCAACGCGGAGGGGGGAGCGCAGCCGCACAGGCACACCCCGCAGCGCCCCCTGGCGGCATGGAGGATGCGTGTCCCTTCCCGGCCAGCGGCAGCGCGCCCCCCCCCCGTGACTCAGTTTCCCCTCCCGCCGGGAGCAGGGCGGGGAGCGGGCGAGGACACTCAGGGCATGGACACCGGGGACATCCCGGGCGGGGACCACCGTGGGCAGGGATGGAGGGGACATGGTGGGCAGGGAGGGATGGAGGGGACTCCGTGGGCGCGGATGTAAGGGACAACCCGGGTAAGGATGGAGGGGACACCCCGGGGGGGGATGGAGGGGACACTCCGGGTGGGGATGGAGGGGACATCCCGTGCAGGGATGGAGGGGACACCCCGGGCAGGAACCTCCGGGACCATTCCCGGTCAGGGCCACGGGAGCAGCCGGTGCCGTGACCGTGCCCCCGTGGGCCGTGGCCGTGGGCGGGACCGGTGCCCCCGGGGCCGGCTGCCTGCAGAGGGCAGCGTGCGCCCTGCCGCGCCGCTCCCCGCGGCTCCCGAGCGGCGAACCGGGGAGCTCGGCGCTGCCGTGCGTCACGGGAGGCTGGCGGACAGCCCCGCCACCGGCACCGCCACCGGCACCGCCACCAGGACCGCCACCGGCTCCCCACCGCCACCAGGACCTCCACCGGCACCGGGACCGGCACCGACATCACGCAGCGGCAGCGGGCGGCGACACCGGAACCGGACGGCGGTACCGAGCGCGGCCCCGGGCCCCCCGGCCCCCCCCGGCCATGCGGTGAGGGCGGGCGGCGCCGTCCCGGCTGTGCTGGGCTCCGCGGCCCCGGGAGCGGCGGCGGGCCGGGCCCCCTCCCTGCGCTGCCCGCACCGGCACCGGCACCGGCAGCCGCCGTCCTCCCTCCCCGGTACCGGCCCCGGTGCTGTGGCGCCGTTTCCCTCCGTCCTGCGTGAGATTTGCGGCTTTTAAAGGGGAAAAAAGAAAAAAAACCAACAAAACAAATCAACAACAACAAAAATCCCTAATCCCGGAAAAGTCGGCCCGGAAAGGAATTGCAAAATCCCGGGCCGGGATCACCGGGAGGCTGGGCTGGGTCTGGGGTCCGTTCCCCCGGACTGGCAGGCGCTGGTGGGAGGAAATCGGGGTGTTTGATCCCCAGGAACCCCCGAGGAGAGGCGTTGTGGATTTATTTCCTTGATGGCAGCCGGATCTTTTCCTCCTGGAAAGTGAAACCGTGGGATCGGCGTCCCAGCGAGATCCAACCTGCGTGGCCATGGCCGCGGGCCACCCGGGGGTCCCCTCCCGCAGCGAGGGAATCGCCGCTCGCTGGCCCGGGGAATGGTGTTTGTAACCGCGAATGGTGTTTTTTACCGAGGAGCAGGGATCGGGGGGGTTTCTTGGACGTATGGACCTTGGTGTTGCTTCGTAGGGGATTTCTTCTCCCCCTTTTTTTATTTCCCTGAGAAACCGGCCAAGCCTTTTCCCACAGTGCGGGGCGGCCCCGGTGCTGAGCTCGCTCTCCGTGTCGCCGTGGGATTGGTTTTGGTTTTGGCCGTGGGGACTGTCGTTACGCCGTGTCCCCCCTCCGCCCCGTGACCGGCCATGGCGTTGAAAGCCCGAGCGCTTTACAACTTCCAGAGCGAAAACAAGGAGGAGATCAGCATCCAGGAGAATGAGGAGCTTGTCATCTTCAGCGAGAACTCCCTGGATGGCTGGCTCCAGGGCCAAAACAGCCGCGGGGAGACTGGCCTCTTCCCTGCTTCCTACGTCGAAATACTCCGCTCCCGCTCGGGTTCCTACTACATGGACTACTCTGGCAGCCCGGCTGGCTCCCCGGGGCACAATTCCTCCTTCTCTGCGGCCCCCCCCAACCCCGCCATCTCCTACCAGGGCAGTTTTGAGGATGACGATGATGATGACTGGGATGACTGGGACGACGCTTGCACGGTGGTGGAGGAGCCACGCAGCGCGCCAGGCACCAATGGGCACCCTTCACCCAGCCTGCAGCACCCAGCAGGGTACGGCCACCCCCAGCACCCTGGCTACCGCCCCAAGCCGGCGCTGGAGAGGCAGGACAGCATGAGTTCCTCCAAGAGAGGCAGCGTGGTGGGGAGGAACCTCAACCGCTTCTCCTGCTTCGTCCGCTCAGGGGTGGAAGCCTTCATCTTGGGCGATGTGCCCCTGATGTCCAAGATCGCTGAGGCATACTGCATCGAGATGGGCTCCAAAGGTCCCCAGTGGAGGGCCAACCCCCACCCTTTCATCTGCTCTGTGGAGGACCCCACCAAGCAAACCAAGTTCAAGGGCATCAAGAGTTACATCTCCTACAAGCTGACTCCCAGCAACATCAACTCTCCCGTCTACCGGCGCTACAAGCACTTTGACTGGCTCTACAACCGCCTCCTGCACAAGTTCACTGTCATCTCGGTGCCCCACCTGCCTGAGAAGCAGGCCACTGGGCGCTTCGAGGAGGACTTCATAGAGAAGCGCAAGCGGCGGCTCATCCTCTGGATGGACCATATGACCAGTCACCCTGTCCTCTCCCAGTACGAGGGTTTCCAGCACTTCCTCTGCTGCCGTGACGAGAAGCAGTGGAAGCTGGGCAAACGCCGGGCGGAGAAGGATGAGATGGTGGGCGCCAGCTTCCTGCTCACCATCCAGATCCCCACGGAGCACCAGGACCTGCAGGACGTGGAGGACCGTGTGGACGCCTTCAAGGCTTTCAGCAAGAAGATGGACGACAGCGTCCTGCAGCTGACCAACGTGGCCTCGGAGCTGGTGCGCAAACACGTGGGAGGCTTCCGGAAGGAATTCCAGAAGCTGGGCAATGCTTTCCAAGCCATCAGCCACTCCTTCCACATGGACCCACCCTACAGCTTGGATGCCCTCAACAATGCCATCTCCCACACGGGCAAGACCTATGAGACCGTGGGGGAGATGTTCGCCGAGCAGCCCAAGAACGACCTGTTTCTCATGCTGGACACTCTCTCTTTGTACCAAGGGCTCCTCTCCAACTTCCCAGACATCATCCACCTCCAGAAAGGTAAGGGTGGCCCCTTCTCCCCTGTGCGATCGTCCCACACGGGCAGGAACAGCGTGGGGAGTGGGATGGGGATGCAATGAGGATGTCCAGTGCTGTGCGGTGATGGGATATGAGGATAGCCATGGAGATGAGGATGGCGATGAGGAAGGAGATGGGGATGGGGACTGCTGCAGCAGGGTCCCTGCTGGCACAGCTCCCCGGTCACCCCAGCCCACGCAAGGCTGCCCGGGCTGTTGGTCCCGGCCCAGGTTCTGCCCCAAGCGATGCTGTGGGCTCCATAGCTGCTGCCCACAAGCTGGCTGGGGGGATCAGCGCAGTCATTGCTCCCTCCCAGCCGTCAGCTGGTGGCTCCGGGATGGCCTGTCCGGCACCATGCATCGCATCCCCACCCACCACCGCTGGTCCCTCCTCATCCTCCCTCCCTGGCCGAGGCAGCGGTTGGGTGGCAGCGGGTGGGTGCCCCTCTGAGCCCAGGATGGGTGGGTTTAGCCCCCCGAGGGCATCAGGGCTCCCTGTGTCCCCTTGTTGCAGATCCCCTGGGTATCTGGATGGGGTCATCAGGGAGGAGAGGGGGCAAGAGCTCTGCCCGTTCTGGGGGGAGCAGCGAGCAGGCAGGGCTAGGCGTCTCTTGCACCCTGGCAGTGGGTGTGCCACAGGCAGGGAGCCGGGTGGGGAGCGGGGCCGAAGTCCACACACTCCTCCCAGCCTGGCTGCCTGCAGCGGGGAGGTTTCCGGATTTTTGGGGGCAGGTTGTTTTCCATGGGCTGAAGCCAGGGCTGTCTGTGTCGTAGCATCCTGGGGTGTCCGTGCACCACTGTGCATCCCTGGGGGGCGGGCGAAGGGGGACAGGCAGGATGTGATCCAGCCCTGGCCGCGTCCTCGCGTTGTTTATGGCGGCGGGCGAAGAGGAGCTGGATCCCGTCCGGAAGCGAGGCCGCGTGGGCAGAGCGGAAGGCAGGATTTGGCCTCCAACCTTTGCTTCTTCCTCCTCCTCCCCGCTGGGAGCCAGGCTGGTGTGGTGGGAGCACCGTGACCCCGGCCAGGGGCAGGGAGAAGGGGAAGAATCCCAGGGAGCTGCGGGGCAGATGCTGTTTTTAGGCAAAAAGCGTCTCTGCTAATGAGGGGGGAGGAATGCAAGGCTGGAGCCAGGCGGGATTCTTTCGAAACCAAGCTATAAAAATAAATGGCACGAGAGGGAGAAGCTGGTGTCAGAGCATCAGCCGCCCTGGGGAGGGGGGATGCGTTCCCAGCCCAGCTCCGCAGCCCCCCAACTCGCCACCTCCTGGGCTGGGGTCTCCTGGGGCTGCTCCTGGCCCCCATCCAGGGGGTGACATGGAACATTCACAGAAAGGCTTGGCTGGGATGATGCTGCCCCACATTAGCTTTGCACCCCAAGCCTTGAACTGCACCCCTCCCTCAGCCCAGCCCCCCAAACACGAGCCCAACTGCCCAGGGGTGAGGTGGAAAAGGACCTGGGGGGGTCAGAGTCCAGCAGGAAAAGTCTCCTGGTCTTTCCCTGCCTGGAGGAGAGGGATGGGGATCAGTGGGCACGGGGAGGTGACAGCATGGGAGCATGCAGATCCTTCCCTGATTGGCATGGGGCAGCCCCATGGCGCCAGCTGGGGGACCAGGCTGGAGCCCACGGAGGGCCATGGGACCCACAGGTGTGGGGCTGTGCCCGGGGACAGGGGAGATCCCTCAGCCTCTCGCCTTTCCCCTGCCTCACCAGGCGCCTTCGCCAAGGTGAAGGAGAGCCAGCGGATGAGCGACGAGGGCAGGATGGACCAAGAGGAGGCGGACGGGATCCGCAAGCGGTGCCGGGTGGTGGGCTTTGCCCTGCAAGCCGAGATGAACCACTTCCACGAGCGGCGTGTGGCCGACTTCAAGAAGATGATGCAGTCGTACTTAAAGCAGCAAATCCTTTTCTACCAGCGCGTCAGTCAGCAGCTGGAGAAGACGTTACGCATGTATGACAACCTCTAACGCCTTCCACTCGCTGCCCCGCCAAAACCACGCACTTCTCTATCCGCAGCCTCGCAGACCTCCTCTGTTTGGGACGGGCTGAGAACGAATGGGAACTCGTGACGCTAGTGACCAAATACCTTCAGGCTTTCTTCCCCCTGGTCCCCCAGAGAAGGGTTGGCCCGTGGACTGGCCATGCCGCCCCTTTCCCTGAGGACCTCCCGCCCTGCCGCGGGTCTGGTGGGGACGCAGGGGGGTCACACGAGAGATGGGCGCAGAGGTGATGGTGCCGCTGTCTCTGCCTGGTGATTTTTAGCTTTCTGAAAAGCCATCCTCCTAGAGCAGAGAGATGGGTGCCTCCCAGCCCACTGGGAGAAGAAATCAAAGCAGTCTATGTTTTGCACACTAAAAGCTTTTCTGATGGGGAAAAAAAAAAAGAAGAAAAAGATCTTTATTTGGAAGAGAGTGATTTTTTTTGTCACTAGATATTTTCGATATTTTCCATTTTTCGCAAATGTTTCTCCACGATTTTTACCAGTTTTTAAACAGACGCACAGAAGCAAAGGGAAATCTCTTTCTCAAGCATGGCTGTTGACTGGGAAAAGGGAGGAAAAAAAAGGCAAAAAATAAGGCGTCCCATGTTTTCAATAAAAATGTCAGTAGAAAAAAAAACCCAACCTCCTTCCCAGAGATGTCTGTGGAAAACAGAGCTGCTCCCAGATCCTGGGGAGGGCTCTGCATCTGAGCATCCCCTGCCAGCTTCCGAAAATCCCCATGCCAGGGGACCCGCACCGGCCGCCCTCCAAACACCCTGCTGAGGGGCAGATCCTGGTGAGGCAGGACCCCCAGCGGCGTGCTGCTGCCCGGGGAGATGCGGGGCTGGCACAGGGGCTGTTTTCAAAGGGAAGTGGCTGGGATAAATCACGGCGAGGAAAGTTGGGGCCGCCTTGGCCTGGATCCAAGGTTAAAATTAGCCCCGGCACACAGGCCAGACGGGTATTGTTAAAATAACAGCGGCGCTGGGAACGTGCTGGGCTGCACCCCATCCTCCCGGAGCCTTCCCTGGCCCCAGCCAGCAGGGACGAGCGCGGTAGAGGGCAGCCAGAGGTGTTATGCAGCCTCCATCCAGGCAGGACGCATTTCGTCCTGCGTCTATGGGCTGGCACGGACCCCATCCCATCCCAAACCCATCCTACCCCAGCCCCATCCCTCCCTGTCCCCATCCTCATCTCACCTTGCCCCCATCCCACCCTGGCCCCCGTCCCACCCCGGTCCCCATCCGCTCCCAGCCCCTCCAGCAGCTGCCATGGTGGCAATAGGATGCCAACACCCCCGTGCTAACCCCGCAGGGGTTAACGCCTGGTCCTGTCCCCGCAAGAGGACAATGGGCGCTGGGTCTGAGCCTGCCACCACCATCCTGGGCAGGCAGCCAGCCTCCAGAGCCATGCCGGCACCCAGCTGCAGCATCCCAGCTCCCCCGGACCTGGCTCAGCAGGGGAATGCCCTGCCTGGGGTCCCCCTTCACAGGTTCCCATAAACTTGTGGCCACCAGCAGATTTTGGAGGGTTTGGGCATGGGGCAGGGTACAAGTAGCTGGGAGGGTGGGAGAGGCAGTGGGGGCATCAGGAGGGTGCGTGCAGCCCTGGTGAAGGGGTTAATGGTCCTTGGAGCCATCCCGATAAAACACTTGCAGATTTGGGCACCCCAGAGCTCATCCTCCGCTCCAGCATCCCAGCACAGGGACCGGGGCAGGGCAGGGGCCCTGCAGGCTGCCTACACCCCCTCTGAAGGCTGTGCCTCAGTTTCCCCAAGGGTAAATCTGTGCTCTCTGTGGCACCTTCAGCACCCACCCCGCCC
>WKFP01015056.1:849327-874374 GCA_011057875.1 Pterocles orientalis | reverse complement strand
CCCCCACGTCCAGACCATGCTCCCAGGGCAGGCTTGGCATGGCAATCCCATCAGCTGGGAAAACCTGCTTCCCATTAACATTCCTGCTCCTTCCCTCCGCGCCTGGCAGCGGGCAGCTGGGGTCTATGCAGCCAGGCAGGTTTCTTCCAGCGTCCACAGGGCAGATGGGATCACTTGGCTCTGAAACCCTCCACACATGCTTTAGCCATGCAATGGGGGGGTTCATTCATCCATCCCTGCACAGGGGACTGGGAGGCACAGCAAGTACAGGACCCCCCAAGCTCATGCAGGCAGCCCCCCTCCCTGTTTTGGGGGGGCCAAGTGTGGTCCCAGGGCTCACACCCCCCTGTGCCCACCCCAGCCCCTCCCTGGCAGCTCTCCCCAGCCCCAGGAGATGCTCTGGGTTTCGCTGGGAGCCAGAAGGAGCACACTGGGGTCCCCTTGTGGGCACAGGGCAGGCTCCCCGATTGCAGCAAGGACAAGGGGTCTCTAGGGGACCCTGCCTGGGGGGCAGGCGACACCTCACCCCCCAGGGCAGGGGAAGGACAGGGCTGGGGTGCCCAGGTCCTCTTGGGAGCTGACCCGGCTGGGAAGCTGGGAGCCAGAGCCCAGGCTAGGTGCTGGGCAAGGTGAGGATGCTCAGCACCTCCGCTCGGCACCCAGCCCAGCGCCCGGGATGCCAGAGCCCCCTCTCCCTGCTCTGGCCTGCCCGGCTGTCATGGGTTAAGCTCCCCCAGCCTGCAGAACAGGCTCCACTGGCAGCCAGCCCGG
The DNA here is from genome assembly GCA_011057875.1 of Pterocles orientalis. Taxonomy (NCBI): domain Eukaryota; kingdom Metazoa; phylum Chordata; class Aves; order Pterocliformes; family Pteroclidae; genus Pterocles; species Pterocles orientalis. The sequence goes on along the minus strand of WKFP01015056.1, from coordinate 873,603 downwards.
CAGGATAGGACAAACCTGGACTAAGAGCAGGCTGCAGGTGTGTCACCCTGGGAGCACCCAGGGGAGGTGGGGACAACCAGCCATTGCACAGACAAGGCTAGGGGAGCACCCCCCTTCCCCAACCTTGCCCACCTGAGATAAAGCCCCTGCAGGCCCTGGCAAGCAGAGGAAAGGATGGAGAGGTGAGGACCTGGACGCCAGAAAGCATTGCCCATGCAGCCACTGCTCACCACAGCTCTCCAGCTCTGCTGGCAGTTTAAATTTAAGCCAGATTGAGCCCAACTTTCATTTCCACACCCAGCAACTCCACAGCAGTCAGTGATGGAGGGACAGCCGCAGCCCAGAGCCTGGGCTCCCCACCCCTCCTGCAAAAAGAACACACCCAGAGGTACAGCTCCCAACAGCACAGCACCCACCTCCCGGGCTCAGCACCTTCCCAAGGACCAGAGAGAGGTCATCCGACCTGGCATGAATAGCAGGGATGGGTTCTGCTCCCAGCATCACCCCGGCTCTGGCCAGGGGGAACCAGCCCCAGAGCTGCAGTATCCAGCAGCAAGGAGGGCTGGCAAACCCCAGCTGCAAGGAAAGGGGGTTCCCAGTTCACCCCCAGCACAGGCACTGCTGACCTCCATAACTGCCCTGGGCTGGGAGCAGGAGGGAGCATTTACAGCTGCAGCCGGGCAGCCAGCTGGGGCTCGTTGCCTCGCCTGGAGAAGCCAAGTCAGTCAGGCTTTGGAAATTGTGGAAATACTCAAGTGCAGCAATTAAAAGAAGTGAGCTGGCAGTCTGAGCTCTCTGCCCCCGCCCCACTGCCGCCCCATGCCAATGCCTTCCCACGTGCATCTGCCAGCTCTCACTGCCTCCAGGCAGGCACACGCTGCCCGCAGGCTCCAGACGCGGGGCTGGCTCTGGATGGGACCCTGCAGCACAGTCCCGCTCGGCTCCATCCCTTGCACGTGCAGCCCCGGCGCTGCTGCCGGCCCCGACGCGCAGGCGTGCCACTGCTCCCCGCTGGCACCATGCTGTGCTGTGCCCATCCACCACCCTTGCTCAGTGGCATGTCCCATCCTGCCCGGCCACCCCGCCAAGAGCTGCACCCCACGCTGCCCTTGCTGTGGGTTGGGCTGCAGGGCTGCTGGGGTCTGATCCCAAATTAGTGAGCGCTTGGGGCTGTGGGGGTATGGTGAGGCTGATGGGACCGGATCAGCAGCTCCGCTGGTCCCAGGCGAGACCCCAGCTGCTTCTGCACCCTGGGACTGGTCCTCCCACCCCAGAGCATCCAGCCCTGGGTTTGGGGGTGAGCCGGGGGGGTACAAGTCATGGGGCTGCAGAGGCTCGGCTGTGGGGGCAGCTCATCCCACTGCACTGAGCCTTCTGGGCTGGGGGACGCTGAGGGATGGGTGGGATCCAGGCTGTCCCTGCTGCCAGTTGGCCGTGCTGCAGATAAACCCCGCTCTCCAGGAGGTCAGACCGAGGATGCCGATTTTCTCTCCACGGCAGGGAGAAGCCCAAAGGGAGAAAACAAGACACGAGCTCCTGGAAGGCTCCCACTGGAGTGGAGGCAGCGATGGGGAGGATGCACTGGTAGCCACCGTCACCTCCCTGTGCTGCGGGGCTCCCAGCGGTGCCTGGCCTTGCCTTTCCCAGGCTAGAGCAGTCTTGGGAAGCGGGAGGAGGAAGCAGACCTGCCCCGTGTTCCCGGTGTTTACCCTTGGCCCCACACACCCAGGGTTTTTTTCTTGCCATGACCCTGAGCAGGCGCAGGGAACAGCCTGTGTCTCAGGTAAGTGCAGCAACCGAAGCCCCTGGGGCACAGGGAGCCCTGCTTGCACCCCCAGCCCCCCTCCCCACCACTGCCCTGCACCCTGGGGTGCCCACCCAGTATCTGAGCACTGGGGCAGCCAACGGGAAGCCTGGAGCTGGTTCCATCATCCAAACCTCGGCACTTTCACAGGAAGCCGTCGGGGGTGTGGGGGGCAGTGGGAGGATGCAGGAGCCCGGCCCAGGCAGAGGACAAGGGACACCAGCTATCGAGTTATCCTTGCATGTCCTGGGTGGCTCTAGGATGGGATCTGGGTGTGAGACACCCAGGGAAGTGCCAGTGATTGGCAGTGGCTCCCAGGGAATAGGGCATGCGAGGCTGTGGGCACGGCTGGCTGTTGTCATCCAGCTGTGTACATCTGGCCAGCTGTGGGGGAACAGCACATCTGGCAAAGCAGCTGTAAGCCTCTTTCCTGAACCTCTGCAAGCTTTACAACCAGCTCAGTGGGCAGGGTGCTGCCGAGCTCCTGCCACCCCGAAAGACTCCCAGACCCTGGGTGAGCCAAGCGGAGCCGGCAGCGTTGTTTGGGATCTGAACCCTGCCAGAGTGCCTGGCCCTGGAGAGCCGCAATCCGCGCCGGCGCTTTCCAGGTTGCTGCCTGTCCTCCCCTGACCCCGGCAAGGGGATGTTTCCCGGCAGTGGGAATACAACTGCAAGCCTCAAAAATAACCTGCCTTGTTCCCGGGGCTCCTCACAAAACAGGTCACGGTCCTTCCGTTTAATCCCTGGGCGCGTGGTGAAAATCACTTGGAAGGAAAACACAGCAGATGCTTCTGGGGGGCCTTTGGTGGATGGCACGTCCCCTCCTTGCTGTGGGGTATGTCCTTAGCTAACAAATGTGCTGGTTTGAGTGCTCCGAGCAAGGCGCCGAGCTGGGGCTCAGCTGGAGGAGGGAGGGAGGGAGGCGCTCCCTCTGCTCGGCAGGGAGAGGTTGTCCCAAGCTGTGGCATGGGCAGCTCACTCCTGCTGTCCCCGTTTTAGGGGGACAGGATATGATTTGCCTCTGAGCAGAAGGAAACAGCATTTTTCCCCCTCCAGCTGGGGCAGGAGGAGGGTTCTAGAGGTGGGGAGGTGGCAGCAGGGCAGGAGGCAGCAGTGTCGGGCCAAGGGGCTTGGGGGTGCTGCAGCTGCCCCCGCTGTGCCCTGTCTCGCCCGCGCCGTGGGGCAAGCACGGGGAGGTTGACGAGGCAGCCTGCACCCCGGTGGCTGTGGGTGCCCGGTGGGATGTGCCAGCACCCGCCAGCTGGAGCAGGGCAGGTGTGATTTACCGCTCAGCAAACATTTGGCAGCATAAACACAGCCAGGAAAGTGCTGGCGTGGTCTGAGCAAACACGCCAGCTCTGCAACAGCCCCGGACACGCCGGTTTGGGGAGGGGTCACACACTGGCACGGGGGACGGGCTCTGCCCTGTGTGAGGGGGTGACGCAGCCCCTGGGCGCTCCGCTGTCGGCGTTGTGATGAGCTTCCCAGCTGCAGCAACGCACACTATTATTGTTGGGTCCCATCCTGAACTCAGCGCTCAGTTTTTCCTCTGCTCTTCCTCAGATAATTTCTATTTCGGTTCGGACAGCTCCAGGCTGGGGAAAACTTGAGCAAGAGCCCAGAATGTGGTCCATGAACTCCAAATGTCGCTCGGCAGCTCGCTGGGCTTAAACTGGGCCTTGCAAAGAGCGGTGACACAAGGGAGGCGGCTGACAAAAGCCCCGATGCGCCTCGGAAAAGGCACTTTATTCTGTTTACTTCTGCTGTACTGAAGTATACAGTGGAAAGCTGCACTGGCTCCGGTTCTGCACTCTCCTCGCTGCTTCCCCACTGCCCAGGTGAGCTCCTGCCATCCCTCCCCGCCCAGAGCACCCTCCCTGTTGTGCAACCCCCCTTTCCCCCGTGCAATCTGCTTTATGAAACAGGCAGCAAGCACGCACAGCAGGAGCGAGGCGGGTTTGTTTGGTTTCTTTTTTTCCAAGTGGGTGGGGACTCAAATTCCCCTGGCATTGGCCACGGAGTTTTTTCCGAGCCTCTGCTCCAGTGTCTCAGCCCGCCTAGCTCTGGGGATCGGGGCAGCTTCATCCCCAGCCTGACTCAGCCCAAGCCGCTCCTCATCCTCCCTCGTGCACCCAGAGCTGTGGCAAACGCCCCTGTGGAGGAGCCACCGATGGCTCCATGGGGACCGGTGCCCTCGGGTCCCCTCCAGCGCTGTGGCCACCACCGGGTTGCCCAAAAGAGCACCTGAAGTCAGTGTTCCCCAGGGATGCTCAGGCATTTTGCCTGCCCCCACTTGCTTATGCAGCGTGCCCCTACCCTGCTCAAAGCCCCCTGGAGATTTGGGGCTCCTGGGGGGGCCGGACCGGCAGCCCCCATATCCCCAGGGTCCCCCTGGCACCTGCGGGATGCCAGCTCCCAGGGATGAGGAGGAGGAGAGCCAGGAGGAGGTGGCTGGCAGTGCTCTGGGAAGGTCTGGACCCCCAGGTGGTCTCGTGCCCCCAGGCCCGAGGCCTTCACACCCAGTACTGGTTGTTTTTCAAGGCGGGGTTGGAAGTCCGGCAGTACTGGAGGAGCTCGGGGTCTGGTGGTGCCCCAGGACCTGTGCCCTGGGGTGGGGGTCCTGTGCCCTTGCTGTCCAGGGTGTTGACAGTCGTTAGGGGGATGCCTTGGTTGGGGTCCATCCTGCGGAAGGTCTCCTGGTCCGGCACAGCCCCATTCTTGGCCTTGGAGGAGGGGGTGCCCTGGACGTGGTGCTTCCCTGTCTTGTTGCGCTTGTGCAGGTAGAAGAGCAGGGGCAGGATGAGTGCCAGCAGGAGGAAGATGAGGCAGATGGGGATGATGATGCTGAACATGTTGGCCTCGATGAAGTTGAGGAAGGTGCCCCCCTCCATGGGGCTGGTGGTGGCACCAGGGCTCGGCCAGGTACTGGGGGCCATCCCCAGCTCACTGGCGTTGGGGCTGCTCTGTGCTGTGCCCTGGGGTGCCGCAGGTGACGGTGCTGGGGGGGCCCTGAGCAGGGTCACGCCGTAGGCTTTGGAGGCATTGTAGGGCTCAATGCTGTACCCCAGGGATGCCAGTGCTGGTGGCACGCCGGCAGCCGCCAGCTCAAAGATGAAGCTGTCATTCTGCAGGGGCTCATCAGCCTCCCCAGTCTCCAGCACCTCCAGCCCAACGAGCTCTTGCTCCAGCTCGCTCTGGCTGAAGATCTCGATGGGCGTGGTGGGCTGTCCTGGGTTCCTGGAGATCCTCACGAGACGGCTGCCATGGGGTGCCCTGCGGATCTTGAAGACTGGGACGCTCTTGGTGTGGTTGGCCAGCTCGCTGGCGTCAAGGACACTGGTGTCCAGGAGAGCCGTGGTGCCCCTGGGCCACACGCTGCCTGCCCGAGCCTTCACCACGGCACGGACGCTCACATTCACCACCCCGGTCCGGTTGGCCACCCGTGACACAGCAAGGAACTGGAAGGTGTCCTCAGGAGAGGTGAGGTTGGTGAAGGTGAACGTCACCTCCCCGCGGTCCAGCTGCTTCTGCGAGAAGCCCCGAGGAGCTGGCTTTTGGTTGACCTGCACTTGGCCAAACCGCGGGTTCCTAGTGATCCTGTAAAGGGTGTTGCCTGTCCCCAGCGGTGCAGCTCCCAGGAGGTGATGCTGGGACAGGGGGGCCCTGTTCAGGTCCTGGGGCACCTCCAGCAGCACTGGGCTGGCAGCGGCGCTCACCACAGACAGCACCTCAATCTCCAGCGAGGTTGCGGTGGGCGGGTGGTGGCCATCGGAGAGGCTCAGGGCTACGGACCCTGGGGCACGGCTCCTGGTGGCAACAAACACCACGCGGCCCGCATTGACATCTGCTTGGGTGAAGCGGCTGATGGGCTCTCGCGGACTGCGCGCGTTGGCCAGGTGGCCAGTGAGGGGTCTCTGGAGGACGCTGTACACCAGCTCCTCTGGGGAACCCGAGGGGTCAGCCACATCCAGGTGTTCCTGGGACAAGGTCACCACGGTGCCTGGTGGGACCCGCAGCACTTCTTGCCGCTTCACCACCTGTGGTGGCTTGCTGCTGCTGCCTGTCACCGTGATGTTGAAAGCTTCAGAGATGAGCACCCCTTCCTGCGGAGGATGGAGGGACTGCTGCTCCTGGGGCCGCAGCCAAGCCTTGAACCTGAAATGGTCTTCAGAGATGCCATCTCCACTGTGGGCGTACGCCAGGCGTCCTGCGGCCAGGTCTGACTGCAGGAAGAATGGCCGGAAGCTCTCCAGGGGCACACCAGCCACCAAGAGCTGCCCGTGAGCTGGCAGCCCTGTCACCAGGAAGATAACGTCATGGGCAGCTCTCTCGGGGACTGGGATTTGGCTTAGGAGGTTGGAGGCATCCAGTACCGAGGTGGTGATCTCAGCTCGTTGAGCCCTTGCAAGCTGGAGACCTGGGAGGTGCAAAAAAAGGGAAAAACCAAAAGTCAGTGAAAGAAAGAGCCAGAGAAAAGGAGAGCAGCCCCCTGGTGAGAGCAAGATGTAACAGGAAAAGGAAGGTTGCAAAAAAATGGAGAGGGATGAGAATCAATTGGGACTTCTTAGTCTGGTGAGATGATCAAGGAAAGAATTGTGGCCATGGGAGATTGCATGGTGGTGTCATCTTCAGACAAACAAGCCCTCCTGAAGTTTGTGAAGGGGCGATTGTGCAAACTTCAGGAGGGCTTGTTTGTCCCTTCCTTCTTCACCTGCATTTCTCCATAGCTGAGTTGAGCGCTGGGGACACTTGGCCTCGAAGGAGATCAGCACGAGGAGGATGAAGGAGTCGGAGACGGCGGTGGGAGCGACCACGCGGAAGCGGATGGTATCTTGGGTGAGCCAGAAAGGCTCCTCCGGCATCTCGTGCTGGTAGAAAATCAACGCACTGTCCACCTAAAAAATAAAATTAAGAAACAAAACAAAACCTCAATCGGCTCTTCTAAATGGCAAAATAAATACTCAGAGAGGGTGAGGCTCAGAGGAAGGGCTGAGCTTGCTGCAAAGGCAAAATGTGGGAGCATGGATCTGCTTGGAGCTGGGGTGAAAGCATCACAGTTGGCTCTTGCCCTGGGCAGCAGCCAGGCTGGGTCTGCAGCCAAAGAAAAGGGGATTAGAACTCACTGAGCCTTCCCCAGTGCTAAATCCAAGGCTGGCGGCCATGGCAAAGCCGCTGTTGGGGCTCTTAGTAGCCATTGGCAGGGCTGGGAAAGCCACACGTGGCTGTTGCCTTGCTCTGTCTCCCACCAGGGATGTGGTGCCCCTGGCTGTGGTGGCGGTGGGCTCCGGCTGGACCCCCCGGGGCAACTGGGGGCTGTGTCTCAGGATGCTGTGGTAGCCAAGCTCACCTGGGCCTGGGTGAAGTTGCGGATCTCCTCGCCCTGGGCGGTGCTCAGCCTGCCCAGGCGCGGGGCTTGCTCCACGCTGTAGTGCAGGGTGGTGGGGCCGGCGGGGCTGCGGCTCGCTGCCTGCAGGTTCTGGCTACTGAGGGGCTGCAGGGCACCTGGAGAACATGTCCAGCATGGGCTTCAGCCCATCACCACCCACCCCCAGCCCCTGCCACCAGTGTCCCTTGGCAGCGCTTGGGCAGGGGGCAGTGGGAGGGTCCCAGGGCCCCCTTTGCCGATGGGCTGTGGGGGTGGGGAACATGCCTGCACCCACCTGGGCAGACAGTGAGGCTCTGTCTCTTGGCCATGCTGATGACGGGCTCTCTCTGGGCCCTGACGAGGAAGAAGTGCCCAGGAGACAGGTTCTCGCCATCCCACAGGTCGAAGGTGAAGCCCCCATCCAGGGGTCCTGCAGAGAGCATAGGGTAGGGTATTTACAGGTGGCAGAGGGGGCTGAAGACCCCATTAATCTGCCATGGTTTGGGCTGGGGTGCTGTGCGGTGGGGTTAGCATCCTCCTTGGTGGCACAGTGCTCCCCTCTGGTGGTGTCCCCTCCCCAGGGCTGGGGGTGGTGCAGGGTCGACGGGGTCCTTCAGCCCTGCCCTACCTTGGTGCGTGAAGAGGACGAGGCCGTTGTTGATCTGGGCTTGGGTGAACTGCCGGACCTCAGTGCCAGGTGCCGACCTCAGCACCACCTTCCCGTTGGCTGGGGGCTGGATGGAGTAGGTCACCTCCTCCGCCAGGGAGTCCTCGTCCTCGGCGCTCAGCACGTGGGGGGTGATGGCAGCTGTGGCACCTTCCCGCAGCTGGGGGACAGGGAGAGAGGCTGTAATACCCTGGGGATGCCTCCAGCACCTCTCCCCTCTTCCCCAGTCAGCTCCGGAGTGCATCCCTGCTCAGAGCACTTCACTGGGTACTGAGCACATCCTGGCCCAAGGATGCCTTGACCACGTCAGGGTGATGCTTCCGTCACCTGGCCTCTTCCTCCACCAGGTCTGTGTGTCTGAACGGCATGTACCAGAGCACAAGGGTGAAGGCTCACTGCTCCGTGCCTGTTTCCCCAAGCACCGGCACGGCTTGTGGGGCCAGGCAGAGGCTGTGCCTTTGACACGGCTCTCCCCATCGCAGGGGAAGGGCTTTTAATGGGGTCCCTGAGCCCTGAACTCGCTCCCTGATCTGCTGCTGTGGACGTGGTGACCACAGCCCCGGCTCTCCCTAGCTGGGTGTTTCTTCTCACTCCGGCAAAGCACCGTCCTGCTGCCCCCTTGCAAGGCTGCGGCGAGGCCATAGCCACCCCAGCAAACCCTCCAGGAATGACAAGCATGCGGCAGAGCTCAGGGCCACTGGGAAGCTTCCCAGTGCGACCCCAAAGCCCTGGCACCTCCCCTCTCCAGCTGGAGGCAGCAATTTTCCCCATTCCTAATCCTGTGCCGTGTATCTCGGTCTTGGCAGACCATGGGGACAAATCCTGCGCTGCCAGACAGGTCCTGCCCACACTCCTCAGAGCTGTCTTTTGCTCTCAGGATGCTCTGGAATCGCAGGGTGCGTGGACCCAGCCTTCCGCCAGCTCGTGCGGGGCGGAGGGGCAGGACGTGCTGCACCCCACAGCATTGCCAGCCTGGCTCAAGTCTTGCAAACCTCAGCACCGGGCCCCGCAAAACAGTGCCCAGGGCTGGAGGAGCTGCTCAGCTGCCTGTGCTGGGCTGGAGGAGCTGCTCAGCTGCCTGTGCTGGGCTGGATGAGCTCTTTTCTGCTGTTTTCAGCCAGCCTAGGCCAAAACATTTCTGGAGTGGGTGTGGGTGCCGACAGTGAAATGAAATCCCTCAGCAGTCCCTGTGGGATGGTGGGAGGCAGGCTTGGAAACGTCAGAGAGATGGGATGCTGGACACAGGGCTGGTGCAGGAGCACCACCATGCATGCACCAAGGTTTTGGGGCTGCTCTCCCTCCCCAGCACCCACAGCCAGGTCACTTCAGAGCCCATTAGAATTGCAGTCACACCCGGAGACTGGGCCAAGGAAAACTCCCCATGGTCAAAGCCTGGAGAGGAGTTTGCAGGCAGGGGGGACCCACAGCCCCAGGGCATCACTGCTTGCTGGGGATGGGCACGTGTGGTGGTTGAGATGACCTGCTTTGTCACGCTCCCCATACTCTCTGAATCATTAAAGCCTTCTGCCGAGCTCCTGCTCTCGCTTACTGGGCTCATTGTGTTTGCCCAGCCTCCATGTCGCCGCTGCTCCCCGGGAGAGCGTGCGGGAAGGCAGCGAGCAGCGCCGGGAGCATGGCTGGGTGTTTGGTGCAGAGGCGGGAGTCTTTCTCTTGCTGGCATCCAGCCATCCTTTCTCCTGATGCAACCCAAAAAGCTGCTTGGGGCAAATCCGCCTGGTCCTTTCTGGGGGGCTCCACTTTGGGGGGTTCTGACCTGCTCCCACTGTCTCCCCATGTGTGGACTCTACACCCCTGGAGCTGGCAGGAGCAGTCAGCGGAGGAAAGCTTTGTGCAATCTCTCTCTCCTGGACCCAGTTTGACCTTTAAACGCTGAAGTCATCTCTTACTAGAGCACAAACACAGCAGGGCCAGGCCCCTCCTGAGCCCTGGGTTGCTTTTGCATTGCTCTGGCTCAGAGCGTAGAGCCCTGCCCGGCTCCAGAGCTCCTCCTGCAGGCAGCGGGGGCTGGGGGCACCCCTGACAGGGCCAGGGGGTTCCCAATGGAAAGGCTGATGGACCACTGCCTTGGAGTTTATTTTCGGAGCTTTTTCTTTCTTTTGAGCCTTTTTTTTTAGCATGGTGGCTGGGAGGGAAGGGTGTGCTTCCCTAAGTTCCTCACAGGGCTAAATGGGCCCGGAACCCCAGGGGTTAACTTTTCCCTGTCGGAAGGCAGGATCGTGGCACAGCTCGGGCAGTTCAGGGAGACACCACTTCATGCACTATAAAACAGATTTTTAGAGGGGCTGGAAGAGTATCTGAGAGCAGTGTGAGTAAGGACAGAGCCAGGGCTGGCTGTGAGTGGGTGGGGGTACTCCCAAACTTTGCTGGCTGGCCTGCCTCCTCTCCCTGGTTTTTGGGGGAGTGCCTGGGACATCTCCACTAGAGCCCAGGGACCTTCCCAAAGCCACGGTGACGATCCTGTTGCCATGATGTTGATAGAAGGAGCTTCCAGCCTGGGAAATCCTGGTATGGGTGAGGATGGCTTGGAGGGGAACAGTCCTCCTGGGCTGGCACCTCTGCACGTTTTCTAATAATGTCTTTGCTGCAGTTTAGCGTTGGTGATCCTGGCTGGAGCAGGAATGTGTGAAATGGCAGGTGGGAATTAATTGCTCGGGCTTTTCCCGAGATGGGTGCAAGGAGAGGGGTGAACGCTGCCTAGATAATTAGCTATTTCCCATCCGTGCTGATGAAACTCGAGCAGGCTGCTCTTCGTGCTCCTGGGGATTATTCCGAGAGCTGGGGAAGGGGGAGCAGGCCGCCCCTCTGCAGACGGGGGGTGCGGAGCCCCTGCGTGCCGCCGTGGCAGCCCGGCCGGTGCGGTGCGGAGCTGCGGGGCGATGCTCCCATCTTGCGGACGGCTCCGGGATCGGCGGCGGGGCGGGGACGGGGGACAGCCCGCTCTCCGCCTCCTGCAAAGCCTCGCCCCGCTGGAAAAACGCCCCTTTTCCCCGGCACCCGCCTCTGGGCTGCGCCCCGCCTCTACCGTGCCCCCATAGCCGGGGTGGGGGGGGCGATGGGCAAACAGGGAATGGGACCCACGGGGTCCCCACGCTGGGCTGGGCTGGGCTGGCCCCGCGGGGTCCCCGCGCTGAGCGGCCCGGGCTCTGCCGGGCTGGCCGCCCATCCCCGTGGCGTCGTGTTCTTACCTGCAGGCCGGCGTTGACGCTGAGCCGCGGCCCCGAGGAGCGGCGGGGCAGGATGGTGACGAAGATGGTCCTGGGCTGGCTCTGGCGGTCCACGGCCGAGGCGTTGGCCAGGAGGGTGAAGCTGTCGACTGGGGCCCGGGGGCCGTCTTGCCGGTACTGGATCTGCTGGTTCTCCACCTGTGGGGCAGGGGCTGGGTGACCCTCCTGAGGGGACATGGGCCACCTGCCCCACTGGGGAGGGGTCCTGGGCAGCAGCCTGGCAGGAAGGAGCAAGCTGGGCACCTACCGCTTTGCTTTAGGGCATCCCTGCGGGATGGATCCAGCACAAAGGTGGGGAATGGGATCCCCATGGGAAGCAGAGCCAGAGCCCAGCATGGGAACGCTGCCTCCATCCCTGCCCCATGTCCCCAGGGACACTTAAATGCACCTTGGGGGGTGATGTGTGCCCTCGCTGCAGGGCAAACCTACCCACCCCAAGGCCCTCCATCCCAAGAGCAGAACTTTCTGATGCAGAGAGGGGCCCCCAGCCCTCCCTCAGCCTCCCAGTGCTGCTGGGGGCTGGAGCCCACCCTCGGTGTCTTCCCAACCCCCCTGGGAAATCAGTGTGGCAGGCACCCTTGGCTGCTCTACCTCGCTCCAGGTGAAGCTCTGCAGCCCCCTGTCCTCTGGCCGTGCGCTGTTCAGGAGGGTGCCGAACCGGGGGGGCTCGAGCACCCTGAACTCCACACCGAGAGCCGTGAAGTAGGCGTTGGGGATGTTGATGATCTCCGTGGAGAGGGTGGCAGAGCCGCCTCCTGGCACTGTGATGTTGCGGATGCCCAAGGGGATGGCAATGGGGAGCATGGCCAGGCTCACCACCACCCCCTCCAGTGAGTCTGCACCGCTGGCCGTGATGTCCACGACAAACTGGTCATGCTCCTTCTCAGGCTTGGAGTGGAGGTAGAGGACTCTGCCGCTGTTGATGTCCTCCTGGGTGAAGGACTGGATGGGGTCCAGGCTGGGCTGCTCATTTGAGTCTTGGCCGTGCTGGAGCATTGCCAGGAAGCCAGAGGCTGGGGAGCTGCTCACCAGGTAGACTATGTCTTGGGGAGGGATCTCTTCATGGGTCACCTGGGAGTGTGGGGGAGACAAGGCATGAGTTGGGGGCCAAGGCCATGCCTGAACCCCCCTCTCTGCCCCTGGGAAAAGCCTGACATGGCCACAAGTCCTTTGCTCTGGGCAGGTGGGTGTATAATGGAGCTCTACTGGTGGCTGTCCTGGTTTGGTGGCCAGGAAAGTGATGCCAGCTTGGGGGTGACTAGAGAAGGGGATACTCACCAGTAGGAACTCCTCCTTGATCCCAGCCGCTTCCCCCTGGAAGACCTGGATCTCCTTGTGGTTGACTATGCGCAGGGGGCTGGGATGGGTGTCCAAGAACACACTGATGGCCAGTGTGTCCTCCACTGCCACCTCATTGGCTTCTACAGTGAACTGGAGCTCATCCCGGGTGCTCCTGCTCCCGTTGTGGTGGTAGGAGATCTCTCCTGCCAGCAGGTCTCTCTGGGAGAAGGCCATGACCGGCTGCTCCCCTCTCATCACGGTCCCCCACCTCGGGGGGGTTGTTATTAGGAACCGTATCTCCTCATCTGACCTGATGTCCATGTTGGTCTCCAGGCTGAGGACCGAGGAGTCGATGCTCCCTTGGCTCCCTTGGTGGATGACCAGACCAGTGTTGTTGACTATTTTGAGGTAGGGGTCTGATGCCTGGACTTCCAGGAGGGCTGTGGTTTGGTGGAGGCCGTCTGAGACCTGGAGCTGGATCCAGCCTCGGTCAGCCCCTGAATGGACAAAGAGGATCTTCTTCTTCCTCAAGTCATCCTGTGTGAACCGATAGACCTGGTGGCTTCTGTCATCGACAGACACGATGCTGCCAAACAAAATGTCCTTCCTCGCCAGCACCAGCTGTGTGTCAGAGAAGCCAGAGTCCTTGTCGGCAAAGGCGATGTCATCTGTTGTCAGCAGGTGCTGCCCATTACGCACCACGTTGAAGACCTTGTTCACTACCTGGACCGGGATATGGTCATTGACGGGCTGGATGGAGACTCTGAAAACCCCTCTCACCTCCTCTGTGTCAGGCTCAGAGCTGCCCTCACCCTGCCTGATTGCTACGAAGGGGATGTCATCTTCCAGTGTCTCGGAGTCATCGTGCTGGTAGAGCAGCCGACGGTGGAGGATGTCATCATTGGTGAACTCTGTGATCTCCTCTCTGGAGGCCCAGCCATGGGATGCGGCCCAGGCCAGCCTCCCATGTGCTGGCCCCTCAATCACTTCGTAGAGGTAGTCCATGCTGTTCATGCTCTGTACAAACAAGTGGTCCTTGGAGATGATGGCTTGCCCTCCTTCTGGCACGGTCAGGAGGACGTTGGTCAGGGCTGGTGCATCAGGGTCCCCACCAATGCTGATTGTGTAGGTGTAGACAGGAGAGTACTGCTCACCAGCATGGACACGAAACTGGAAGATGTCCTCGGCTTGCTGAGAGTTCCTGATGGTTGCACTGTAGCTCAGGTGGTTTCTCTGCAGGTCATCTTGGGTAAATCCAAAGCCTTCGGTCAGCCTGCTGCCAAGCAGCTCCAAGTTTCCCTTTTTGGGAGCCTGGATTATTGTGTAGTGGAAGGGGACTGGGGCAGAGTTTGGATCTTCCAGCATCGCCTCCAGCTCCTTATTGGTGATATTTCTGTGCCGCTTGTTCTTCATCTGGAGGGGGACCATAGTCCTCATCTTAATGGTGGCTCTCTTAATCCTTACGAGAAAGGTGTTGTTTTGCAAGACCTTCTGCCCCACCTGGACTTTGAATATCAGCTTCTCCATGACATCTTGCAGCCGGTGCTCTGCATCTGTGCTGAAATACTGGATGCGCCCTTGCTCCAGGTCTTGCTGATGGAAGGACTCAACCTTTTTCCATTCCCCTCCCATGCTCCCTTGCTTTTGGACCTCACCATACCTTAGGGGCTCTGTGAGGACGTACAGGATGGCGACCTCTTGTTTCCCAGCATTTGTCTCCGCGGAGAGGTTGGTTGTGGTAATGCGCGCGGCCCCTCCTTGGGAGATGGAAAGGCCAGTGTTGTTGCGCAGGCGGATGTTAGGCTCTATGGCGAGGATCCTCAAGGTGGCAATGGGGCTTGGGACCATGCCATCACTCACCTGCAAGGTGAGCTGTAAGTTTGTCCCACCCTGGTGCACGTAGACTATGTTGCCTGCTTCCAGGTCCCTGCAGGAGAAGTCCTCGATGGGCACACCAGGGTGGAAGTCATATTCCACGTAACCCTCCTCCATCTGTTGGCCACCGTGCAGCTGGAATTCGAGGTCATCGCAGGATGTGTCATCATCTAGGACCTGCAGGATGTCTGTGGTCAGGTGCTTCCGTGTGTGCTTCAGGATTGTCATGTGGTTCCCATGGGGAAAGATCACCTGTGGGGCATCATTGATGGGGTTGACCATGATGGGCAGCAGGTACATCTGCCCCTGCCGGAAGCACTCTGGGACCCCTTGCTGGGCAGTCACTGTCACCTCCAGCATCAGCTGGTCCATGGGCCCCTCGGAGCCGTCGTGAACGTATCTGACTTTCCGATTCAGAATGTCCAACAAGGTGAACTTCTTTCTGCTCCTGGACCCAGGAATGTCCAGCTCCAGCTGGCCGTGCCTAGGGTCGTTGGTGACGCTGAAGAGGATTTGGGACTGTCGGATGTTTGCAAGGCTCAAGTCTACTGTTGGCTGGGCATGTTTCCACTCCAGATAGGCCGTGCCCCCTTCAGAGACGATGAGGGGGCTGACATGCAGCAGCCTGCTGATGTTGGTGAAGGCGGGCGGAAAGCTGTTGTCTGGCCGGCACGGCTCCACCACCAGGCCTGGTGCTCCTGACCAAACATCTGGAGGTGGGGAGGTGGGTGCTTCATCCTGCTCATACGCTTCCTCATAGTCCCAATAGTGCTCCTGTTTTCCGCAGCCTGACACGATGTCCTTCGTGATCACTGCATCTTGCAGACTCTTCCTCTGCAGGTTTATCCGCAGATCCTCCAAGCAGCCAACAAATGAGTTGTTGGTCATGGTCCACACTGAGATGAAAGCGAGATGGTGCTCCCTCAGCCTTTGCAAAGCTTTTTCATCCATACCTCCGATGAAGAGGTTTCCCTGAAGGTCCAGGTAGTTGTTGATGCCCCGGTTGGATGTGGATGAGGCATAGTAATCAATCAGGATCTCAAACTTGTGGATGTCCGTGTAGACTTTGACATAGTGCTGCTGTTCATCGCTGATGAAGACGTTGTTGTGCAGCACAATGATGCCATTCCCCTTCTCCACAAACCCTCTCAGGCGCCCGTTGGAGATCTCCAGGTAGAAGAAGTCATTCTCCAGCCCCGCATGGTAGATGAGGGGTGCCTGGATGATGCTCGTCGTGATTACAAATTCGATGGTCGCTTCCTCCCTCGCGTCCCACGTGGGAAACGCAATGTAAGAGTGTGGCCCCACAAACCCAAAGGGGTCCTCGGGGTCTGCAGAGAACTGTGTGCTGCACCCTTCCTGGACCCGGTGGAAGATCTTGGAGCTGCCATCAGAGGACAGTGGGGAGAGGACATCCAGGCCATTGAATGTCACTAGGTGGAGGCAACCTCTGAAGGGTGAGCTGGCCTCGGTGAGGTACGGCAGGTCAAGGCTGCCTGTCCCACCGGCATAGAGGCCGTGCTGGATGTCCAGTTCCCGTACAGGTCCTGGGATGTCCACAGAGCTGTTGAAGAGGCCGTCAATGGTCAGCATCATCCTGCCATCTTCCACCAGGAGCTCCACGTTGTGCACTGCCAGGTTGTTGAGCTGCAGCTCCGCTGGGGACTGCAGGGTCACCTCCTCCGAGCCCAGCTGCAGCCTGGCCTGCGAAGGAAGGACATGGGAAGGGCTCAGTGCCAGCGAGGTGTTATCTGCAGCACAGGAGACGCCTCTCCACCTGCCAGAAGTACCTGCTGAAGCACGGACTATTCTTGGGGGGCTCACAAGTGGTTTGATCCCTCTGTTCACTACTCTTTGTCCTGCCCTCTTGTTCCTCCCTCCCCAGCTAGATCTCCCCACTGGCGTGCCCTCTGTGCCCTGCTCTCTGAATTTCTCACCTTTTCCACTCTTTCTCAGCACACCCCAGTCTTGGCTCTTTCCATGGCCTCATCCATCTCCCAGTCCCACAGCCCCACTGCTGGGCTTTCCCTCTCCCCCCATGGAGGAGCCCTGCCAGATGCTGGCTGCTCTTCCCTCCCTCCATCCCCGCAGCCTGGCCTGCCTCCAGCCCTCGTCCTGGGGGTGGGTAGGGGAAATAGCAGGCTTTGCTCCCGTGGGCAGCAGCCTGGAGCCTGCCTAAGTAGAGGGTTAGCTGATGGACCTGAGATGCACGGTTTGCACAAGGGAGAGCTCCAGCCAGCTGCTCGCTTGCTCTTCTGCTTTGGTTTAACTGTGGTTGGTGGCCCAGCCCAGGCTGCAGGAGAGGCGGGACGTGCGCCTTGGATGCTCCCTGCTCTTTTCCTTCAGGGCGGATGCCAACACCGTAACCACAAGAGGAGAATTGTATTCTTCTGTCCTGATCCCTTCCCACTCCCTGCCTGGGCTTGGCTCGTGGTGGGACAGAGGAGATCTCTCCTTTCTCTGGCCCCTCTCAGCTCATCCCTTCTCCCTGTTAACCCCCGGGTCTGGCCATGCAGTGTATGTGGGGTGCTGCTGTTGGGGTGTCCCCACGGCGCTCCCCAGCATCACCCTGGGCAGCTGCCCCTTCACCCTGGCTAAGGCTGGAGCCCTGACCCCGGGAGCGCGGCCGGCACAGGGGGAGCGGGGTGCTGGGGTGCTGACCTGCAGGCTGCCGGCTCGCAGCTGGAGCAGGAGGTGGTCGGGCTGGCCGGCGGCCAGGAAGAGCAGCCCGCTGCCCTGGCTGGTGTACAGCTGCAGGTGCAGCCTCACCGTGCGCGAGGCATCCGCCAGTGGCATCTCCACGTAGCTGTCCCCGAAGAACGAGGCTGGGGAGGAAAGGGAGAGGGTCAGGTAGGGAAGGACACATACCCAAGCCCTGTCTGAGCCTCCCAAGCCCACTCCTCACACCTTCCCCAGCAGCCTGGGCAGGCCCTCCTGGGAACCTGCTTTCCCATTGTCCCAGGAGAACTGGTTTCTATGGGCTGGGTGGGGATGTAGCAGGGGTGTTTCTCCCATGCAGCATTTAGAGGGATCTTCCCCCTTGGTGCTGGGCCAGGGCAGATGCAGCAGCACCCATCACCAGGCTGAGTTCCCAAGCATGAGAGACAGCGATTCCAAGGAGTTTTCCCTTCTCCTGCTGCAGCCCTCTCCCTTTGGAGCAACATGCACCCTTCCAGCAGCAGCAGTGCTGTGCTTTGGCTGGATCCCAGCCTCTGCCCAAGCCCCAAGGATGCCATTGGGTCAGCCAGCACTATGCTCTGCTCCTCTTCCAATTTTACTCTGCACTCTAACAGCTCTCTGTATCCCCCAAGCATTGCTGACGTGTGCCCTGAAGGGGGCTGTGTCCTCAGTGCTGGGGGAACAACCGCGTGTGCCTGCGATCCATATGTGGATGTGAGGCTGTGCAGAACCCTCGGCTCAAACGGGCGCCTGGAGCCGCGGCTGGACCGCGTTCAACGCCCGGCATCCATCAACCCACTGGGGACTCAGCGCAATGGCATGTGGTCACCAAATGAGAGACTGTGTCACAGGGCATCCACGGGAGAGGGCAGAACTAAAGGCGCAGGGAGTTGCAAGGCTTAATTTTACAGCGCTTGTGCTTGTTTGCTGGCTTTGTGCATGGGTGTGCATTGCACGCACATTAAATGCGATCTGCAATGCCCTGCCACCCAGCCTGCTGGCTCTGTGCTTGCGGGGCCAGGCAGGAACACTCAAAACACCCGTTAAGTTGTAAATATTTGGGGAAGACATGTAGAGGGAACAGCAGCATGGAAATATCTAGTGCTTGCTTTAATACCAGGCGCTTTGCTCAGCGTGGGGCAGGGCTGCCAGCGCGCCACACTCCTTTCCTGGCCCTTGTGTCTGCTGCTGGCATGGGACACTTTGGTGTCCTTGTCCTCCTTGGCCCAGGCAGCGGCTTGGAGGAGCTTTGCTATTCTTTGCGGGGCCGGGAAGGGCTCTGTCCTCCCCTGACCTGCTCCCTCCTTCCCGTGGTCCTTGCACAACCAGCCAGCCCCAGTGCCTTGCTTGCTGGCCACGGGGGGTGGATGCTGCACTGCCACCGCCTTGTCCCCTTTGGGGAGCAGGAAAGACGCAGTGCATTGCAAAAGGGGCTTTTCCTCTCCCTCGTGCAGACACAGGCTCAGGCCCCGGCGAGGCGTGCACACATGCAGTATATCGTGGTCCCTGGAGACAGTGCCTGTACGTTATGTGCTGGCTCCCACCGATGTTCCCCCATGTGTGTGTGCTCCGGCTCCCACCGGGATTTTGCTGCTTTTCGGTTCTGTGGCTTTCCCTAATCTAAAAAACGTGCTCCTCAAATGGACGCCAAGCGCCTGCTCTCACGGGGAGGGAGAGTTTTGCTGGGGTTGGACCCTCCAACAGCTCCTCGGACAGCATCTCCCATGGGTGCTGGGAGTCACACTGTGGGGCCGGAGGAGCCCAGCCCCTCTGCCAGCATGCCAAGGGCCAGTGGCTCCCGCAGCCAGCACATCTTGTCCTGCCTCTCTTCTCCCAACGCTGCCAGAGATGCTTTTATTCTCTCTCTCATAAAATACCACTAATAGAAAGTGAGGATGCCCAGGGGAGCGATGCTGTTTGCTGGGGGAGGGAAGAGGGACCCTCGCTGGGCTCCAGGAGGTGCTGGGATTTTTCTCTGGCAGCACAGCAGTGTGATTTACTGCTGTTTGTCTTCCCAAACTCCTGCTTTATTTCAGGGTCGTTCTCTTCCCCTGCTCGGCAGCCTGGCCAGGATGTGATTGCCGCTCGCATTTCTCTTTCACAAGAGGCTCACAGCTTTTCCCCTCCCTCTCCCCTCTTCCTTGCCCTCCATGATGCAAAAGGCACAGAAAATATGGCTTTCTGGATTTTGGGTATTTTTTCCAATGCATTTCACCCTGGAGGAACCTCCGCAGCACTGGGAGCACCGCCCCAGTGGACCACTTGGCCGGCGGCTCCTGTTTGGGCACACACGGAGAGGGCAGGCACCTCCCTGCTGGGTACCCAAGCTAGCTGCGGCTGAGCATCCCAGCATCACCCCGTTGGGATGTGCTCCTGTCATCCAAAGCACCTTGCCTGGGTGATACAAGGGTGCCACCATGGGCGCATCACACCCAAGCTGAGCCTCATCTCTGGTGGGGACACCCAAGCTCACCCTTCCTCCCCCATCCCGGGGACCATGTCCCAGCTGTGGGTCAGGATGGGTGCCCCGGTTGTCCCGCTCGCTCTAGCTAAAAAACATCAATGTTCCCAGCCCGCCGCGTCCCACAGGAAATTGCTGCCCATGCCTTGCCAGGCTGATGGAGAGGCGTTGGTGAGGCAAGAGGGGCCCCGTCACAATTTCCGAGCAGCCAGCCAACAGCCAGCAGATTATAGTGTCATTTGGGTTTTGGGGTATTTTTTTCTTGCACTGAAAAAAACAAGGAGATGAGCCAGAAAGCTCTGAGCAAGGGGCTGGGAGTGAGGCCCCGGATGTCCTGGGCTCCTCCTGGGGCTGACGAACAAGTGAGGGCTCTGTGCGAGCCACCGCTGTCCCAGCCACCGCCCCAGCTGCTGGCCACACGCCGGGGCCGGGACGCCTTGGCGCTCTCCCCCTGCTCCTCCGGTTCAAAACATGCTGGGTTTGGCTTTGCCAATGGCTGTTTGCTGGTGTTGAGTGGTTTTTTTTTGGCAACTCAGCCCCTGAGCGAGCCGGCTCCGGCAGCCCGGGGAGCACCATGGATGGGCAGGGATACCTGTCTGCCCTGGGGGGTCATGACCTCAACACGGCCGCTTTGGGCTCTCCTCCGTGTTCTAATATCTTGGTGCACAAACTTCTCCCACCTCTTTCCCACCATGTAGGAGGATGGAGGAGCCAACTCCCGGCTCACAAAGCTCCGCGCAAGGGTTTGCAGAGGGAACCGGTGCCGGACGCCGGGGTTTTGCAGAGCTGGGAGGTGTCTCCTAGGTGCGCTGGGGGAACTGGGAGCTGTGGATGGATGTTTTCCCCCTCGCTGGCTCCTACCCCTGCTCCGGGCACCCCCAGACAGCTGGGTGCATTTCAGGGTGTGCCCAAGGAGGTGCTCGAGGGATACCAAGGAGCCCCCGAGGGATGTGGGGACTCCTGTTGCTCTGCCAGGAGGAAGAGGATGGTGGGGCCGAGAGGGAGGAGCCGGGCAGGGAGGGGGGCACGGTGCTGGGAGGGGCTGGCTGCTCAACAAGGCTTCATTTAGGCTGGGGCACAGGACAGGTGGGGGCTGCCGTGGTGTGTTTGCAGGGAAGGGGCTGGAACTCGTTAAAGCAGCTCTTTAATGACCCGGTGGGTGCCAGGAGAGCCCCATGCACACCCGCATCCCCCTGAAAGGCTCTCTGTCTTCGCAGCCACTTCCCGCCCCAGCCACACAGGTTTTCCATCGGTGGAAAAACAGCCAGGGAGTGAAGGCTCCTTGTTGCCTGAACAGCCCCGGGCTTGTGCGGCCACTGCCGCAGCCCAGCCCACCGGCTGCCTGCCTTCCTGCCTGCCAGCCCGTGCCAGCATGTGTCCCCTGCACTGGCAGCGTGCCCACTGCTGCTGAGCCCCATCACCGCTGAGCCCCTGTCCCTGGCACAGGGTGCTGCCTGGGACCCCATGGCCAGCCAGGTTCATCCCTCCTCCGCAGCATCCGGAGCTTGTGCTGAGGATCTCTGAGTTGTTTGGGGTTGGTTTTTTTTTTTATTTTAACAACTTTCTAAGGTAGCAAACTCACCCATCCCTGGCCAGGCTGTGCTGCACCCACCCATGTGCAAATACCAGAGGAGCTCAGCCCTGGGGATGCTGCCCAGCAGCTGGGAACCCTCCTGGGCCCCCCCCAGAAATGTCCACGAGCTCTGGTCTCTGCTCCCAGCACAGGCAGGGTGGGCAGGACTAGATCTTCTGCCTCTGCAGTGGGTGGCCCAGGGCTTCAGCCTCCCTAATCCTGAGCCTGGACTAGGATTTAAACCTCCCTAATCCCCAGCCTGGCTCCGCGATGCCTGACAGGACCCCATCCCGGGCAGTGGCAGGGCTGGGCTGTGCCCCATCCCTGTGCAGGGCAGTGGGGCGGGGGAGGAAGGGATCCCATGGGTTTTCTGAAAGGTTTCATTGTGTTGCGCGTTCCCTTCATTTTACAGTGTGGTTTTATTTATGGCTGGGGAAGGAAATGAGCAGCTTGCGAGGCAGGCTAAGGCAAACACAGCCGCTGTGGAGCAGCCCTGGGCTCTGGCTGGGGCTGGGCTGGGAGGAGGGGGGAGAACCGGGGGTCTGCTGCCTTCAGGATGCTCAGAGTCCCGAGTGGTGCCTGGGTGCAGCGGGAGGGCTGAGCACCCATCCGGGTCCCTTCAGAGAGGAGATCCCAGTGCAGTGGAGAAGGGTCATACATGAGGCGGTCCTGGGATGCCATCTGAGCCTGTGGGGACCTGGGAGATGGGACCCGGGGGATGTGGGGACCTGGGGAATGTGGTACTCTTGTGCTGGCAGCGTGGGGCTGCCTCCAGGGTGGGCTCAGGCATTTGGGGTGGGGCAGAGCCAGCCCTGCAAACAGCCCCTTGCCCCGGGAAAAGCCTCTCCCCACTCTCCTGCTCCTGGGGACCAGCCTTGAGGTTTATGAGGTGGGATGGCATCAGCACAGCTCCGTCCCTGATGTGACAACTCCTAGATAAAGTTTTCTCTTTATCTTAACTTCCAGCTCCTATCGTCCACTATCGTCCACACCCTCAGACAGTGATCCCAGCTCCCACGTCCTGAGCCAGGGCTGCGAGAACTTTTCAAACCTTGGCCATGGAAATGAGAGCTGCGGTCCTCGCCTCCCACCCTCCACCTGGCCCTCCCTCACAGCTGGGCTCCCCGGGGCCGGTGCTTTCCAGGAGTGCCGGCCAGCCGAGATTGCTGGAAAGCAGCGCCCGGGAAACCACTAGCAAAGCTGCGGCTCATCACCCTCCCCGGGGCTGCCAGCAGCCCAGCACTTGCCAGAAGCGGCCATCACCCTTGTTCCTGGGCATGGGAGAAGAGCCCCTGGGCTGGGTGGGCTCGACCTCTCCCCCATCCTACCCCACTGGCCCGATGCAGATCATCCGCCCCCACCTCTGGCTGCCCTGCACCGCTTTGAAAACCTCCGCCTGTGTTTATTCACTCAGTTCCTCTCCCTGATCCCTGGCCAGCTGCTCTCCTGCCTGCCTTCCCCTGCCTTCTGCCTGACAGCTTTGGGGGAAAAAAAAAAAAAAAGCCTTTTTGCAGCCCATGGACTTTAGGGTCAGGGGAAAACATGCCTCCTTCTAATTCTGTGCTGCTTGAAAGGGGGTTTGCCATGTCATCCCATGTCCTGTCCTGCTGGCTCCTGCCTCTCCCCCATCCTTGCAGGGCAGTGTGAAGGAGCTGCTTTAGCTGGAGGCCATAAAGCGGGGTCCAGGAGGCTTGGCTGGAACTCCAGAGCTCCAGCCCTCGCTTATCCAGCGTGGTTTGACGATGATTCAAGCAGCCCTAAAGCTGATGGTATTTCCTGCGCTCTCCTGCTCAGCCAGATGCAGAGCCAGGGTGGGGAGGGCAGGGAGCCCATGGCTGGCACCACTGCGGCCCCGAGTCATCCCTGCATCCCTGGGCACCGTGCTCTTAGGAGGGGCTGGGGGGGCAGCCCCAGGGCCGGCACCCCCCCAGCCTGGCGTGGGCAGGAGCAAGGATGGAGAGCTTTTAATGACATGAGGCTAAACGACTCCAGAGGGACTTAAGGAATAAGCCGGAGCTGGAAGTGGTGGTTGGAGTTTTCGCTCTGGGAAGCGAAGCGGGGGGAGAAAGTGGGAGGATTTGGGGAAGCAGGAGGCTCAATGAGGCTTTTGTGCCGTCCCCTGCAGTGTGACTCAGGCTCGCTCGGGCTCCCGCTGCCAGGAGAAGTTGGCCTGGAAATATTGTATCAGCCCCAGAGGACTTGGTTTCCAAACCATCCCAAGTCGAGTTGTGTTCTATTTTTTCCCCCTTCTCTTTCTTTTTCTTTCTCCCAAGCTGTTTCCCCCGCTCGCCGTCTGGCAGGTTTTCCAGCTCCACCCTGCACATCTCGGCCCCATGCCTGCAGCTTTCCCTGTTCCAGCCCCATGCTGGTGGCTGTGGAGGGCACACAGTGCCATTTGAGGGGACAGTCTCAGCCAGCTTGCCACCGGAGGAGTGGGGGGACCTTCGGGACAGCCTGGGCTGGAGGCTGGGTTCAGGAGGAGTGGGACATCCCGGGTGCTCATCCCCCCTGCAGATCCCCGCGGGGATCCCATCCCTGCTCAGTCGACAGCGCTAGTGCCCAGCCCCAGGAGCTGGCAGGGGAGTGGCAGAGCTCGGCCGGGGACGCTCACAGGCATCCCTGGGGCAGCTGCACGTTACCAGAGAGATCCTCGTCTGCTGTCAACAAACAGCGCAGCCGCTGCTGGAGAGGGGCCTGCTTCCAGCCGCCCGGGCTGAGATATTTCCCAGCCCCGCTTGTGTCAAACGGCTCTGGAAGCGCCGAGATGGGGGCAGCTATCGGCCAAAGTTGGGGTATGGGGATCAGGGATGGGCAGGAGAGGAGCACACAGCCCAGGGGTGCTGCAGCTCTGCGGGAGCTAGCTGTTGGGTTTAATCTCAGCACCCAGGGCTGTCCTCAGGAGCAGGGAAGGAGCTGTTAAGATGTGTAGGTGAGGCTGCAGCAGCGATGCTGCATGCCTTGTGGGGCAGAGAAAAGGATCTCCATGGACAGGAAGGGGTGTTTGCAGCATGGAAGGGGAAAAAGAGGATGGTTTTTGCTCATCTGGAGGTGACATGCTTAACTGTCTGTCTTGCAGTTCTAACTGCAAAGAAAATTAGTATTTTTTTTCCCCTTTCTAGAGCTGAAATTTTCTCTTCTCTTCTCTTCTCTTCTCTTCTCTTCTCTTCTCTTCTCTTCTCTTCTCTTCTCTTCTCTTCTCTTCTCTTCTCTTCTCTTCTCTTCTCTTCTCTTCTCCCCCTTTCTCCCCCTTTCTCTTCCCTTCTCCCCCCGTCTCTCCCCATCTCCCCCCATCTCTCCCCATCTCCCCCCATCTCTCCCCTCTCTTT
>WKFP01015056.1:815235-837123 GCA_011057875.1 Pterocles orientalis | reverse complement strand
CCTCCCCGCCCTGCCTCCTCCTCCTCGTTATCCCCCCGCCTTTTCTGTCTATGGGAACAGGCAGCAGGGTGATGTTTATACAGAAAATACATCACTGCTCTATTTCAAGCGCAGGGGACGTCTGGCTGGCCGCGGGGGGCTGTGGGGGTGTGGAAGCGGGCGTGCACATCCCCTCCCAGGGCTGGGGGCAGCACAGAGGCTTTTCGCAGCCACATCCACCTCGGCCAAAGCTTCCCTCTCTCCTACCCGGCTCCCAGAGGAAATGACCCTGGGGGGCCCAGAAGTTTGGGTAGGATGGGATGCAGAAAACCTCAAAGCATAGCCGAAGCCCAGGGGAAAGGGAATGGGAAATGCCTCCTTAGCCCCTCACTTTCTGCCTGTGCCCTGGGGAGCTCCGAGGGGGTCACAGCATGAGAACAGATGGGGAGCATCCGTTAACATGCCTGGGGACGGCACTGCCGGCAGCCGGGGGGCTCTGACCCCCAAACCCCCCTCCCTCACCCACCTTCCCCTGTCCAACTGCCACAGGGAGGAAAAACAGACACCAGAAAGCCAAGATTTGGGTAAAACAAGCAGCAGGGATGCACGGGGCCATCCCGAGCTGACTCACAGCTCGCGGAGGCTCCCGGTGAGTCATGGCAATGGATGAACGTTGCTTTTCTCTCTCCTTGGCGTGGAGGCACGTGACGGCACTGGCCACCTCCAAACCGTGCTGTTTGCCCCTGGGACTTTCTCCACTCCTGTCACTTTTTTGGCAGTGCCCTCCCTTTCCTGGGATGCCTGCTGTCTGCTACCGGCTGTCTGGCTGGCTGTCAGGCAGCCAAGAGCTGCCGCTGGGCGCGGGGCAGCTCCCAGAGGTATTGCACAGGGTGATGCACGGCGACACACCCGGGCAGGGAGGATGGAAAATGGGAATTTATCACCCTCTTGGATCCAGGGCATGGGGCATAAATATCTGTCACCCCACCTCACTGCCGGCTGGCAGGAGGATGCTCAAAGTCCCTATTTGGTCTGTCCTGAGGATGAGCAACAGCTAACAAGCTGGCAAACCTGTGTCCTTCCCATCCCAAGGTTGGGAAGAGCAGCAGCCGCCTGGTTTTAAGCCTGGCTTTGCAGAATTCAGAGCTGCCTAACTCCAGGTTCTGCTTTGCAAAACAGCCTTTGGCTTTGCAACAGGGCAAAGCGAGCTCTCTGGCTGTGGCAATTGAATAAAAGCCTCAAGTCCGTTTGCAAACTTCACAAATAAAAGGAGCATCGCGCAGGCACAGCTGCTGCCACCGCAGCTCGAGGAGACAGATCCTAACACGTTTCCCCTGACATTGCTTTTTCTGTTACATTTCCCCCAGAAAAACTCTGCAGGGCATCCCATCCCACCTGAGCACTGGGCACGGCGGAGATGGTTTGGGGAAGGGCTGGTGTGGGATTGAGAGGTCTCTGAGGGGCACCCTCCTGGCCCCATGTCTCCAGGGGGTTTGGCGATGCGGGGTGGCCAAGGGGCTGGTTGCAAATGGGGCTGTGCTGTATGCCAGCCTGCCTCGTGCCCGCCGGCTGTCCTGGGGTGACTTGGGGATGTGGAAATGGCCTGGGATGCCCAGGCGAGACCTGGGAAGTGTACAAATACCAGCTGAGGAGTCTCTGGGACTTTCCCGGGTGATGCCAGTGCTGGAGGAGGCTGGATTCCCAAAAAGGAGAGAAGCCAGAGCCTGGCTCCTCCAGGCACCTGGAAAGGGCCGAGAGAGCAGCCCCTGGGAGCCGGGGCTGGGCTGAGCCAGCGCCTGCTGCGAACAGTCTGTGCTTTGAGCTTTATTTAGGCACGCAGACAGCATGAGCCTGCTGCCTCCGAAGCCCTGTTACTGTCCAGCCTTCGACCTGACGTGAGTTCCTCCGGGTGAGCTTAACCCTGTCCTGCGATCTTGGAGGAATGCGCTTATTATATATTTGCCTAGAGCCCTCTGTTGCTAAATATAAGAGTGAGACGAGAATATTCCTCCCTGATTCCCACGATACCAGTTTGTGTTCTCCCCCCCTTTGGAGCCTTTTTTCCTGTTCTTTCCCATCAGCTGGAACCTTTTCCAGCTGCTTGGAGCTATGACCTCAAAACACGTGGCGCACTCACAAAATCAGAAAGTTTCAATAAATTGGTCAGATTTCCAAAAGCAGAGGAAATGAATAGCTGAGACAGCTCCCCATGACCGATAGCCCCGGAGGAGGCAGGAGGGGTCCCAGCTGGGTCCCCAGTGTGGACACCAGTCCCTCCCCGGGAGCAGGTCCCTGGGACAAGCTGCATCCCTGGGACCCCCATCACTGCTGCTGGGGGGCACCTGAGATGTGGGGGTTGCTTTTTTGGCACCCCTTTGCTGGAAGATCAGGGTGAACACCGCTCACAGGGACCCTACATGTCCGGTTCCTTCTTCCCCCTGAATACATCCTCATTCACCCCCCCCAGCAAGAGGGATTTTGGGGAAGGGAGGGCTTGGCCTGCAGGTGACCTCTCTGGGAACCGGAGCAGAGCTGGGCTGTCTAAAAACAGTTTAGTAAAGCTTCACACTCAGATGTCAACAGGACAAGCTTTATGAGTGTTTCTGCTTTTTGATATCATCTCGTATTTGTTGATGCGCATGGTGACTCTTTCCATTTTAGGCTGGCGCAACTCCCGGGGCCCTGAACCTGGGCTTGGAGGCAATGCAAAACACAGGCTGTGCCCCCAAAAACCAGCCTGTCCCCAGCCCGTGCCCAGCATGCCTCGGTGGCTGTCCCTGATGGGGATGCAGTGATGGCCCAGGGCAGGCAGCCCACAGCATCACCTGGTGCTGGCACCAGGGGTCCCAGCAGGGATGCTCCCCAGTGGAGGGGGCTCGCGGGAGGGACGGTGCCCAGACCCAGGGTCACGGCTGGCACATCTGCATCAGCCAGGTGCAGAAATAGTCCCCAGCATCAGAAAATGGGTGTGAGACCCCTTTCCCTTCCCAGCGCCACGGGTGCATGCCGGGGGGTGCCCATGGATGATCCCTGGAGCTGTGCCTTGCCTATGGGGCAGACCTGGGAGGGTCTGGGGGTTGGCAGGTGACAGTGAAAGCCACGTGCTGGTTTTTGGGCTTGCTCCAGCCCATTCACTATGAAGGAGCTGGTGAGTGCCCCAGAGCCATCCTGGACACCCAAGCGGCCAGCGGTGGAATCCCAGCCCTGGATGGAAAGGTCAGGGCTGGGAGGAAGGCCACTTTGTTCATTAATAAAAGAGATATTTTTTTTCCACTCGGCTTGCCAGGCATTGTCATGTTTTGGCACATGGAAAATAAAGAAGGAACGAGGTGGGAGGGTGGGAGGGGAGCCTGTCCCGGTGGCCACCTGCTCGCTGGGGAGGGAACGGGGACAACAAGGGTCCTGCAGGGACATTGCAGCTGCTGAGGGTTGGGCACGGGGGTCATCCTCATCCTCCTCCTCGCACTGACACAGGCTCCGATGCAGAGGATGGTTGGGGAGAAAAAGACCAGAGGTGGGCTCAGTCCATGGCAGGTATGAGCGTCCTGGAGCAGGGCTGGGAGCAGGGGGCAGACAGCACGGGGAGGAGGCACAGGGTGGGACGGCAGAGGGATGCTGAGGCTGGGCACACTGCCGTGTCAAGAGCCCTGTGGGCAAACCTGGCTGCTGCTTGAAGAAAACTGGGTGTAAATCATGCACGATGGGTGGCTCTGGGGTGCCTGCAGCTCTTTTAGCGGGGGCAGGACCAGCTCTTGGCATCCACATGGACCCACATGAGCAGCTGGCTCCCAAAGCTGCGTTACCCATCCCTGGCCATCCGTGCTGCCCTGCCGCCTGTCCAGCAGCTCTCCAAACGTCCCAAGTGGGCTGATCCTCAGCCCTTGGCGTTCGTAGCCACCGTGCTAATGTGGTGCTGGGAAAAGGGCTTTCCAGCTTCCCCATGGAAAAGCCAATGCCACACATTTTGGAGGTGCAGCATCCCACCCAGCCTGGGTCCCTGCTCCTCGCCCCGTGGGTTTTGGGACTGTCCTTGCTCATGGAATAGCCCATCTCCCACGTCTCCATCCTCTCCGAACCAGCCCCCAGCTTCTTGCTTGAATCCTGCAGCAACCCTTCTACCCAGCCCCATCCCTGCGCGGCAGCTGGTGTCCCCTGCCCTCACCGCTGCCGGGGGACAGCCCGTCCTGCCGCACCATGGCTCCTTCTCCTGGGGGAGACCTACAGCCTGGGGCAGTCCCTGGTGCCCCGTCCCCAAGGGGTGACCCTGCACCCCCAGGGATGTGCTGGTGGGAGCAGCGAGCCCCTCGCCCCACACCCTGGGCGCATGTGACAGAGCGGAGCCAGGAGGTGACAGACATGCTGCCCAGCTCTGTCCTTCCCACTGACACCGGCCAAGCCCCCATGCCTTAGGGAGGGACAGCCACCACCCATGGGTGCCCGCACTGCTTCGTGCCGGGTCCCCATCCCTCCTAGCGCACCCCGCACACCCGCAGCAGAGATTTTCCCCCCGGGTTTCTTGCCTCTCCATCCCTTGGAGGGGCTGGCGGGATGGGGCTTACCTCCAGCTGGGGGTCCCGTGCAGAGGGGCGGTGGCTGGCAGGCCAGCAGCAGCAGCAGCAGGAGCGTGGCAATACCACCTCGGTCACCCATGGTGTCCTCCGGGGCTGGGACAGCAGCTGCGGGCAGGGCACAGCCTCCGCCAGCGCCCGCTCCCCGGCAAGGGCTGCTACTACTACTATATTTAATAAAGCGGAGCGAGGGAGGGACCCGAAACTTCTCCCGCCTGTTGGAAAGGAGGAATTCGCTCGGATTACAAAGTCAATTTTCGCTCTTAAAGGGCTAGAGGCCCCCGCCCGTCCCTCCGCCACCCTCCGCCACTCAAAGCACCCTTGTTCTACATGGGGCGAGGTGAGGGAGGAGCAGCCAACGCTGCCGGCGCGGAGGGACACAGCCCAGTGCGGGGCACGATGGGTGGCTCTGGGGTGCCCGCAGCTCTTTTAGCGGGGGCAGGACCAGCTCTTGGCATCCACACGGACCCAAATGAGCAGCTGGCTCCCAAAGCTGCGTTACCCCATCCCTGGCCATCCGTGCTGCCCTGCTGCCTGTCCAGCAGCTCTCCAAACGTCCCAAGTGGGCTGATCCTCAGCCCTTGGCGTTCGTAGCCACCGTGCTAATGTGGTGCTGGGAAAAGGGCTTTCCATCTTCCCCATGGAAAAGCCAATGCCACACATTTTGGAGGTGCAGCATCCCACCCAGCCTGGGTCCCTGCTCCTCGCCCCGTGGGTTTTGGGGCTGTCCTTGCTCATGGAATAGCCCATCTCCCACGTCTCCATCCTTTCCGAACCAGCCCCCAGCTTCTTGCTTGGATCCTGCAGCACACCCCTCCTTCCTCCTGGATGTCAGTGTTCCAGGTCCTTTTCCCCCGCGCTGTGTTCGCTGATGGATTACACACGGCTCGTTTCCTGCTGGTTTATTTCTAACCTCTTTAGGGCCCTTGGTGTGACTTTGCCGTGTTTGGCAGCATGCACAAACACCTTCCAGCTTACAGGCATCTGCAAACATAATTAATTTGTTGTTTACTCCTGCTTTCAGATCATTAATAAAGACATTAAATAAACCCAGGATGTGCCACTTTCTCAGTAACTTTTTATGAGTAATTGTCAGGGGCTCGGTAAGTTCGTTAGCTAATTATATTTAGTCAGGGAGTTACGTATGATCCAGACTCACTGATTTGTACAGATTCAATTTTGCCAAATATTCCCTTTCCTGCTCTTCATCTCAAGGTCTACCAAGGACCTCGGCATCACTTCACTTTCTCTCTGTCCTCAGCTGTTCCCCCTCCTCACCTTGTTTAAGGGCTGATTGAGGGACGGAGGCGTGCAGGGCTTGCCCCTTGGGGTGGATGTTTGGTCTTGCCTGTCTCCATTGTTATTCATGGCTAACAGGCAGCCTGAGCCCCTCTGATCTAATCCTGCCTGCTCGGCATGGAGGCTCCCACTTCCCCTTCTCTGGAAGGATGCACCAGGACCACCGCCAACCGTCCAGGACCACCGCCAACCCTTCACAAAGCCCCTCTGGGTTTGCTCCTTGCTGCCCATCCCCAGGCTCACTTAAGGGCAGCAAGCGTGGCTGGAGCAAGGAGGAGATGGTTCCCAGAACCCTGAGCATCCTCCACCTCCGGGATGCTGGCTCGCTGCTTCTGCCCCTGCAGATGGGCTTTGCCCTGCCCCAGCAGCAGGACACGGAGGCATTGCCAATTCCTGGCCACGCTGGCTTCAGTGTCACCCAGCAGTGGCTGGGAGAAGGCTGGGGGGAAAATATCAGAGACAAGCCTGACCATGGCAAGGACAGAGTAAAACCTTCACTGCTTTAAAAATTATTTTTATTTTTTCCCCTTGAATAAGGAAACTGCAACCTCTGGTTGAAGCCCCACATGTTGTCCAGAGAACTGTCCCCACCAATTCGGTCTCCCCCTTGCTGGAGCCCCCAGCAGCCCTGTGCCCCGCGCCTGGCCGGCACATTTGCTGTCTCGCAGCCAGGCCCCAGCGGCAGCCAGGATTTGTTTTTCCCTTTCCCAGCCAACATCTGGCGAGCGGCAGAGGGGCAGAGCCAGCGTGGAGCTGTGCCTCCACTCTCGGGGCACTCAGGCAGGGCTGCCAGCCTGGCTGGGCACTGAACCCCGAGCTGCCTGGGGGGACCCTCACTCTTCTCCCTCCAAAGGCAGCATCAGCTGGGGCTTGACGGATGCTGGCATGGGGCGCCGATGCCGGGTGTCCCCGTCTCCATTTGCAGGCAGCGGGGAGCTGCCTTTGCCCTTTGGTGAGTGCCCACCGCGGGGAAGCTGGCTGCTGGGGGGCTGTGGGCTGAGGGGTGCTCTGAGGTGGGCTAGGGGAAAAAGAAGAAAAGTGTGTTTTTTTCCTTCCCTGCAGCCCAGGGCTGATGTTCAAGGCAGTCTCTGTCCTCCCCGGGTGCAGGGCTGCTCCCCGCCTCCTCCTGGTGCTGGCTGGCCCGCCGGCCTCCGGATGCATTTATTTATCCGAGCCCAGCTTTTATTTGGGATACGTTTCCAGGGCAGCCGGTGCAGAGGGAGGTGCGGAGGGCTGGCGAGGGGCTCTGTGGCTTCAGCCCCCAACCCAGACTCGAGTGATTCAGAGCAGCGGGATGCTGGCATTCACCTGCAGGGAAGGGACACCCCATGCACCCTTCCATAGGCACAGCTCAGCTTCAGCGCTTGGCTTTTCCCCTTAGGGGTGAAAAGTTTTGCACGAGTCTCCTGGCTCCCGCCCTGCCACCCGCCGCCGGCAGAGGAGGGAGTCGGCCGCCCGCAGAGCAAGGCTGGGGGTTCCCGATGGCTGTGGGGGGCTGCAGCTGGGGAAGCGAGTCTGTGCGAGGGAGGAGAGCAACAAGCATGCTTGGAGCACGCTGTGAGCGAGCGGCTGGGAAGAATATCCGATCCGGTGCTGGCAGGAGGGAGCGCATTCATGAATGCTGCTGGGATTTCACTTCTCAACATCTGCCTTCCCCAGTGCTGGAGGGATTTGAATAGGAAACAATGCAAAGCCTTTGGATCTGACCTGGCCAAAGCAATGCCCTGGCTAGGGGCACTAGGCAGAGCTGGGCTGGGGTGGTGGGTCCCCAGCCTTGGCCACATGATGGTAACCCCGGAGCAGGACACGGGCTGGGTGCTCTCTGAGCCAGGCTGGAGCCTCTCCTGCCCGATCATGTCTGTGCTGCACGGACAGCAGCTGCCTCAGGGGATTTGCTCAGGGAGAAAGCCATGACAGCCCTGTGACTGGCTCAAATAGCTGGGCAGGTGTGCAATGTCTCTGTGGCTGGGCTCACCCAGGGGCGCAGAGAGGGATGTCACGGGGCTCAGTCAGTATGTTCAGCATGCCCTGTCTTGGGACAAGGGAACAAGCTCGAGGAGGAAGAGGATGCTGCAGAGAGCTGAGGGTGCTGTGGGGATGGGGGGGTCCTCCTAAGCCTTTCTCTTGTCTCTTTGCCACTACCTACAAACCCATCTTTGCCTCCCAGAGATTTGACATGCTGTTAATTTAAGGAGACAAACAGTTCTTCCCAGAACTTCAAGGCCTTGAGTGCTGATTGCCCTGACAAGCCCCACCTGGGATCTCCCCACCCCGTGCCCTCCCCACCCCCCTTGATCCTCCCTACCCCCCTTGACCCTCCCCACCAGTCTATATTTAAGCTCAGGTGCCCTGAGTCCCTCTTCCTTTTCTCTGGGATGTGCTGTGGTGCTGGGCTGATGTTGGTTCCTGACCCCCTCAGCCCTCCCTCCCTGCCTGAACAGAGCAGCCAGCTGCCTGCACTGCCCAGCATGGGGGTCCCATTGCTGCCTGGTGAGAACCAAGATTGGGATCAGGATGTGCCTGCAGCATGGTAAGCAAACATCTCTCTGCTGCCGTGGTGCTCCTTTGGGGTGTTCCCCCCGGGCACATCCCATCCAGCCTCTGTATGGGATGGGGGTTTAATTCCCAAAAAAGTAACATGCTGGAGTGACCTCTGGCAGTGCTGGGGGCTGCCTCTGTGTCTTGCAGCCCCACTGGACCCTCAGCTAACCCTTGTGGGCCAGGTCCACAGCTCTCCTGTTGCTTTGCCCAGGCCTGGTGTGAGGGGCTGGGTGGGAGATGGGCTTTGTTTGCCCTCCTGGGGGGGTTCAGAGTGCTGTGATTGCACTTCCCTGTGACTAATACCCCTTGCTCTTCCTTGAGCCGTGAACACATCACTCCCCAGTGTTAGTTTGAAAAAGGGAATCAATGAAGTTCAATTTTTTTTAGCCTGGATTTGGGGTGGTTTGGAGAGGAACTGAGCTCTGATGTGCAGCCAGCAGGCTTGCTACCCTCTCCAGGGCTGGTCACATGCAGGAACTGCCTTTTAACACCAGATAAATATTGACCAACACATTTTTAAGGCCCAAGCTCCCTGCTGAGTGAGTGAGGACACTTCTGCAGGGGTGGGGAGGGCTGCAGTAGGCACCTGGGGAGCACTGGTGGGCTGTGCCGGCTGACCTCGGGGGGGAGAGGGGAGGCAGTGAGGTCTGACCGGGCTGGGACAGAGCTGGAGAACTTGTGGTAGTCCCCGCTTAAAGAAACGCTCTTTCTCACCAAGCACCAGCTAGACCTGAGCCCCCCAGGACCAGCCCGGGGGGTTGTCCGGCTCCGCGGGCGGGGTGCGGGCAGGGTCCGCGCAGCCCAGGAGATGGCACCCGCGCTCCGCGCTCCCGCCCGCCACCGGGGATGCTCCCCCCGAGCCGGGCATCCTTGTCCCCCGCCCTTGCTCCGGGGGGGACTCAGGCAGGGTTCTTCTGCTAGCCCAGGGAGCAGGGGGGCTAAACAGAGGTGGGAATCCTGGGGGCTGGTCACCCGCTCCGGGTCTGGCCCCTGTGCTCATTTGGGGGGGGCGTCCTGCCAGCCCAGGGCTCCCGGTGCCTCCACTGCTCTCCATCTCTTGAGCAAGTAGGGGGAGAGATGTCCCTGGGTTCCAGCCCAGCTCTGCTTCAGCTGGGATGGGGATCAGAGGTTTGGGGGTCCCTGTGTGCTGAGGGTCTGCCTGGGCTGGTCTTCCAGTAGTTTCTGGGTGCTGGTTATGGCCACAGGTGGTGGGGGGGAGCAGGATGAGCATGTTTGCACAGGGTTGTAGGGCTGAGCCATAGGGAAAAGTGGGGAGGTGGGCTGGTGGTGGAGGGCATCTTATCCCAGCAGGGACAGCAGTCTGGGAAGGGGGAGATATGCTGTGACTCCCAGGGGTGGGTGACAAGCAGCCCCAGAGCCCTTGGGGGTCTCTCCTGTCCTCTGCTCTTGGTGCTCCTGGATCCTAAAAAGGAGAGATGTGAACCTTCTGTGTCCATCCAAATCCTTTGCTTTGCTATCATGTGCTGTGTTCCTTCCCAAGCAGCCTTTCTGCTGCTTGGCCCCTTATTGTCCATCTTTGGTGTCATCAAAACAGCCTGGGCAGATATCTGCCTGCAGCGACCTTCCTCCCAAGCATACAGGCAGGGTAAGGTGTTCATGCTCCATCTCCCCATCCTGGCTCATGGTGCTCATGATGGAGATGACATGCCCAGGGACCCAGTTCCTTGCTCCCCCTTTTCTTTCTTTTCCTTCACACAAACCTTGAAGCCCCCAAAGCTTTAATGGAGTGGGTGGGGATAAACAAGCAGAGGAAGATGCAATGACTCCTCATTGCCCCAGGTCCGTGTGCTGTGATTTCCCTCCTGGTCAGGCTTCAGTGGGTGGTTTCTTCCCCTGCAGAGGGGACCATCTGTCTTGGAGTAGATCGGAAAGGTGTCAGTTTGCCAGCACAGTCATTCATTACGGTGGCTGGGGAAATTAGCAGGAGCTGAGTGGGGAGGGGGAAAGTGGGTCTGCTCCTAGTGAGGTTGCAGAGATTTCTAGGCTTTTTCTAGCTTGGCATTAGTTTGTCCTAGAAGAAAACCCAGCAGGAAACAAGTGCCTGGGATTTCTACCTTTGTGTCCCTGTGGGGCTGAGAGCAATACATTGTCACATTTTATGGGGCACAGTAGCTGGGGTGTCTCAAGCATTAGGGCTTTTAATGCAAAGCTAATATTCCCCTTCCAGCTGTTAATTCCCGGAGATGGGGTATAAATTAAGCCTCCAGCCTTGCTGCAATAATCCCAAGGGTGGGATAGGCCATATCACCCTGCTGCAGTTTTGAGGGGTTACCTGCTCCTTTCTCTGTGTGTGCAGGAGTGGCTGATCCAGCCTCAGTGCCTCGCATGGGGGACATGGTGGGACAAGGGCCCTCGGTCAAGAGCTGCCAGCTGGAAACATGACAAAACTTGAGAGGGGGCAGAAAAAAACCCTCTATTTTGCAGCCACAGAGAGATAGTGCTGCAAACAAACGAAGAGTAAAACACAAATTAAAACCGATAAAAATTCCTTGGCAGTGTCCCCTTTAAGCACCATAGATTTTATCTTACTCAGATTTTATTTGCTGGAAAGGGAAATGTAAAGGCAGAAACATTCAATTAAACCTGCCTGTCAGCTGGAGCTGCTGTGCCGCATCCCTTGGGGGGCTGGAGGAGGGATGCTGCTGCAGGGCTGCTTTGTGGTGTTCCCATTGGGGCAGTGTGGGGCAGCTGGGACCGTTGGCATTGTCTCTTACCTCTCTGCTTGCCCATCGCTGTTACAGCCACCTTGTAGCACATGATCCCATTTGCAAAGCAATGTTAATCACCATAGTAACGAGGGCTGGATTTCTGGCAGGATCTGTCCCCCTGCTGGGGATGTCCCCTCCACGGGGCAAAGCTGGCTGTAGTGGCTCCTTGAGGACACTTGTGTCACATCCTCTTCCCCTCCATGCTGCTGTCCCCACCTTGCCCATCACTCCCTCCTCCTCTCCAGCACCCACAGAGTATGTATGGGGCATGCGAACCAGTGTTGGAGGGATCCCAGTCCTGCAATAAGGAGGCCCTGTGTGTCCAGGGTCAAAGCTGGGGCTTTTGGGGTGGCAACTGGCTCTTCAGTAGTGTCTGGGGGCTCTTTGGTGTCCACAATCAACTGAGAGAAGGGGATGGTTGCAGGCTGGCTTCTGCTCAGATCCCCAGCTCTTCCTTCTGGAGGGTGACATGGTGGAGTTCCCATGAGCTGTACTGGTCTGTGAAGATGTGCACCAGTTCTAGATGGCAGAAATGAAGGATGACCATCAACTGTGAAGCTCAATGTGCTCACCCTGGGTCTTCTCAAACATCCCAATGTGAGAGCTGGAAATGGTACTGTAAACCTCGAAGCCTGAATATTTCTGATCTTGTCCCAAGGCCACATTTCAGTGGGTTTGGATACTTTGCCATGAATATAGTGTTTTTGGAAAGAGCCAGGAAGAAGGTCCTGGAGGTGTTTCTCCAGAAATCGGGCAGGACTTTTCTGTGCACCCGCTGCCCCAGCTGTAGTGGATTCCCAGAAGAAACTGGTGATGTGAAGGATCCTGGTCATGTTGTGCCAGTGGGACCCCAGCACTGACCTGAAGGAAACCAGCTGCTGGCTTTGTCCTCTTTGAAGGCACAAAGCAGTGGAGAAGATGATCTAAGAAACACTTGCATCGGTGTGCACTTGGATTTTTCCCTGTGGTGGAGGCTGCTGGTTAGCTGTGGTGGTGACGGGAGCAGCTGTTGATGGACATCAGTCTCCTCGTAACTAGACCGACACCAATGCCTCATTCCCTGGCAGGCAATCCATTGGCAATGACTTTCTGTCTCTATTGACCCAGGGCTGGAGCTGAGCCAGCGACACAGAGGTAAAATGGTCTATTTACCCATGAAAAATACCCTGAGTCATCCGGAGCCTCTTCAGGCTTCACGTCCTGATGAAACAAATGTCGTGCTGGGCATGGGGAGATGCTGGTGGGACCGGAGGAACTGGAGTACCCAACAAGGGTGCGTGGAGCCCAGCTGAAACCAGTGGCATTGGCACAGGTGATGCTCCTGAGATGTGCAAGAGCTGTTCTCTGGGCACAGGTAAATTTTTTCAAGTGCTGCAATGATGGCGGTGATTTTCAGAAGATGTCTCTTGTGCCCCTGTTGCTCCTTAGCTTCCCACTGGCCAAAGGGGAAAAACCCAGCAGTGTGAGGAATACAGCCTGGATAAACCAGGCTCCTGCTAGGAAGGGTGTAATGTGTTGGAGAGAAGCAGTTCAGCGGGTGGTGTGTGTGTTACAGAGCTGGGGATAATCAGAATAATATAAAGAATGTCAGGGAGAGTGGCAGCTAGGCAGCCCGGGGTCAGGCTTGCCTCCCACTGGGACCCTGCCGCCCACCGGCAGCTCTGGCAGCACTGCTGAGCCCTGGAAAAGCTGTCAGCTGCTGGCATGGCACAAATAGAGCTGTTTTCCTGAAAAAAACAACCCTGGTGTGTTTCTGCTGGATGTGCTGCTGCCGCTTTGTGAAAGCCCTGGCCAAGCGTGCTCAGGCGCACGCCTGGGCTGCTTGAGTCTGGCTGGGGATGAAGAGAGGGAAACAGAGGTGATAGAAAAGGGACAATATTTTTTTTTTAAAGAGCAAAGCCAGGAAAGAGATTGGTTGTAAAAGGAAGTTGGGGGGGAGGGGGAAATTACTTCAGCCCCTCTATCACCTCCTCAGCCCTCTCCAGCACATGTCCCTCATCATCCCCCCTCCCACCTGCTCTCTCCAGCTGCCCTGGCACCCCTGGATCCACCTCCCTCTGCATGGTCCCTATCCCCTCCTGCCCCCCCAGCAGACCCCCAGTTTGGGAGCTGTACCTGCTTCCCACAGCCCTACTGGGTTGCACATTGTGCATCCCTTTCCCCACACAGTTTCTTTAAACAGATGAAAATTCCCCATCCTTACTGACACTGCTCATTCCGTGTGCTGTTAGGGAGACACACTGAATCTAATTCTTGCACAGATAATCATTATTTTTATTTTCTTGCTTGCTAAAAGGGCCAGGTGTGTCCCAGAAGACTTCCCTGTGTCAGCCAAGGCTGTCAGGATGTGTGCAGAGAGAGGACCAAGAAGTAAAGGCTTCTGCTGGTCATGGGTGGTCCCCATCCAGCCCAGACCCTGGGGGGATTCCCCATGGAAGAACACCACAATTTGGAGGAGGAAGAATGAGGCAGGAGGAAGAAAGGACAAGCTGGCTGGCAGTGTGAAAGGAGAGAGTGGGCTGGGTCTCAACTATGAGGATGGATTTCTGGAGAAGCCTTGGATTTTTTTTTTGTTGGAAACTGATCCTTTTTCAAACGAAGTGCTCGTTGGGAAGGTCAGACTCGATAAATCTCCCCAGTTTGAAAGCAGGCATTCAGAAGTGCTCAGAAATGTCCCATTTGGGTGATTTGTAAGGGGAC
The DNA here is from genome assembly GCA_011057875.1 of Pterocles orientalis. Lineage (NCBI taxonomy): Eukaryota > Metazoa > Chordata > Aves > Pterocliformes > Pteroclidae > Pterocles > Pterocles orientalis. Next base: position 823,307 of record WKFP01015056.1, on the reverse strand, counting down.
AAAACCGGGGAAAGTTGGTTCAAAAGACTTTTTGCCTAGGAAATGTGAGTTTGCAGGACAACACCGGAAGACAGAAGAGGAAGCAAGTCCCAACGACTGAATCTTCTTGGTGCTTTCTGGGGTGATGGGTCTGACTCCCACCCTCTCCTCGCAGCCCCTCCCAGCCCTCACTGTGTCCTTGCATCATGCCCTCCCAGGGACAGCAAGCCTTGGCTTGGCTCACCTCCTCGCCTGGCTTTTGAGGTTATTTTGGCATCTGGGCAAGTCTCATGAGGGCAACTGTTGAGAGGTAAAGAAGCGGAATTGGATTTTCGTGCCCATGTGAAGCAGGCTCTGGTTACACAGCCGGAGAGAATAGGATCCTAAATTGGATTTTGCTGCTCACTGGGAATGGGCTCCGGTGGTGTGGGATTATTGGGGATTTACAGCTAACACATAGGAAGTGATGATGAAACCATCCCCCAGCCCAAAAGCTGGGGAGCTCCATGTGCTGCTCCATTCATGAATGGGGAGGAATCTTGGAATTAACACCTGAGCTGTGAGCAGAGCAATGCTGTGATGCTGCTGTGGTGATGGAAGTTTGCAGGATGGCAAACAGTGTGGCCATCATGTCCCCCTCTGTTTGAGAATCACAAAGGCACACGTGTTCCTTCCCGTTCGCTGCCCCACGGGCTCTGTCCCCCATCCGCACCCTTCCCAGCTGGGGTGGCCCTTGTGGTGACAAGGGAGGGCCAGCACATGCATCTGCAGACCTGCAAAAGCATAGTGCTTTAGAGTAAATTCAATGATGGATTTTTTTGTGTGTAAAAAGAATGAAATTTGGGATGCTTAATTGGATTTGCCTGGTGCTGAGATTTAGTGTCTCTAATTTGTTTCCCCCTCCTCTGCCTCCCTCTCGTTTTGGCCCTGGAAATGTCAAGGCTAATTGCCAGCATTATTTCTCCTCTTGTTCCAGCCTTGCTCACCTGAGCGCGGGCAGATTAGGCAGAATGTGTGTGCATCGAGCATAGCTGCCCTGTGCTGGTGGGCACACCCCTGCCCTGGGGCTGGAGGGCTGGGGGGGCAGGGAGAGACCGCTTCATTTGGGGAGCAGTGCTCTGGTGAGGGATCTGAAATGGCAACTGTTTGTTTGGTTTTTTTTATTTTGTGGAGGGATTAATTGGAGCAGAGCTGTGGGAGCTGGAGCAGAGAGGGGGAAGTTGGAGCCAGGCTGCCTGCAGACCCCTGCCCCACCCCACCTGCTCTGCCTCTCCACAGGTGCTTTCCCAGCCCCTGCTTTGCTCTGCTGCTGTGTCTGGGGTGCTGGGTGCAAGGACACGGGGGCGGCCCAGGGTCCCCAGCCCAGGGGTGTGTGGCCGGGCTGAAAGTGGGAGCAGAAGCACGCAGAGGCTGTTTATTCTCTGTCCCTTGGGTGGTAGGCTTTCACCTCTGCCTGGAATTACAAGTCATGTCACATCTTGGGAGGCTTGAAATTGTGTTTCTCAGCAATGTTCCTGAAGAGATTAGAAGTCTTGAAATGGCTGAAATACCCTCTGAGCTCAGAGTGGAACAAGCCACCAAACACAGGGGAGTGGGATGGGGAAAGAGCTGCGACATCCTCCCTGCGGCAGAGGGAAGGGCAGGGGGCACCTCTCCCCATGCCCCTCCCAGTCTGGAGTTGTTTTCTCAGTGCCAGGTCATACTGGTGCTGATGGAATGGGTGGCTGCCTTCCCTCTGGCTTGGGATGGATAGACCTGACCACCAGCCCCGATGGCATGAGGTGTCTTTGGAGGAGTGCCTGAATGCTCCCTCTGGAGCTGCTCCCCACATTTGCAGATGGGAAGTGAGGAGCTGTGATTTAAGGGGATTGAGAAGGGCCAAGCAGCCAGGCAGAAACTGACCCCCAGCATGGAAGGAATCGATTTCCAAGGCTGATTTAAAGGAGGCAGAGATTAAAACTTCTCCATATGAGGCAGAAGCCACATGCCTTTCTGAAACTCAGCTGCTTGTTAGTCGGTGTGTTATTAGCTGGCTTAATAGTAGGCTTATTAGTTGGCTCAATAGTTGGCTTGCCACTGGCCCCAGCCCCAGTTTCCCAGCTCTGATTCTTCTCCTCTTTTTGCTGCTGGAGCCCCTGCTCCGGGGTGCAGCTGCAGAGAGCTGTAGGGTTGCATCCTGGTCCTCGCTGTTCCTGGGACCGTGCAGAGATGTCACCAAGGGGAATGGTCCCCAGGGGCTGCTCTGAGGGCCTGGCTGACAGTGACAGGCGATTGGCTGGCTGAAGCAACACATCATACCGCAATTAGAGACCTCCTGGCAAGAGAGGTTCCTCCCAGGCAAGGACTGAGCTGGTTACAAATAGTGAAGGAGCTGTTAAAGATGCAAAATCATTATCTCCCAAGCGATTCAGCGATGCTCACGAGGACATTAGTGCCAGCGCAGTGCATAGGAATGATGAACGTATGCATATGCGTGGGTCTTGCATTATGGAGTGGACAGAAAGACAAGCACAATGACAAACGCACCCACAAATGCAGCCATCATCCCAATTACAGCCTGGGAAGCAACGCAGAGTGCTCTGCTCCAAGGAACGGGTGAAAGAGGCATCAGGGAAGCAGGGCAAGCTGCAAGGAGAGGCAACCTCAGGCACTGAAAAGCCAGAGGATGGGTGAAGGAGGAGCCAGGAGCGAAGGAGGAGCTCCTGCACTGGGTCTGTTTGGGGCAGAGCTGCCTCCTGTTGGGATTCACTGCTCCAGTCTCTGCTGGCTAATTACGTTGCCGTGTTCATTGTGGCTTGTGAGACTTGGCAAAAGCCTTGGCGAGGGTTGCCTCAGAGGTCAACAAAACTAACTGGGTTGGATTGCTGGTGAGAGTATTGATGTGGATGTTTTCAGAGTGGATTTTTTCATACCTCTGGAAAAACACAAAGGGAAAGGGCAACCACCTGCCCTCCACCCCTGTTGGGACCCGCTGCTCCGGTCCCTGCTGCAGCAGGAAGGATGGGGTGGGTGGTCCTGTCACCCTGGGTAAGTCCCATCAGTGGTGGAAGAGACACAGGGCAGCAGGTTGCTGCTTCAGGGCCCTTCCAGCTTGGGCATTGAAATCCTCCTGCTCTGGTGAGAGGGAACCTGCACCGGTTTCTCTCCGGCTGTGGGGCTCTATCTCTGCAATAACAATGTGCTTAGTGCACAGGGTGAAATTAATACAGAACCAGAGTTACCTTGGGAATATCAGAGCAAGTTTTTAAATGAATATTCATTGGAATTTTCATGCTCTTATGTCTTGCTGGGCCCATCGTGGCTCTGCCTGGGCAGCTGGGTCAGCTCGTTGCAGGGCATCGCTTGCTGTGTCAGAAATGCTGGAAATGTCCCCAAAGAAAATCTCCACCTCTTTTTTTTCTCTGCAGCCTGGAAAGCTGAGGATGTGATGTAAAACCTGCTGCCGCCATCCGTGCTATGATGTGGGGCTGTGAGAACAGATGGGCTCTGCTGGGGTCCAGCTCTGGCCGGCTGGAGCAGGGGTGCGGGAGGAGCTGGGGGGTGCAGCCCCCTGGAATGGGAATAATGCATCTGGCTGCCAGGAGCCGGGTCAGAGCTGCAGGACACGGCAATTGTAATAAAAGTCTGTGAGCTGACCTGTGGCCAGCTCTGTAGAGAGCTTGGAGTGCTGCAGCTAAATGAGCTGGTGGCAGATATGGGCACGACTGAAATTAAATCAGGTCAGGTACAGGCGGCATTGCAGGGCTTGGGGCTGGGGTTTCAAAGCAGGAGGGAGAGCAGAGAAAAAGCCTTCCTGCATATGCAAAGGACATTTCCAGAGCTGTAATCCTTTGTTACAACAGATCTTAAGAGAAACTGTGCTGCTTCTTAAAGATGGGGAAAAAAAACCCATCACTGCTCTGAACTGCTGGAAACTCAGCTGCTCATCAGTGGAGAATAACAATCAATTCATTGGATGTGATACACTGAGGGATGTGTGGTACACTGTCTTCCCTAATTCCTGGGACTAACGGAGAGGGATGTATAAAAAGTATCCACATATGAGTGCGGGAAGGCACAGTGAGGTGGGGCAGCAGGTATTTGTATGGGCACAAACAGATGAGGAGTGAGACAAGAGGTGCATGGAGCTGGGCAGCTCCAGAGGGACAGGGCTTGCAGTCTGGACTGGGGGAGTAGGGAATAAAAATACACCTGTGGTGGGAGCTTCCCTTTCTCCTTGGTGTCTCCAGCCTCTCTAGGCTGCAGAGAAAAATGGTGTGTTTTTCCCCCCTCCTTTACTGCTGACAAATGCAATCCATAAAGCAATGAAGGAGAGGGAAAGGCAGCAAGGCTTGTCTGGATTAACCACCCCGGGGTGTGTTCAGCTGGGAGCAGAAGAGCAGCAGGCTGCCCATCACCTTGGTGTTGAGGCTGGGAGATGGAGGGCTGGGTTTCAGCCGCTGGATGGGTGAGGGATGCTGGCGTGGCTCTGGCAGTGCAATAGCTGAGCTTGTAGCTAGATGCCACTCAGTGCTAAGGCGGTGTTACTTTTTACAAACTAAAGAGATCGTTCCCTAGTGCGCCTGGGAACATTATCATAAATAATTAAACCTGAACTGCAGTTGTCACAGTAAATGAACAAAAGATTGTTCCGCTTCCCATGTGCAAAGTACAAATCACAGACTTTTAGTCTCCCTGAATTTTTACTGCCAATTTGGGGAAAGTGGTGAAAAAAGAACCACTATAAAGCTTCCAGGTTAGGTGTGGATCCAAAATCTCTCCTAAAAACCTTTGGGCAGATCAAATCCATGTCTGAGGGGTGGGAGCCAACGGCCTGGTATGGTCAGGACTTCAGGAGAAAAAAGCATAGCCCTAATCCAGGGAAAATGTCTCCAGGACCCCTGCAGCCACCTGGGTTGAGCCTTGCAGAGCATCTCCTGCCCCTTCTGCCGCCTCAAGGCTGGGCTGTCGGTGCTGAGGACCTGGTGATCATTGATGATGGATCCTGACAGCGATGATGCATGTCTGAGGTTCACCTTTTACCTCCCTAAATCTTCCAGAGCGGGTCTTAATTCCATGCAAAGTGGGGATATGTCGCTCTGTGAGCTTTACCCTTCATCTTCCTCCTGGCTGTGGGGGGAGGCAGGCTGCTGGCTGCTGCAGGTGCCTGATAATGACTGTGTCGTGGACAGGACCAGGGCTTGTGAGGGCCAGCAAGGCTGGGTTCTGGTTTTGATCACCCCCCCCCCCCCCCCCAAATCTTGTTGCTCTGGCCAGTGTGTGTGCTGCTGGCCTCGGGTGAGGCAGAGCAAGTCACAGAATAATCACCTTCCTCTGCTCCATCCCAGGTTTATGATGCAAAACGTTTTAAAAGGGGGAATAATTAAGTGCTGCTCATAAAAGAGTCGGTCGGCACTGCTGCCGGGCTTCTGTGTCTCCAGGAGCTGGGTCCCAGCAGGGGCTATGCTGTGGCGGGGGACGAGAGTCGGGAGATTACCCTGTGCTGGGCATTGGGTTTGTCCTGCGGGCAGAGGGACTGGGGCAAAAATAAACATCCCGGGTTGTTCTGACAAACGAGGCAGAGACTTTCCATTTGCTGAATAGGTCCCTGCGGCTGAATCCGTTTGCAGACTGTCCGGTCCAGGGGGTGTTTCTCTTGGCAAGATCCAGGCGCGGTAAATAATCCAGAATTTGTGCTTGATTGATGTTCGCTACCCGCCAGCCTGTCTCCTGAGAGTTATATAATTCCCTTTCCTGCAGCTCGGCTGTAAATTCAGCGTGATTCATGGCAGGTCCTTCCGCCAAAGGCTTTTACAGCCCCACTGCCCCTGGGCAGGCAAGGACAGGGCAGGGGGTGCCGGGTGGCCTGGCCGAGCCAGACGATGCTGCTTGCCAGGGCACAGGGTCCCTGGGGGCTGCCGCTCCAGTATGGGGCAAGCGGAGCTGTAAGGGTTTGGATTTTGGAGGGAGCCATCCCTTATTGCTCTGCATAACCCCTGCCTAGCCATAATCTCTGCCGAGGTGACGGGAGCCTGCATGGGGCGGATTTGGAGTGCCAGCGGGCATGGTTTTCGGTGCTCCCCTGGGGACACTGCTGGCATCTCCCCTTGCAATGGGGGTAGGTGGCAGGATGCTGGGCTGGGTCTCGACTGCTCTGTCCTAGCCGAGGGACCCTTGTCAGAGCTGTTTGCCAGGCTGGTCCCTTCCCCTGCCAGCCAGCTCCCAGTGCAAGGTGTTGGGCAGTCGGGGGGTGACATCCCATCTGCTGTATTAAGACATGTGTAATGATGTCCATCCGTATCCCCCCTTAAATCAGACAGACCCCGTGGTGGAGGTGGCTGATAAATCCCCAGGCAGTTCCAACGGCAGAGGAGAGGCAGGCAAATTTAATTAATTCTTATCATCTCTGACAGAGGCAGTGAGCAGCGAGTGGGGAGAGGGAGCTTTTCTTCCTCTTTTCCCCTCCAAGGAACAGGAGGGGGGGACGGGGGAGGCTGCAGCCCCCTGCACAGCATTGGGACTCCATGGCCGCATCCTGATGGTGCAGAATGGGGCTGGGGTTCGTGCCTGAGCACGGGAGGCTGCCAGGAGGAGAGGAACCAGAAACCAGCTGGGCTGCTGCTCGGGGGCTTGATCCATCAAAATCCAGGCACCAAAACGCGTCAAAACACCGGGACTGTATAAATATCTATTTCCAGGTACTGGAAGTATGTCTAAATAAAACAAACTCGGCTCGACTGCTTGTCCCAGACAATAAACACCTGTAAATTGTGAGGTTTGTGTGATGCGCTGCTGGAGCTCACACATTTCAGCTTGGAAAAATATTTTTGAGCTCAGCTGGTGGTATTTATCTCTGGCGGTTGGCTCTGTATGTGGGAAAGCAAAGCAGGGCTGGATGCTGCAGTGAGGGGCAGATCAGATCCATGGGACAGAGCCAGGCACCAGTGGTGCTGGAGAAAGAGGGGAGTGGGGGGCATGGGTCTGCCGATGGGCTGGAGATGTCCCAGCACATCCTGCCACCAGCATCTTCTGCAGCTGGTCCAGAAGCTTCAAAGTAGCCTGGAGCATGATTTTGGAGCAGAGTCGGTGTCAGCGGTGAGATGAGGCATGCTGCAAGGGCAGAGCTGCTCTGAGCACCCAGCGTTCCCACCAGTTCCTGACCTGTGCCAGCGAGACACCCTTTAGCTGGGGCTATGGTGGTGATGGTGGGACTGGGCATTGAGGATAAACCCTGGTTGTGGTACCCTGCTCTGCTCTGGGTCTCCGGTGGGGCTCTGGTCTTGAGCATCCTCTCCTGACCCTGTGCCTCAGGGCCTCCACACCTGGGACATGCAGGATGGCGTTCAGGCTCCATCCAACTTCACCAGCACTGATCGATTCCTCTGTTTTTAATATTCCTGTCCTCCTGAGAAGCTTTGTTTTCTTTTTTCTCCTTTTCTCCCTATCGCTGGCCATCGCGTTTTCATCTTAATCTGCCAATAGTTCATTTTCATTGGACGTATTAATCTCTGCTTCTTTCTGTACAGATAACTCATCCCTGCTTGACGGCAGGCGTGCATAACCAGCACCATGCCAGGAATATTTTACTCCCTTTGAGAAGACGGTGAAACAACAAGTAACCAGAGTTGGGCTGGTATTGCTCATCTGTTTTCCAAAGCCAGAGATCCTTGGCAGGAGCCCTGCTGGGCAATGCTGGGGCGAGAGCTCTGCCCTCGCTTGCAGACAGGTGAGGGTTTGAAGGAGGAGCTGGGGGTCATGATGCTGAGGTGGGGCTGGATGCTGGGACCGCCATCCCTGTCCTCACACGCACAATTTGGCGCTGGGATATTCAGCTCCCGGCACTGGATGAGTTTATTTGCTGCCGTTTGTCAGGCTGGCGGCTGGCTGGCGGTTTTAGTGCAGTTTGTGTAAGGAACAGCACCGGTGTACAGCAGCAATTATTTCTGTATCAATAAGAGAGCGGGTGCTGTCGGCTGCCCCTGACAGGCCCCGGGATGGGAACTGAGCTGATGCCACCAGCCTGTCCCCAGAGGTGGCAGTGGGGACGTGGGAGGTACCACACAGGGTGGCAAATGTCACTGAAAGGAAGATCTGACAGCAAAAGCTGCCCAGTA
>WKFP01015056.1:794642-815215 GCA_011057875.1 Pterocles orientalis | reverse complement strand
GCTCCAGGGATGCTCCGGGTGCTGTTCCCTTAAACTCATAAAAGGGCTCCATCTGGTTCTAATTATTCAAATGAGCTGACAGGGTAATCAATATAAACAGTTAAACGTGGCCAGGATCAGTGTTGGCTCTGCTGCAGCGCTGTGTGAAAGCTCTCGCCATGGGGGATCAGCTGCTGCCCCGCACTATGGGGGTGCTGGGGTCCCACTTGCTCATGGGGACAGGGGCACCGCAACCTGGGTTGGGGAGCACAGGGTGGGGGGGATACGTGGCTGCAGCCATTCTGGCAGATACAGGATTTAAAACAATAACCTGCGGTACTTCTGGCTCTGGCTGCTTTTTTATTGCTAATATACTGCTAATTGCGCTCTGCTGGGCGGTTACGCTAATACAGCCAGATTTAGAAAGTGGGAGGCTGCAGAGAGTAAATCAAGGACACACCACAGCCTCGGCAGCCTGCATGGCAATGATCCAGCACCGGGAAGGGACCTGGCACCCTGCCACCAGGACCCAGGCACAGGGTCCCCATTGCGCCCCAAACTGCTGGGGTGGGGGGATTTTGTGAGTGCTGCATCCTGGTGTGGGAATCCTGATGCTGGAGGACCTGCATCCCCATGCCCTCCCCAGCAGCAAAGTTTCTGGTGACCTGTTCCACCTCTTGGGGCTGCTACCATGCTGCTTTTTTTGGTCTGTGTTGCCATGGAAATGCTGCCTGCATCCCTCCATCCATCCCTGGTCCTGCCTGCATCCCTCCATCCATCCATCCATCCCTGGTCCTGCCACCAGTGAGTGCCACCAGCCTCCTCCCTTGGTGCATCTGCTTGGGCCACGGCTCTCATCTCTCCAAACACTGGATGAAACATTAAAAGACAAAAAGAGGGATGGAGGGAGGCAGCCCCCCCAGGTTATTCCACCCATCTCTGCTGGTGCCCGTGCCCTGTGTGTGCCTCGGCATAGGCGTGCTTCATCAGGCCAGTGCCGAGGGTAACGCAGAGACAACCCCGTAATGAGCAGAGCCGGAATTGCTGTGAGCGGCAGGAGGGAGGCAGAGGCAATAGTGGGGGGTAGTGATGTCCTTGTCCCCACCGTCAGCCAGCCACAGGTTTTCCAGGGTTTTCTAGTCCTGAGTGATGGGGAAGCCAAGGCGAGGCTGTTCCTGTTCCCTCTCTGCTCCCAAACCCTCATTTTCATCCCGCATTCTGGCGTGGAAATGTTTGACTTTACAGCAGTAGTTTATATTGCTGGGAAGTAACTTAACCGCGCTGCCTAAGTGTTGAAGCTGCATTTCTTTTTGATGATTTCAAAGATTTATTAAGTTCTCTCAGGGAGAAGGAAGAAAAAAAAACCCACCATGCCAGCAAATAAGATTCAGTGGTGGGCCCAGTGAATAAACCGAAAATATATATGCGGTGTTTAGAGATTTTGCTGGAGCATTGGCTTTCTGCCGGCTCCTACCTACAAACGCATCCCTGTGATGCTCAGTGTTATCCTTGGCTGCAGGAGTCCTGATGCCCGGGGATGCTGCTCTGCCCACCACTGACTTTAAGGGCCCTCTTCTATTTTGGAGTGTGGATACAGGAAGCAAACAAGGGATGATTAAAGCTTTGCTGTTTGCTGATAACCTGTGCACTGGAAAGTGAGCATCCAAACTGCTCGGCTGAAATTAAAACAGAGTAAGTGCTCTCTGAGCAGGAATCTGGAGTGGTTCCTGGGCAGCCAGTGAACATGAGAGATGGGTCCAGTTCACCACGCGAGTTAGGCGCAATTAATTAATGAACTAGATCTATTAATTTACTCCCTGATCCAATCACTGGGGGATGAGGTCACAGCTGGCAGAGAAGTACCAGCAGGACGCAGAGTTTTCTGCAAAGTAAATTAGCAGCGTTTAATTCCAAGAGTCCAGAAAAAAAAAAAAAGTGTGAAGAAGTGACGGAGACCTGGCAATGAGCCGGGGCTGGAGCCAGCAGAGGCACAGCCAGCTGTGAGGCTGCGAGAGCTGCAGCCAAGGCTCCAGCAGAGGATTTGGGCTCCTTCCCTTTCTGCTGGCACTTTGCGGGAAAAATAAGTGGTGGGATCTTGTGGGGTGGTGGTGGTGTCGGAGCCCTGGCCAGGTGGGCAGGGGCCATCCCCAGGCTCTTGGTACCCTCATGATGCCGCCAGTCGTTAAAAACAGAGGCTGGACTTGTGCTTCTCTTGTTGTGCTCCTCCGTGGGCTTGGAAACCAGCTGTCCCTTCTGCCCAGGGAAGCAGAAAAACACAGGACGATCCTGCCCAGCTTGGATTTACTGTCATGCGAGGCTCTGGCTTTGGCACACAGTGAGAAAAAAATTAAAGATGCTCAAGTGGAGCGGGAGAGGGGCTTAAGTGCTGTAAGAGGGAGAAAAACATCCCCACGCCGTCTCTTGTGGGTTTAAGACATCTCAAGCGAGCTCTCTCTTTTTTGTTTTTCTAATTGGTACCCACTGCTGGTGCTGACAGTGCTGCTTACGGTGTGTTGCAGACAGGTGCTGAAGCTGGCTTCTGGTTTTTACCAAAAAGGCCCATTTTCTCCCCATTTATTCTGCAAAGGGATTTCTCTCCCGTTCCCGCAGGGAACAACCCTTGGACACAAACTGGGGCTCTTGGGGGGCCTGTCTGGCCGTGTGCTGGCACAGGAATGTGCAGCAGAGTTGGCAGAGCCCAGGGGACCCTGGGTGAATTTGGGATGCGAAGGCTGCTGGGCTGCGTCAGCCTGCTGCTTGCAGGGGTTGAGCCACAGCACAGGGGAAGAGCAGTCCCTGGGGAGAGCGGTGTAAATTGCTGTCTCCCTAAATAGACGTGATGGGAAATAATTTCCTTAAGTGTGAGATTATTACAGGTGGATTATATATTGATTTTGAAGGCTTTTCAGATAAGCAGAAACACTCAAATCTCATCACAGGAAAGACTGAGGAGTTGGCTTGTTGGTTTTGGGGTTTTTTTTTAGTATTTTTAAACAGGGAAAATGCACCAAAACAAGGCAGAGGCGAGGCACAGGAAAGCAACAGCAGGTCCAAGGTCTCCAGAAGAGCTCTAGCCACTGAATTATCCTCAAGGAGAGGTGAGAGCCAGGCACTGTGGTTCCCAGAGCCCTGCGGGTGTTTTCCCCTGCCAGCCCACGCTCCCTTTCCCCCAGCATCCAGCATCCCCCGAGCTGGGGCAGGGGGATGTGTGCCCCCAGTGCAGCTGGCAGGGGTGTCCCAACCTCTAACCCAACACTCTCTCTCCTTCCCACACGGGATGTGGCGCCCAGGTTTTCTCTACCCCTTTGCAGCCACCGTCCTCTGCATTTGCAGACTCAGTGTTGCCCTTGACCGTCCGGTCTCTGGGTTAAGCAACTCAAATCCATTCAGCCTGTGGGGTTCCGCAGATGTCCCTAGCAGATGTCACCGAATTCCCCAGCGGGTCCCTGGGCCAGGAGGAGGGAGGCTCCTGCCTGAGCCTGGGCTGGTGGCTGGAGGCAGGTATTCCTCTTTCGCCGCGATGCCTTGGTGACTTTGGAAGCGTGCAGGGGATGTTTCCAGCACTTTAGGATTTTTTTTTTTTGCCTGTGCATGTCTTCCAGAGGTGCCAACAGCCTCATGCCAGCCAAAAAATCAGCTCTCAGCACCTTTACCCGAGCCCATCAGTCTGGTTTTTCCTGAACACCATCTTTCATGCTGCTTCTCCCCTCCATATATATTCAGGTATTTTCCCTTATCCAATTAATTCAGCCCCCACCACCACAGCGTTGCATGGCCTCCATCTGTCCTGCCTCTCATCCTCCTGCAATAAAGGCAGCTTCTGCTAGGGGCTCGCTGCTGGGCCATGTTTCTCCAGCAGCCTTGTGCAAAACCCCCCCAGGACCTGTTAGATGGAAACGTTTGTTACCTTGTCTGCAAACCTCGGTGCTGGGGAGCAGGACGGAAGAGGCTCATTATATTCTGTGGAGGTACCTGAGCTGGAGACCCCCGGATGAGAGGTGGCTGGAGGGAAAAAGAGCTCCAGCCGTGCTTAGTCGGAAAAAAATTGGGACTGTAAACCTGGGAGCTGTGACTGAGCTTGCCAGAGCATCGTGGTGGGTTTATTTTTTAGCATGGGGGAGCTGCGGTGGGCTGCATCGCCGAGCTCAGCCACAGGAGCTGGCACTGAGGAAATCTGTACTTTTTTTTTTTTTCCCTTTTCCCCATTACAGACCCCTCTGACCACACATTTTATTTCCATTCGCGCATCCAGCCTGTACGAGCAAAGATAAATTGAAATTGCTGGCTTGGGGAGTGGCTGCGGGCAGAGCGGAGGCGGCAGGGTGCTGTCCCCATGCAGGGGACACCAGGTTTGCCCGGCCAAGAGGGGTTCTGCAGGTGGGAACAGGGGTGACTTCTGCAAAGCCTAGTGGATGTGGATGGGATGCGAGCCTTGTCCTCGCCCCTTCCCCAGCAGGGCTTTGGAGTGGGTCACCCCTGTCTCTCTCCTTTCCCTCCTGCTGTTCCAGGTTACATCCTTGAGTCTGTCAGAAAAATTAATTTTTTAATTAAAAGCTTGGTGGGGTTGGTTTTTTTTTTGGTGGTGCTTTAATGTCTGGGTCTAGAGTAATTATGAGTAGCTCCAGGGAAACTGTGCTTTAGAAAAATTGTTGGTGCTGCTGCCAAGGAATTTATCTGATGAGTGTCAGCCTTCGCACACAGTGACCGGCGGGGAGGGATGGACAGGGGTGAGCGTCCTGCTGCTCCCCAGCAAGCGGATCAATCACGGGAAACCAGGCAGGGCTCTGTGGGTGCTGATCATCCACCTGGGAGGGGACTGGGCCAGGAGGAGGGGATGGGAGCAGCAGCGTGGAGGTCCCTTGCACACAGCTCCCGGGCAGGGTGCCCCAGGATGCCCAGGGGATGGACAGAGAGACAGACGGATGGACAGACGGATGGACACAGCAGGAGGTCCTGGGCTGCCTGGGGACTGGAGGGCCAAACGCTGCACGGCTCAGGACCACCTTCCCCTGGCAACACCCGTCTACCCAATTTCATCATTAATGTTATCGGCTGCTTCTCTAATGGGCTGTGCAGGCTCCAGGCAAACCCTGCCCTTTGTGCCCAATTAACAGGCTGTACCCTGGAGAGTGGGAGGCAGTATAAATATTTTCCATGTGGTAATAGGGGTTTTTAAAATTATTTCTCTCTTTTATTTTATTTTTTTTTTTGCCATGGTGCTGTCATTATAATATTGATTTGACATCCAGGTGTCAGGAACAGCTGGATGGCAGAAAAAATGGCACCTTTAATTCATTTTGCAGGCAGGGAAGGGGGGGAAAGACTTTCCTCCAGGCTTCCCCCACCCCACCTTCCCTCCGTGATGCTCCGTGTTCCACCCTGACAGGAACATTTATAAACTGCCACTGTGGGGAGTATTATTAACAGCTACATTCCTTAAAGATGCAATTAATTATTCACCTGCTTCCAAATCAGTTTAAGCAGTGGTGTAAATAAACCTTCCCCGCTCGCCGCTCCCTCACGCTCACGTGTCCCCGGCACTCATGGAGTCCCACGATTTAACCGGAGCCAAACGAGCATTATTGGAAATTACCGCGGCTCCGGCGGCTCCCGGGCTCTCTGCTGCGTTACACCAGCCGGGATTTTAACTCATCCTGCGGGGATGGCAGCCGCCGCTGTTTTCTCATTTGCCGTATTTTGGGGCTATTTTTGCCTTATTGCTTAAATCCCTCCTGTTTTGTTGTGCCCCACCCCCCCAGCCCAATCTCCCTTTTACCCTTTTGCTATTTAATAAATCATCCCTTAAATGATCCACTGACTCGAGCATCACTTACAATGCCTTTGTGCAGGGCTTGCATTTTTTTTGTTTCCCCATTTTGGAAAGATTTTGATGAGGTCTCTGTTGATGGCTGCTTTCAAAGGAGAAAATACCGGCAGTGTTCCTGGGGCTCTGCGAGCAGAACTCCAGGAGAATTTGCTCTGGGGACCTGGGGGGGGGAACTGTTACCCTATTTGCTCTCCTCTGGCTTCCCTGGGCTTGGGTTTGGATGGCCACAGAGGGTCGAGACGGCTTTAAAGTCGCAGTGTTGGGTCCCTCATGGCCCTGCTGGGTTTCATTTGTTGTGGTTAGGTTTCTGGGCTGAAGTTTAGGTTTGGAAAATGGGGAAAAAACATTTTAGGAAGAGGTTTAGGCTTTTCATCTAGTGGATAGCTGAGACCTGCGATGGATTTTAGCGGGAGAGGACAGGGCAGTGCTCCTGGAGTGCCATTGCCAGAGATGCCGAGGGGACCCTCCTGCCCCCAGCCTGCTCCCCTACGGCACAGCCCCCCATCCCACGGTGCCGGGGGGCTGGAGGAACTGCTCCCCACTGGAGCTGCTCAGCTTCTCGTCTCTGAGCTCGTGTGGCCATAACCAAGGAAAATCTGCAAACCCTGTGACAAGGGATAAAGCAGGAACGCTTGGAGGGTGCTTGTCTCCATAAATAGACCCCAAAAAGAAAAAAAAAAATTAAACTGCTAAAACTCCCTTTTTCCGTTGTAGGGTCTGTCTCCAGCAGGAACACAGCCTCCACCCCCCAGGCTCTCAACAGGCCAGGCCAAACCTTTGCATGGATTAGCCGCTAACAATGGAGTTAATAACGCTAATGGCACCAGCGCCCTGTGCCTGCGTGAGACGTGAGACGCACTCAGTGAAACCTCCTGGCACCAGGTAATCACCGCAGCGTCAATCATGTCGAGAGCCCATTCATCGCTCAGCTGCACCGGGGCTCGCCAGGTGGGGGGGGGGGAGGTGGGCAGCACCCCAAAAACCCACTTCTAACCAGGGAAAGGGGGGATCCCCCTGGACTGGAGCAGCGCTGGGAACCGGGATGCTGTTGGGCTTGTTTCGGGGGGTGGCAAAGCCTTGGAGGGCTCCAAACCCAGCTGGGTGCCAGCAAAGAACCCACTCCCCTCTTGTCCTGAGCATGGTCCCCTGTTGCTGGTGGCTGGGGCTGCTGGGGCTTTCTCTGCCACAGACAGATCGTTTGTTTCTGTTTCTCCATCTGGCTGGAATTGCGGCTGTCTTCCACCGCATTATTTGTTGCCCGATTGCCACTCGTAACCCATCCCTCCTCCTGTGCTCTCTGCCAAGGACATGTCCCCAGAGCCACCATCGGGAGGTGATGGAGAGCCGGTCCCCAGCTGCAGTGGGAGTTGGGAACCCGCCAGCTCACCCCATGGGAGCAAGGCACCTCAGCAAGGGGTGGTCCCAGGGTGGGCAGCCATCCCCCTGCTTGTCTCATGCCCATGCCACCCTCCCTACCCGCCAGCGGGCGAGCAGACTGGAGCTGGGAGAGGGCTCCCAGTGCTGCTGTGGCTGGCAGGGCTGGCACGCCTGGCATGCCTGGTCTGCGTGAATCAGCTGGCTGAAGGCATGGGGGGACAGAGGGGACATGGTCCTGCCTGTCACCACTCCTGGACCACCCATCGGCTGCTGGCTCTGCCTGCCCAACCCACTGGGCTCTAGCACCTGTGCCAGGTGGGGATGCTGGTGAGTTTTAACCCTGGTATCTGCAATGGAGCCTTCGGTTGTACGGCATCATGAGGCAGATATTGCAGAGCACAGCCCCGGGCTCAGCGGTGTGCTCTCCAGAGGTTGGCCTGAACATTTTTGAAAGCAGGGAGCCTTCCTCGCAGCGGCATGGCCAGCATCCTCGGCTGCCACAGCGTGGTACCCAGCCAACTCCATGCCTCTGCCAAAGATCCTGCAGACGTTGCCCAACAGACAGCAGCATCTTTGGCTGCATGGCTGCTCCAGGAAGGGATGCGGGGCCGGTAGCAGGGCAGAGCAGACCCTATGAACTGCCCATCGCTCACCCCTCCCTTCTCCCAACCCTGCCTATCCCCTTCCCTTCTGGCAGCAAGCCCCCTTCTCCCCCTTTTCCCCCACTTCTGGGAGGTTGCTTGATTGCCTGGCTCCCTTCATTAGCTTGATACCTCCTGGAAAACTGGTAAACGGAGGCGTATGAATGAGGTGTTGATTGCAATCAGCGGGGGAGAAGGGGGGCTGAGAGCACTGGAGAGGCCAACGATGCTTCCCAATCACCCGATGGCCCGGGGCGGCTGCTGGAGAGGATCCGTTCCCCAGCACGAGCCGCCCCGCACGGCTCGTGCTGGGGAGAGGATCCTCTCCAGCAGCCGGCCAAGCATCCTTCCACAGAAAGGGGATGCTCACCTCTTGGTCTAGAGCACATCCTATTATTAATCTGGGCAAGCTACAATGGAGCTGATCCGTGCCCCTGGCACTGCTGGAGATGTTGCGGGAGCAAGCAGGGGATGTGGGGCTGGTGTCTGGCATCGTAGAGGGGGATTTGCCTAATTTCTGGATTGTTGCAGGGTTAAATGGCTGAGAGCATCCTCCTCAGGCCAGCTCCAGTGCTGGGTTAACACACTGGGCTGGGGCAGAGGCTGCAGGATGCGGGCAGAGGCTGTGGGATGCGGGTGCAGGTGGTTCTCCATCACCCCACGGCATCACTGGCAGAGCGGCGAGCGCAGGGATCCCGCCGTGGGGAGCTCTCCCCTGGACAAAGGGTCCTGGGTCATTAAGCATCTTTTTAGGCGTGCAGAAGTTGACGAATTTGTCAAGGATGCTGCAAACCCCACATGCCCTTGAAGCTGGGAGTTGCTGCAAATACCTGATAACCTTCAGAAGTCATGTCCCTGTGGGAAAAGGGGGTGCCGGGGGGCATCAGACCCATCCTGGGTGTTAGGGAACGATCCCCTGAGCACATGCTGAGGCAGGCTGCAGCCCTGGAATCCCCGAGAGGGATCAGGAAAGCCCTTGGGGAAGCACCTTTCCTTGCAGGGCATCCCCGCTGCCACCCAGGCCACCGTCCCCAGCCCTGCTGCTCTGCAAAGCCGCCCTTCACTCACAGGCATCAAACTTCTTGCAGAGCCCAGCCTAGCAAACACAGACGAAACAGGATCCCAGAGGATTATTCCCAATGGCAGGAATTCAAGGAGGGTACCTGCAGGCCTGGGCTGTGGCAGGGAGAGGCAGCCCTGCAGGAGGAGGTGAAACTCTGGCAGTGTTATTTTGCAACCGTGCATCTGTTATTTGACCTTATAAAACTCTGTTTGTGGAGGTGGTTGTTATTTTTCGTTAAATCTTTTAATCTAAAATCCCATTAGGCTCAGCAGCATGTTCGTTTGTGAGCAGAAGCAAAACAGTTCGGTGTTTGCTCATTCCTGTATCTTCCTCACTTCAAACAGATGTAATAAAGTGTTTTCTCTTTCCCTTATGTTTCCCTTTGTGGCTCAGCTTTTTTAGGAGCCTTAGAGGCAGTTCAGCCCCGTTTTCCCCCCTCCCAGCACCACATGCTGCTTCTAGCTCTGCTGCTTTCTGGTCTGCTGAAATCAAATAAAATTCACATCATGTCCTCCGGAGCAGGGACCTTTCTTTGCCTGGCTCTCCGGCCCGGCTGTGCCGCTGGGGGTGCACACCACAATGGCTGGCCTTAGAATAAAGCAACGTTAAAAGATTCACCCAGGGAGTGTTTTCTGGGGGGGGGGGTATTTTTACAAAAGCCTGGGTGTGCAGAGCAAAGCCTGGTCCCCATGCCCAGTGAGGCGTCGCCGGGGCCCTTTGCAGTAGTTTTCCTCTCTCCCCTGTCTCCATCATCTTTATTTCGGGAATCACTTAAAAACAGGCTTTGAATAATTCACCGGGACCATACGGCAGTCCACCCAAACTGATTCGTCACAACTTCCCTCCACTTCAATAATTCACTTTCCTGCTAGGAGCTGATGTGCTTTCCTTGTACACGGGTTTGCTGCCAAGCACGCCTGGCTCTGGGACCAAACCTGTTCAGGAGGAAGAGAAAAAGGGGATTTAAGGCCAAATGCCTTTGCTTTAAGAACACTAACTTTCAAGCAGGGCAGAGGGTTTGCTGGGCAGCTTTTCCTGCTGTGGGAAAGGCAAGAACAAGGTGAGCTGAAGTCTTGCTGCCGGAGATGCTCCTCATGCTGCTGGAGATGCTCCTTGTGCTGCTGGCCTTGGTCCAAGGTCCTCGCGGCAGCAGTGGGTGTTGGTTCTGCACTATGCTCCTCAGCGTGAGTCTTTGGGGCTGCAACACTGATGAGCTCCCATGGGTTGGCATCCACCCCCCAAGAGCATCCTGGATCCCCCACCACCGAGGATGTCCCCAGTGCCACTGCTGCCATTGGCCAGGAGCTGCATCCCACCCTCAGCATCCTTAATGAGGTGCCTGGGCTTGTGTTTTCCCCCAGCAAATGAAGTCAGCACAGGTTAATTAGCCAGCGATGGCCAGTAAGAGCGCATAAGAGTGAAACCAGCACCAAGCTGTGGGGATTTGACAGCCTCTCCACCCAGGCCCTGCTTATCTGGGTAAATTAGGGTTTAATTTAAAGGAAGAACAAAGGCTCCTGCTGCAGTGTATTGACAGGGCTGTGCTGAAGAATGTATGATACATGTGGGGCAAAAGCTAAAATAAATAATGTACAAGCTCTATACAATAGTATTTCTGCTGCAGATCTCTTTTCCTGCAATTCTGGGAGTGTGATGGCAAGGCTGGTGAGTGATGCAGAGCAAGGCACCGTGGCCATGAGTGGTGATGGGCAAATGCCAGGGAGGAGCGTGGGTACCCAGCCGGGGCCCTGGTCCTGCCAGTGCAGGTGGAGGTGGCTTTGCTGAGAGGCAGCCCGAGGCAGGCGATTGGGAAGATGCTCGGGTGGCTGCGTGAGAGCGTGGCTTGTGGGAAAGGGTTTACGCCTATGCTAAGTGCAGGGAATTTAATTTCCTCGCAATTGCACTTCAATATTACAAGGCACTCCAGAAAAATCAGAGAGGGCCTGAAGCGAAATGCAGCTGAGTCAATTGAAGTTAACTTCCCCGGGCACGGGGCCAGGCCCCTCTTTAGCAGCTCTTTCCAGAAAGGTGCTGGATTGCCTGCAAAAATATATTTTCAGTGGCTTTTTGATTCGGCTGCTGTGAGCCTTCCTGAGCCCAGGTAAGCTGTGTGTGGAAGGGCCCCTGAAAGATGTGTCCGCAGGGGCAGGCTGCGAGAGGCCAGCCTTATGTACCCCCTGGATCTCCTGAAGGAACCCCAAGAGCACCAGAGGAGATCCCCCCAGCCCTGCCCTGCAGCATCCCCCAGGAGGAGGCGGGAGTGGGCGGGCTGGAGCAGGGGGATACTTTGCAGCCCCCATGACATGGGTAGGGGTGTGCAGTGGGGCAAAGCAAACCCGCTGTGGGGCCAGGGCAGCAGGGAGATCCCAGGCACTGGAAGGGCAGAGGGGCCTGACAGGCTCGTGGCGGGTGGGGGCTACGCTGAGCTTGCCCCGGGGCACCGGGGGGAGGGGCTGGAAGCTCTGTGCCCTGGGGCTAGTGAGGCAGAGCATCCCTCAGCCCCACTCGCAGGGTCTCTCTGCCCTAAGGCTGTGCTGCACTGTGGGGGGGCAGGAGACAGCATCATAGTTTATGGGGGGAAGGAAACCGCTGCTTTGGCTTCCGACAGAAGATGCCACAAACCACCTCATTAGCCACCTGACTTGCTCCCTGACCTCCTGCGGCACTCCCATATTTTTCATGCCGTTGGGCATCTCTAACGAGCAGAGCTGCCAAGGCTGCAGCCAGTGGCTCCCCCAGTACCGGACCTGGGGTCTGGCAATGAGCTTGTGTCCAGCATCCTGAGGGGATGCTCTGCCCCTCCTCCTGCGCTCATCCTTTTCTTTGCTGTCATCTTTTTTTCGCAAACGCTTCTTCTGGCCTACTTGCATCCAGTTCGTTTTCCTTTTCTTAAATAAAACCTGACTCCAGGCCTTATTTGGTAAATGGAGCTGGGAGAAGCTGGGCTTGCTCTTTCTTCTCCTGACAAGCCTTTCAGAATGGGGGAGATGAGATGGAAACAGAGACAGATGAATAGGATGCAAAAGCAGAGAGGAAAAATAAACATGAGATAAAGGGAACATGGGAGAAAAAGAAAAATGAGGCAGATCCGTAGCCCAGCGTGCAGGAGATGGGGGAGCAGAGCAAAGGCAAGGTGGGACTTGCTGAACCCCACCCTCTCTGGCCCCTGCATGCGAAGAGAGGGATGGGGGGAGCGAACTGGGAATGCAATGGTGTAACAGGGGCAGCGCTCAACATCCTTCCCCATCTCCCCCATTCAGGGAGAGGGAGTGGGTCTGGTGAAGAGGTGGCCGTGCTTTCATCCAGGAGCTTACCTCTCCTCTCCTGCATCCGCTGACACATTTTCACCCCAGGTTTAGGTGGCCGCGTGAGCAGCCAGGCGCTTTAACCTGGCTCGGGCACAGGCTGCCAGACGCTGTAAATATCTGGGAGGCAGCTGATGCTGTGAAACAACAGAGGTGCTTTAAAGGCAGCCCTGAGCCCAGCCCACCACTGGCAGGGCTCATAAATATTGCTTTTGTGTTTCTTCTCTGTCAGAAGGCAGCAATAAAAGAGAACAGAAGCCAGAGCCATCGCGGGGCAGCTCCAGCATCCCTGGTGATCCCTCGCGCTGCCAGGGCACACCTAACAGTGACAAGGAGCAAAACCCAGTTATTTGAAGGGAGCTGGTGGCACGGGGGTGTTTGCTGGGCACAGGGAGCCTGGTGCTGGCAAGGTCACAAGCTGGCATAAGAGGCTCCTGAAAGGCTCAGCATGGAAATAATTGTTTTTCCTGTTATTTCCCCATTTTCAGCAGGCTGAGTAACACTGAACGTCTGCCTGAAGGCAAGTAACCTGGCCCGGCTCTTGAAACCACTGGCTTCATTGGCAGCAAATGAGGTCCTCAGCTGAAGAGATGAAGTGAGGGCTAAAGCGCTAAAATTATCCGTGCTGAAACTGGCTGAGAGCAAATGCTGTTAAACAGGGCGTGCGACGGGGAAACAGGTACTTGCTGGCACTCAACAAACCCCAGGCATCACTGGGGAAGCCAGGGAATTCCTCTCCTTCATCACCAGGTCCCACCACCCCAGGGGAAAAATACAATTTCAAAAACCCTTTGAAATAATTGCCCAAGATTGCTGAAGCCCCTTAAAATACAAGGGTAAGATACAGAAGTGCTTTCTAAAAAGTTGGTGGTGGAGGTTGGAGGAGTGAGGGAAGCCACCTTCCCACTGCCGGAGGCATCTGGGGAGGGGTGGGAAGGATTTCTCCTTTTGGGATCAGAGCTGGAGGGTGGCTTGCCACTCCACCTGCAGCATCCTTATCTGCAAAGCAGCACGTCAGCTTTAGCAGCAAGCCTCTCTTCCTCTGAAGTCTCTTTCATTCCATCCTTTTAGATCTGCCCTTTCAAGCACATTCCCAGCAATATCCCTCTGCCCCTACAATAGTGACGATGTCCTGACCCATTTTATTTTTGGCACCTTCGCCTTCAGCTCCTCTGTGGTGGGGGTGTGGGGGGATGCTGAGGATGCTGTGATGCTGTTGGGTTTGGGGACAGCTATTTTGGTCCCCATTCCCTCATCCACCGGTGAATGCAGGACAGACAGATGCTTTTGGGCAGTGGCTGCAGGCAGCTCCCAAGGCTGTGCAAGCCTGTGCGTGAGTTAATGACAGCGTGTGGCTTTTGCCGGTTCATAGCGAGGTGCCTGCAGGGAGAATCCTGTATCCCAGGCTGCATCCACCCTGCCACACGCCCAGGACCAGGCTGGCCTTTCACACTCGCTGCCTGAGAGCAGAGAGGCACGGGGGAGCCCAGCCCTGAGTCTTTAATGGGCAGCGAGCTCTTCTGCAGCTAGAGGAGGAAAGACAGAGGAGGGAAGCGGGGAAAAGTATAAAGAAACTATTTTCTTTTAACATTTCTCTTTCCTTTTTCAGAGTGAGCCCTTCCGGGAGGAGGTCTTTAAAATTAATAATGTTCTTTCTTTTTCGCTCTCTATTCCCAAGACCCCTGGTTTAAATTAATGAAATGTCAAATACTATTACGCTTCGATCATGTGTTTGTGATAACGAAGGGACTGATTTCCAGCCAGTTTACAACTCTGATCCGTTCTCCCCCTCCCCCTGCCTTTTTTTTTTCTCTCTGATTAAAACTCCTTTTATTAGATTGGCTCTTTCATTGGCTCCCTCTGATTTCTATCCTTTGTGGCCCAAGGCTGGGGAAAGCCTTTTCATTGAGCAGCAGATTTGAAGGCTTTTTAGCATTCCAGTATTTTCCTCCAATGCCTGCTCACGTGGGTGGGGGGTGATAGCCCTCGCCACGATGCTCTGCCAAGAGCTGACGGGTGCTCCCAGGGACCCTGCGGCCCCTGCCCCTGAGACCCTAGCACCCTTCATCCCTGCTGACAGCACACACTGGGGATGCGGCTGCAGAGGCAACAGGGGTGCCAAACTGAGTTTTCCCCATGGTGACTTTACCGTGGAAAATAAAAAAAAGTTCTCTGATGGCCACAAGCTGCCTTTGGAAATACCAGGCAGGGTCTCTTGGGAAGGGCACCCCAAGCCCCTGAACCTCACAGCTGTGAGCGGAGGCAGCCCTTGCCTTACTCACTCCCCTGACAAGGTTGCACGGTGAGGGTTGTACAGCCAGTGGTGCTCCCAGGGGGATGATTTGGAGAAGGATGAATGGCTGGACTTGCATCTAGGCAGCTAGTTGGGCCTGGGAAACGAGGGGACAAGGTGCTACTGCTGACAGCTTCATTCATCATCCATAGGCTGGACTGCCAGCACCTCAGAGTAGCTCAAAGGGTTAATCTGTAATTTAGGGTTCAACACCAATGATACCATCATTGGAAGCCCTGTTGAAGGCTTTAGGAAATAATTTGCCTTGGCACTTTCTTATAAGAGTGAATTGATTTTTGCTGGGCTGCGTCAGGCTGAATTATGAGCGGGGGAAAGGTGGGCTGGTGCCCCCGGGGGGGGAAGGGGTGATCATTTCAGACATGTGGGGAGGGGGCTTGGGGGCTGCCCCTTCCCAACAGTTGCGTGCAAACCCAGGGCCACAGCGTCATTGTCCCCAGAGCCCTGGGAGAGGCCCCTTTGCTGCAGCCTGGGCACAGAGATGGCTCCCCTGTGTCATGCTCCTCTGATCAGGGCAGGAGGAGCCATTCCGGGACCATCCACGGCCATCACCTCTCCCTGCCTGGCTGGCAGAGCAGCTGATGGGGGTTGCTGGACGGCAAAGCATCAAAATCACCCTGGGAGGAGGTGGGAGAGCATGAGTGTGCAAGATGTGACCCATCACTCTGCCCTCGGTCCTGCCCTGCTGGGAAGGGACCGTGTCCCCAGCCCTGCTCCTGCCCTCCAAAGCTCCTGGTGCTGCCTGGTGCTGCCTGCATCCCTCTCCATCGATGCCCCTGTGCAAGGCAGAGACCCTCCCGCTGGGAATTGTAGTGCCCCAAGCCAGCAGGCAGGAGGGGAGACAAAGGCAGGCTCTGGGCTCGCTGGTAGCGTGGCCTGTGCAGCTCTGCGTGGCAGAGCCAGTGCTAGACCTCGACCCTGGCACTAAGAGTCCCCAGGGAACGCGCCATCGGCCTCCAGCACCAGCAGCTCCTCTCTAGCTTGGGCTGAGCATCCTGCCATGCAGCTTGGCTATCATTTGCCAGCTTAAGGGGAGGCAGTGGGAAGAAAATGAGGTCTGGGCTTTTTGGTTTTCCCCCTTGCCCTTCTATTTATTATCATTTATTACAAACCAGCTCCAGCTCATCAGTAAGACCTGGGAACAGCAATTCCTGAGTCAGAGAGACCCTGTAGAAAAGGCTCGCCTAATTGCAGAGGCTCAGCACCCCCAGGTAACTGCACAGAAACGGATTCCCATCTCTCTGCTCAATTGTCCTGTTTGCTGTCACAGCCGAACGTTTTGCATGTGCAATTACCCATCCCTGCACATATCTGCGGGCACGCTCAGGTGTCGGCTGCTAGCCTCCAGCGCCCGCCGCGCAGCCACGTCGCTCTGCGTTTGAGCTGTAATAGCAGTCAAGCAGAAGCCATTTTCCATATGAAGCTGCAGGACCTATGGGGTAAATAAATGGTCTGGAAAGCCTAGCGGTGTAATGACTTAATTCAAAACCTGCCTTCTCTTCTTGTATATTAATTTACTTGGTATTATGTTTAATCTTTCACTTACTGGGGTTTCATTGGCTTCTTTCTCGCCTTCCCCCTCCTGCGGCTCCCTGGGATGCTCTGCTTTCGGCAGGAGCCAGAAGCAGCCGAGCCAGGGCTAGAGAAGGGGGACCAGACCCCAGCCAAGGGGAGCTGCTGGGTCCCGCAGGGTCTCAGGGTGGCACCTTTTCATGTTCTGCTCTCATGGGTGCCCCATGGGCAGATGCGGAGGATTCGCTTGCGACTGGGGAGACACCACTGCCGGGTTTCCCTGGAGCCATTTGCCAAGGTGCTCATCACTTTAAGCCTACTGGGAGGACTGGGGTGTGTGTGTGTGTGTGTGTGTGTGTGGAATTAATTGGCTCTAATCAGGACAATGGTAGCCAGGGGTGGAAGTGAAGAACTGGGTTGTCCCCAGCTCCCAGTTGAAACCTGGCTGTCTGCGGAGGATCCTGCCTGAGCATCTGTCGTGCTGGTCCTGCTCCCATCCTCCTGCCAGCAACCCTGTAACAAGGGGGTGATGCAGCCTTGTGCCTGTGGCTGCTCCCGATCCCCTCAGAGTGCCCGCTGGTCCAATCAATGAGAAACCAGAGGGTGGGATATTGTGCAGTGTGCATGGGAAAGGGGAGCAGGGAGGGGAGCAGGCAGCAGGCAGGGCTTGGCAGGGCTCACCAGCAACGCAGTGATGGTGCAGTGGGGTGTCAAAAATTGTGGCAGGCACAGCCAATGTGTCAGTAGACCTTGTCTGGAGCATCCCCTGCCATTCTCATCACCTGTCTCTGAAGAGGATTAGCCTCAACTGTCTCGGAGAAGGACTGATGGATGATATGGAAGAGAGAGACTCCTGTGGGGCTTTTTAAGCTGGGCTGACCTGAGACACTGTCCCTGGGGCCATCATGGCAAGGTGGGCTAACACCAGTGAGAGGAAGATGGGAAACCGGAGGGCAAAGCATGTGGGTCAGGGCCCCGGGTCCACATCCAGCCCATGCAGCACAGGGTCATGGGCAGGAGGTTCGGTCTGCGCCCCGCTGCCTCTTTGGTGCCGGGGGAGCATCTGCAGCAGCTGCTGCTGGGAACATCCCCCTCCCTCCCCTCTTGCTAATGAACGTAGGTGAAACTTGCTGTGCCATGACTTTAATCAGCAAAGAAAACTGCAAAGCCTTTTTTTTTTCCCCACCTGCTGAATTCAGCACCGAATGTGAATTAGGTGGTGTTCGGGCTTGGCTGCATGCCCGCTTCCCGTGCTAATGCAGAGAGAGAGCCAGCTTCTCCTGCATATCCAGCCTCCCAGGCTAATCCAAGGCGCGCCGGTATCAACCCCTCACGTTTCACACAATAACCTCTGGAGCTTCAAGGCTGCTTGCCGCAGGCTCAGCCCATGGGACTCCTCTGAGTGCCCAGCCAAAAAGCCCAGCCCGCAGTGGGGAGCCAGACTGGCCCATGGCACCCATGGCCACTGGCCTGGAGGGCAAGGACGTGCCGCAGTGACCTTGGGAACCAAGCCCGCATCAAGCACTACTTGTGCACACACCATGCTCGCAGGTCCGGGGAGTGTGCAGTTGCATTAGCCCGTGGCCGGTGCGCAGGCAGCTTGCTCAACAGCAACAGGCAGCCAGGAAAGGGATGCAGGGGCTGGCATCCAGGAGCCCCGTGTGCATTGGGGGTGCTGGAGCGGTCCCCCTGGGCTCACACCTACAGGTCCATCAGTGTGCCAGGAGTAATTTGCAGCTCCATTAGCGCTCGGAGTCGGCACAGTGGCCCTGCAATGTGTCCGCTTGATAAGAGGCAAGTTCCACTGAATAATGAGCAGTAATTGGATTTCAGGGTTAACCAGCTTGCAGCAAAAATAGAAGAGAACGGAGAGCCATTGGATATTTCTGTTCTGGCTCATCAGACACTGGAGGTTTATCTCTGCTGAGAATAGCAGAGGAGAGGTAAAGTTATTAGTGACCATCAGAGCATGGTGATACCATCTCCCTCTTGTGTTTAGTGGGATGAGGCTGTGCATCCTCTGTGAGTTTCATTTAAGGCTATGAGAGTTTATAACCCCCCACAGGAGAGCTCCACACGTGCACCATTGCAGCGCAGTGGAGAGGAGAGAAATCAGCCCTCTTTAGTATGCAGGAGCACCCAACCTCTCTGCCAGAAGCTGGAGGGGAAGGCAGGAGCCGGCACCCCAGGGGAGCGGGCTGGGACGGCCACTGGCTGGGCTGGGATGGCCACCAGCTGGGTGGATGCATTTGGGAGGAGCAAGGCAAGGTCTCCTGCCAGCACCATCTCATTCAGGTGACAATTCAGCATGGGGAAGGCCAGCACACAGGAAGCACTGGTGTGCTTGGAGCTGCAGTCACTCAATTGGGGATGACATCCGGGAACCGGCGGCTGCACTGGGCACTGGGAAATGTTGTTTGGAGCACTGCACCCAGCCGTGATGGCCCGTCTGATGAATCCAGGCTGGGAGCAGCACGGAGAAGGGCTGTGAGCATGGTGGGGGAGTGGGGAGTCAGTTAGAAGACGAGACTGAAAGCACTTGGCTTGTTTAGCCCAGCAAAGGGAAGGCAAAGCAGGGATATGATTACTCTCCGTAAATATATCGAGCAAGTAAACACCAGGTACAGAAAGGAACCATTTAAGCTAAAAGACTATGCTGGCACAGGAACAAATAGGTTTAAACTAGCTAATGTAGGCTGGAAATTAGGAGACAGTTTTTAACCATGGGAGTTATGAGACAGTTTTGAGCCCTGGGAAGCAGAGGAGGAAAAATACCTCATTGCTTTCCAAATGGAGCTGGACCAGCATGCGGAGAGAGAAGAAAGCCCGTTGCCTGCAACTGTAGGGGCCACAAGTGGGAGCCGGCAGGGTCCTGGCTGCTCCAGGCTCCTGCCAGGACATGCTGGGCGCAGCGTGTGCTGCCAGAGTCCCCTGAGGTCCCTAGTTCCATAGGGCAGGGAGTATCGTTCCTGCAGGTGGGGACAGCTGGCGCCAGCCTCCATGGAGCTGGAGCATCCACCGACCTGAGCGGGGCAGCTCACAGCACCCCGATTTGGGCTGGCAACCGGCTCCTGTCACTGCATTTTGTGGAATTTCTCTGGAAATGACACACAACTGGGACACCAGCTCCAGATTTTACCTCCTGCATGAAATGATTTAGGGCCTGCCAAAAGAATGGGTGAAGAATCTGCTGATGAGGACTCTAATCAGTTTTGAGAGCAGGTAATTTTTCAGCTAGAGATCATCTCCAAACAGGAAATCAGATTCAAGAGATAGCTGCTTTATGCAGCACATCATGGTGGACTAGAGCAAAGCTTGTTGTAATAAGCAGAGCTAGAATAAGAAGATCGTTACTGATATTATACATTAATTACTATACAATCCTCCTACCAGGTGGGTTTTCTTATCTGATTTATATCTGGTGTTAATGGAATAGGAACAATTCTAGACCCAATCCTGGTACCTAGGCAGGTTTTTTGGACCCTGTACCTCCTTCCTGAAACCAGAGGGAAGATATTCCCTGCATTCAGCACGTTTTGAGTCTGGCACCGTGCCTGGGATTGTAGTAAGACACAAAAGCATCTGATGGAAGCGACCACTGGATGGAGCCTCAAAGGTCAGAACAATACCCAGCTCTGGTACAGATGGCGTTCGCTCATGAAAAACGCCAAGCGCAAAAGCCGTGAGTGTCCGCGCTGCAGCAGAAGATACAGAGGGATGCTGCCCGCACTCCTGCTGCAGAGCTGGGACCAGGCATCAGCACCTGCCCCTCTGCCTGCTCCTGCCCTCACCTCCCCTGCCCTTGCTGTGGCAGCCATAGTTCCCTTGGGGCAGGGAGCAGCGGGCTCCCTCCTGGCATGTGTGCAGTGCTGAGCACCTGAGGCAACCCCGCCAGCAGCCCAGCTGATGGTCACACCCCAGCTGCACAGGCTGGGATGCTCTATGGAACCTCAGCAAAGGCACTGCTTCATTCCAGCAAGACAAACAGAGATAACGTAAATGTGTGAAGAGAATTCCAGTTTTGATTAAATCACATGGACCTGCAAGCCTCAGCTCCCACTCGAATAAGGATAATAATACTGGCAGGAGAAAAGGAAAACATCAGATGATATCTGAAGCAAGAGCATAGCAGGGTGGTGGGTTTGCAGGGGGCTAGCAGCTTGGGCAGGGGGCCAGTGTGCCAAGCCTCCGGTGGCTCCTCTCCCCCCAGCCCGGGGAAGGGGTAAGGCAAACCTGGCCAGGGGGATAAGATCAGGTCTGGGAATAGAACAATGCACAATTCAATAATCTTGCAAACTTGCAACAGAGCACCAAGGAAGGCTATGGCTGAGATATCAAATGGCTGATCCCCGACAGCTCGATGCACTGATGGCTGCAAAGGCTGTCAAGCTGTCGGGGCTTAGCCACATGGCATGCCCAGCACCCTGGGGAGCCCAAAGGAGGCCGGGGGAGTGATGGCCACCCCCGGGGGGGTACTAAGCATCCCTCCTCTCCCTGGCTAGCTATGAGGACGCTCTCTCTTTAAAGCAATCCCGGCCGCGATTTGTCACCGGGGCCG
>WKFP01015056.1:782715-794622 GCA_011057875.1 Pterocles orientalis | reverse complement strand
GATGGGGCTGGAGCTGGGGCTGGGAGGGGGGCTGCTATTACCGGTGGTACCCTGGAGACCTGCGGCTTCTCGGAGCATTGCTCAGCAAGTGGGACACAGCCCCCCCACCCCGGCTGCAAAGGGCTTCTTGGGGCAGGCAGGTGGGGGTCGCCATGCTCTCACCCCTCCCAAGGCATAAGCCCCCCACCCCAGTTGCTGGAGGCCCAGCGTGGAGTGATGGCAGATGCTGAGTGCCAACCTCAAAACCGCTGCGATCGAAGCTGGGCTTTGAGGTTTGATGCAGCTGGTAACCTCAGGTAGCGCGCACGGGAGACTGGCAAAGACGCGCACAGGGATGGTGGGCAGGATGGCTGCTTGCCTGCCTTGCCACCGGCTCCCAAAAACACACCAACTTTGGGCTGCCTCTGTAGGGCACCTGGTACCCACTGCTGAGGGTGGTGGTATATGCAAAGGAGTCTGTCCCTGCCCTGGGCAGCTTGGGCTTGAGGGGAGGAGGCTGCCTGGACCATTGTGACTGGACCTCTAGGGACCAACCGCTTGATGATGGATGAGACCCTAGGTTTAGCAACAGGGGGGGTTCACTTTTGATCCCAGATGCTTGATTTCCAGCGCTCCATTCACCAAATGATCCGCCCTCCTAGGCAAGCTGCTTGCACACGTCTTACATCTTGTTTGGCTCACCTGCCAAATTAGGGCAAATTGCAGAGCTGTCCCCCTGTCCCTGTCTGTGTCTCTGTTGAGAAACTGGGCCTCATCTAATGTTCCTCAACTTGTACAGGAGCAACCCACCACAACAGCGACCAGAGGGCCCCAGGGCTCTCCTTTTGTCTGCTGCTGTTGCTAACAGAGGAGAGAGAGGGGTTTAATTATCCTCAAGTGTCAGTTCAAGATAAATCTGCTGGGACACAGCTCTTGGCAGGTGTGAAATAAGCATGGGAGGCTGAGCTGAGAACAGTTCAGCAGTTTAATTGGCAGCTCCTAGGAAGGGTTCCTATCGGGGTACAGAAAATGGGACGGTGCAGGCTCCAGCAGTGATCCTGGTGCTACTGCTGTGGCAGAGGGAAGATGGATGCTGAGGGCTAAGAGCTTTCTCCGGTGCGTTGCTTTGGGGGCTTGGTGCAGAGCGGGTGCTCTAGGCTGGCAGCACAACCTCCAGTCGGTGCTGTCCTCCAAGGGGTCATTGCTTTTCCAGCATCACTTTATTTCTGCTGATGTTTTCAGTTGGTTCCCAAGGGAGCCCTTGCGGGGCCATCAGGAGATGTGCCCTGTTTTATGGGGTACCCAGGAGCTGAGAATGAGGGAATTACCTCTGAAAGCAGGGCATTCTGGAGCTGTCTTCTAGCATGTAAGGTGGGATGGCCCCAGGGTTTATCAAACAGCTTCTCATCCCTCCTCCTGCCAAAATCCCTGGAATGCTTTGCAGGGGCTCTGGAGATAAGTGTTTGAAGAGTTTCAGTTCTCCGACTCCACGGAGAAAAGCCTCTTCCCTCTCAGCAGCGGGAACTCGGGGGATGTCCCCGCCCTGCCAGGGCTGCGGTGCTGGGATGCACAGAGCATTTGTCTCCCATCCTGCCCGTTCTGTGCTTGTTGGCTCTGGGGACTGGCTTCAGATCAGAGAGCAGCAGCTCCTCCATGCAGTCCTCCAGCTGTGGCATCCCACCGTGGCTGTGTTGCTGCCACAAAATGAGGCTTTTCTGAGGCCAGACCCTATAATATGTTGGTCTAGGACACACCAGCAGGAGGAAGGACAGACTATTCTATTTTACTGTTTATGCAGACGTGCTGAGGTCTTCTCTTGTCCTTAGCCTTCCCAGGGGTGCTGTGGGACAGATGTTTTAAAGGAACAGTGTCCCCAAATCCCTGCTGACTCGTTGGAGGGGATGTGGATACGAGGACCTGGTGCTGCTGCTATTCTGGATGAAGCTGTGGCGTTGTGTTGCTATTGTAGTTATGTTCCTTGGTTTAGGGTCCAAGATAATGGCTTAGTTGTTTTTCATTTTGGTGCTGGGTGGAACAAGCCAGCCCTCGTGCGGCTCCCACCAGCACAGAACAGCAGCTGGCATTAGAGCTCTGGGGCTGGTCCCGTCTCATCCATGCTGGCCACCATCAGTTCTGGCTCCTCTTATAGCTCCTGTCTGCTGCTGATGGTGTAAGGAGATGTTGGGTAAATATTCTTGTAAGACGGTGAGTGTGTGTTCTTGTTGTTCGGTTGTTGCTCTTGGTGCTTATCACCGTAGCCTGCTGGGTGCTGATGCTGATGTCACATCACCTGGGTACTCCCTGGGGATCTGGCCAGGGGTAGCTTGGCTGTGGGAGCTCTAAGAAGAGGCTTTCTGTCCCTCACTGTAGTGATCTGTGCTGGAGTCTCTGACAAAGGCATTTTGGAGGTGTGATGGAGGGGAAAAGACACTTCCTCAATTCTCCTTGGAGGTCAAGCTGCAGTGAGATGGGCTGGGCCAAGTGAGAGCAGCACCCACACTTTATTTGAACTGCCACAACAAGCTTTTGCTGCCACCTGTGACAGGAGTATATTTAGACTTGATGTATGTCCTCTGCTTTGACTTTGGGCTTTGGATCAAGGCGTAAGAGCTTTTGATGCACACACAACAAGGGAAAAAAATTAAACCCACATTTCTCAAAATGTTTGCAAATCCAGGAGCTTATCCTCACCCTGGGTTGGCAAAATTAACCAAGGGTAGGATCAGTAAATTACAGAATCAGCCACTTTCCTCATGGGAGCTCAGCTGGCATAAAGGAATGTTACCGCACCAAGTCTTTGTGGGGATGCTTAGGATCTGGTGCTGCAGGTTTTTGTCTTTAATATCATTGCAGTGAGCAGCTTGGGAACCAGTGGGGGTCCCAGCAATATGTGGTCAGGATTGGGCCTCAGATGGGTGTGATTAAGACAAAAAGGCCATCTGAGGTACCAAGGGCACCCACTGAACAAACCCTTTGCCGGGGTGGTGAGAGGGACAGTGGCCGATCCAGGACCAAATGAGCTTTGTCAAAGGGGTCTGATAACTCCTCCCTCCTCAGCACTTCAGTTTTTGGTTACACTTGTAACCTGGGGAGGAGATTTACACTATCCCTGCAAAGCTGAGAACATCCCATATGGAGATCAGCATACCAGTGCCAACAGTCATAATCATAAAGGGGCTGGTTGTCCAGCATCCTGTCACTTTTAGCCACTTTCCTACCTCCCCTTGCCGAGCAGTGGCCATCACCTCTCTGTGCCTGGGGCAGCAGCAGGGAGGTGGAGCGGAGCCATGCAGTGAGGTGGGATGGGGTTGGGCTGCCCTGGCAGATCAGCATCAGTGGCGCATAGTACCTTGAGGCAGCCTCCGCCACAGCTGACCGTATGCAGGGCACGTGCCGGTAGCGGCACGGAGAAGATGAGCTGGCATCTGGCCTTCAAATCTGTCCTTCTGCCATGCCGAGAGCAAACTTGGAGCAGGCAGAAGTGGGGCACGTGGCATGTCCCTTGCCTGCGCTTGCATGGAGCCTGGGTGTGTTCTCCATGGGTGGCAGCCAGCCCGGGCTGCCCTGGGGCAAGGTGCAAGCGGAGGAGGACAGCACAGGTCTCATTAAAGTCAGCAGGGGCTCAGGAACCCAGCGCACGGGGAGCACTGCAAGCGTCTGAAGGATTTTTTCAGCATGTTTGGATCTGGGATGTCGGCTGAAGCAGCGGCTGTTCCCGAGTATCCCGCTGTAGTGAGAGGCAGGGGTCAAGCCAGTCCATCTGGAGTTTCATAGCATTATCTCTTAAACGCCTTTAACTGCAATAGGATGGCTGGACTGATTGGATTGTGCTCTGTAATTAATTAGCTGGGTGCCCTGTATGGGAAGCAACTACAGTATGAAGAGAGGGGGGAACCTGCCAGCGAGAGCCGTTAAGATTCAAATGGCCATTTCTCATTAAACCAGCCTCCTGCAGCATTAGTCGCTGAGCACAGGGGGTTAGTTCCTGTGTCCTGGCCCTTTTCCAGGCGAGTAGTTGTCTTTTTGCTGCCCGGCTATCCCCCCCCAGTGTGCTGCACCCCGCTTCTACCGTGAGAGCCCCCACCCCACCTGGTCTTTGGGGACCTGCTGAGGGTTCATTCAGGCTGGGGCATGTGTAGGGGCGAGGGGGTCCGCTCTCTCCTCAGGAAGCCCTTGTTGGGGTGACAGACCCTGCGAGGGCTGCAGGATTTGGCAGCCCAGCTACACTGCCCGTTGCCTTCCAGTGCCGGTGGTGGTTCCAGAACGGCTGGCACGAGCCCCACTGCCCTTCCCTCCCCTGCCAGGGCCCCGGGCTGCTCCCCACTCCTTCTGCCCTGTGTTTTGTTGGGCTCCTTTGTCTGCTCTTAGCATCCATTTGTGTCTTTAAACAGAAAGCATCCTTCTTAGGTTAATTGTTTTTTTGTTTTTTGGTTTTTTTTTTTTTCCCTTTGTGTTTACTGTGGGGATTAATAAGGAACTGCAGCGTAAGGAAAATCTGCAACTGCTCCTTGTTTATTGTTTAATTTAGGCAAATGCTACTGAAGGCTGGGCCAGGCCTGCCTGGGAGGGCAGGGCGAGCACCCACCTGCCCAGGGGATGGGCCAGGGGCCATGGGGCCCAGCACTGCTCGGCTACTCTGGCAAGGACCAGGCCTTGGCCCCTGACAAGGACCAGGTTTGGCCCCGCAGCCAGTGCTCCTGGCTGGCTGCTGTGCCAGACCCCAGGAGGGCAGGCGACGCTAGGGGCACAGGCCCCGGGTGACTGCCCACAGGTGCCATGAGGGTCCCCGGGAGGGCCGCAGCCTGCTGGGACTGGGCAGCCAGACTGGCACAGGGTGGGTCTCCTCAGCTCCTCACTGGCCCCACGGCTCTGGCTTGCTCCGGTGTTTCAGGTTGTTGCTGTTTCTGAAGGGTGGACCTTTCTGGGGGGTAAAGCCCTTCAGTGGCTGAGTGTGCCTTGACAGGAGCGGCAGGCCCACTGGACAGGCTTCTCTCTCCCAGGCCTTCCCCCGGCTCAGGCTGGTGCCAGGAAGGGCCTGGGCAGCCTAGTGTGAGGACAGGAGGTGGCCTCACAGGGTGAATTGTCCCCCTGGGGCTGTGGTGGCAGGAGGGGTGCCTCCCAGGGGATGGCACCTGGAGCACCTTTCGGGCCTGCAGCCCGACCATGTCCTGCTGGGTGCTGGTGTGGGTGAGGAGAGCTGCCTCCCTCAGCTGCCTGCACCAGTTGTTGGAGGTGTTCTCTGAAACCTGCCTTCTGCTCCGCCATCCTGGTCCCCACTGCAGGGACAGCAGGCTCATCTTGTGGTGCTGGACCTGTCTGACTGATTTGTTCAATGTCCACGGCTCCATTTGGGGCTCCTGGTGTACTCTGGTGCCTGTTGGGAAAGCAGCGGGTTGGGGTGTTTCCTGCTAACAGGCATGTCGGTGCTCTCGTAAAATTTCAAGCTGGCTTGTGATGGGGAGGCTGATACTCTGCCCGCAGGTGCCTCGAGGCATCAAAATGGTCTCTCTGTCTCTTAAAGCCTCTTTTGCCTGTGCTCGCCTTCCCCTCTTGCAAGCATAGGGAGGCTTTGCCATGCAGCCCTGGGTGCAGGGGGGAGTGCAGCCTGGGGCCCCCTGGGCATGCTTACCAAGCATTCCTCACCAGGCAGCCCACCACAAGTCGAGGGGTTGGGGATGGGCTCTCCCGAGGCTGCTGTGGGCCAGGGGCTCCCTGATGATGGCATGGGGAGAGCAGGGTCAGCATTGCTGCCAAGCCAGAGAAGAGGTGTAGTGCCCTTTGCACAAAAGGCTGGTAAATCTTGGAGGAAACAAAGAAAACCCAACAAAAAAAGGCATGTGCCAGCTCAGCTCAACCCACAAAAGAAAACTACGTCATTTAAAGAATAAAAGCTTTTAAAAATAGATTTTTTTTTTTTTAGTAGAGAATGCCACTCGGGAGAGTCAATGAACTCTGTTTCAAGAGTTGGGGAAACAAAATGCTCCAGGAGCTGTGAAACAAAACGTCTGGTTTCAGACTCTGATGCTGGTGGCAGGTGTGGCTCCTCCAGCACTGTGTTTTTCCAGCCGGCTGTACTGGACCCAGCCTGGCTGTGTCCTGGTTGCTGGCTGCTCCCAGCCACTGCCGCTTACTGGAATCAGGGAATTCACCATCTTGGTTAAGGGGAGAAGCTGTGGCTCAGATCTGTGTTACATCTTGCCCTGGTTTCCCACTTGCCACTGGGGCCGAAGTGGAGGCAGTGAGCCCCACCGAGCATCCCTGATTTTTTTTTTATTTTAATTTTTTAATTGGCTAAGGGGCCCTCTCATTTGCTTCGGCTCTGACTAATGAGGCACATCTCACTTTGACAACGTGTCAGAAGCAATAAATTTCTCAGTAGCTGCTGGGCTGCAGGGACACCCTCATGCTTCTGCCTGGGCTCACCCTCCTTCACATTGCCGTGTGCCACTGGGTCTTGCTCCAGCCTGGCCCTTTAGCATCCTCCCAGAGAAGTAGAGGAGGGTTGGGATGAAAAAGTCTGCTTGAAAGATCCTGCAGAAGGCATTTTTTTCACATTAAAAAATGCATTTTTGAAATTGAAGATTTTGCAGGAACAGGTCTCCTTTGTTGATAAGGGGTTGGACTTCAATAGGAAAATCTAGATCGATCCATGATTTTCAGGGCATTCCCTATGGGAATGCAACTCTGGGTTTATCAGAAGTGCTTTGGTCACTCCAGGAGGGTGCAGAGACTAAATTCTCCTTCCCTCCCCATCCTGCTGTGGTCAGGCTGCAGGGTTCAGTGACAGGGGCCTGAGCAGCCGTGCCAGGATCCTGGCTCTGGAGGCTGGCGTCTGTGTGCCTAGTAAGAGCATATGGTATAGGTATCGTATGGTATAGGTGTTGTTTGGTGCTCATATAGGTGAGGAGAAGGCTTGTGGGGGCTGCCATCCTGGGGCAGAGGTGCTCAGCCACGTCTGACTGCGAAGGAAGGGGTCAAATGCTGCTCTGTTCGAGGGTGCAGACACCTTTGTGCTGTTTGTCACCTCTTGCTGGATGACACTAACTTTCCCTCTCCCAGCAATGTTAAGGGACTGCTGAAGGTTTCTAATCATTGATGGGAAGCACCAACTATTAGCACTGCTCCTCTTTGTATTCTTTATGGATTCTCTTTAAGTGTTGCTCTTAGTGGGTCTCCACTGTTAGCTTTTGTTTTCTCCTCAATAGCTTGTCTAATAAATGCCATTATCTTGGGCACAAATCTACTTCATGTCTCAATTCCACTTGGCAAGAGTTGGTAATAACAGCAGAACAGCATCCTTTGAAAAGGGGCTCTGTCACTAGCAGCCGTGGATGCCACTTCTCCGCTTCCCACACCTGTCCCCAGAGCAGATAAAGGCGAGGGGAAGATGCGTGGCCAGAAAGCAAAAAAGGGCATCTGCCTGATAAATGGGATGTCTGAGCAGCACCGGCAGCAGTCACCGCAGCAGCTCTGGGGATCAGGGCAGCTTGGTCCCAGCCACCTCAGTAATTAGAGATGTGCTTATGGCCTGGGATCCCTCCTAATTCTAGCAGATTAGAGGGTAAAAACGGTGGTGAAGGGTGATGGCTTGTCAGGGAAGGAGATCAGAAGTATTCTTCATAGCTCAAAGGAGCTTCTCCTCTATGGCCAAATACAGCTGTTGCCTCCCACTCTAAATTTGGGCCTGCAAAGGTTTTAACTGGTAGGTGCTGGGGTGCTTACTGGGTTTCCGGGCAGCCTGCAGGTTAAGTGTTAAGGTAGGTCCATGTTTCACCTAAGGGCAGTGTGTTCTCAAGAGTGTTTAAGCCCACGGAGAGCTGACCCTGATGCTCTCACTGCAGTGACTCCTGCTTGTTACCGTCCCTCCTGTGCAAGCAGCCAAGGCAGAGCGGGAATGGTGTTTTAATGGAGGTGAACCCTATTTCTGCTGGGCCAGGCAGAGCTCAGCTGCTGCGTTGTCAGAGCTTCCCAAGGAGGATTTCCCGTGCTCAGGGAAGGGGACCAGCAGCAGGAGCACGCTGCCCAGGCTCTCCTCCTGAGCTCTCAGCTGTCTCATTGCTGGGATGTCTGGCTGCCTCCAAGATCTGTCCCGTCCCTGAGCTATAAATATTTTATCCTCTCAGTACCTACTCCACAAAATAATTTTTTAAAAAGGCATTTCTTTTGCCTTTTTTTTTTCTTAAGCAGTTCTTGCATTTTAAAACGCACCCGCCATGTGTGCAGTGCTCAGACATGCTCTCGGCTTCCCCCAAATGTAATTGCTTTAAAGCTGCAGATAGTTGGCAAAAGCAATTTTCTCTACATTATGGAAGACTCCAACTCCTCTCACCCTTCATGTGAGCCTTTACAACTGCTCTCCCCCACTCTTGCCCTCTCTGTGCTTCTGTGCGATGCTCAGCATCTAGGCTTGCGGTACCTCTGCTTTCCGGGATGATGCTCTCACCTTTACAGGGCTTTGGGAAGAGACTCAAGTGGGTGCGTGGTAAGAGACCTCTCTATGGGAGATAACGAGCTTCTATTGCAGCTTCTACTGAGCAAGGGTGATGCTGGCTGGCAGCAAAGCCCTTCCCTCGGCCATGCTGCTGGCAGGGTGCCTGCTGGTGCCATGTCCCCGTCGTGGGTGCATACATTGGTTGGTTGTTGGTATAGGGCATACATTCATCTCGATTTTGCAGCTCCACCACCCACAGGTTTAACACGCTCTTTCTGTTTGCAGGGCATGTTGGGCTTTCCAAATCATTAATGATGGAAAATAAATTGGAATCTGAGTGAAATAATCTTTAGGCATTCTCTGTAGGCCTTGTCTTTCCTTGCTTTCCTCAGCCATGCTGAAGGCTTGCTGCTGGAGGGGAATATAAATGAGGAGGAGCCCCGGGTCCCTCTGATGTGTTGTGATGCCTCTTGCTCAGTGGGTCTTGCCACAGGGAGCCTGCCTGCTTGCTGGTGCTGATAAACCGGAGGAGGGCTGGAGGGGGTGGAAGTGAGAAGGTGTTGCTGGACCTTCTTGGAGGGCTCTCAGTCCTGAGTCAGAGAAGGTCAGAGATCTTGGGGCACGACAGGGCTTCTGAGGGTCTGCGCCTTGCTTGGGGGGCTTTAGCTGCATCCTGGCATAGGGCAGCAGCTGTCTGTGCCGTGCTCCTTGGGTCTGCACCAGCCTGGCCTGGGAAGCCAGGCTTTGTGTCAGCAACCCACCCTGCACATGGAGCTAGGTAGCAGGTAAATGCACCGAAACGTGCTCTGTGCATGCTCCAGCTGCAGCATTCCCTGCTCTGTGCTGAGACCCTGCCAGGTGTTGGGCTCCTGCTTGGAAGAGAAGGTGACATCCTCCCCAGGACCACTGTTCTCACAAGCATTGGGGGTAGGTAGGTGATGGCTGTAGGATGTTTCCTGCCTGAACCTCAGTTTAAGCCTGAAAAGGATGAAATCTGCTGTGTGTCTGAAAGCCAAGGGCTCTGGCAGGAGCAGATTCAGATGCATGGAGGAGTGTCTACGCCTCTGTCGCAAACGGGC
Source organism: Pterocles orientalis (assembly GCA_011057875.1). Classification (NCBI taxonomy): domain Eukaryota; kingdom Metazoa; phylum Chordata; class Aves; order Pterocliformes; family Pteroclidae; genus Pterocles; species Pterocles orientalis. Next base: position 785,133 of record WKFP01015056.1, on the reverse strand, counting down.
CCTGCCTGAAACGTGACTTCCCATGACTGGATAATTAACAGCATGGCGGGTTGTTCAGATGGGAACACAGTAAAGAAAATCCTACGAAGTTCTCGGTGCTGACATTTTCATGGAGGCCTTTGGAGGTTCCTTCTTCTCCTTTCCCCATGCTCTTGGACACGAACCAGCCTTGTAATGAAAGCTTTTTCTATCTGTTTGTTTTCTGAGCATCAATTTAATGTCTGGAAAATCCTGTTGCAGCGGAACCTGGAGCACTTTAAAGATGCCCAGGGAGAGGACAGATGCTCTGTAGGGACCCTGCGTATGCCAGGCAGAGAGAGAAACCCAGCCAGCCTCCGCAAGCAGCTGCCCAATCTGGGGATCAAACCTCGTGCTTGCAGCAGGAAGGGCTGAGCTCTGGAGGTTGTATTGCTGAGTGTGTTTTCGTTTGAAGTTTGGTCAGAAATTGTAGGGTTTTGGCGATTCTAGCGCTTGGCTTTTTGTGTGTTCACGTTGAGGGTAGCTCTTCTCCTTCTACTTGTAAATGGAGAGAAATGCAGATGTCTCCAGCTCAATACCTACTGAACTGAGACTTTCTTCCCATTTCCAAGGGATTAGGCTTAGTGTGATGAGGGGAATGCCGAGGTTTGCTCCCACAACGTGGGTGCCCATAGCCAGGAAGAGCCTGGTGCGGTACTTGCCGTGTCCCCCAGCCTCGGACCTTTGGAGATGCTTAGATGAGGAGCTGGGGGTTTGGGCAAGGAGGATTCACAGGTCTGAAATCTGCTGCAATCCTTGTGTTAGGGTGTTGAGTGGTGTTTGTACATCCCTCTCTTCGGTGGCTAGATGATGCTGGTGGCTTTCAGCTCCCACTGAAGATGGAGCTAGAGCTGTCTGGCTGCTCCGAGGAGCTCCGTACCACCCCAAAGTGAGACTTCTCGCAGCGATATCTTCCCAGTCGCATAGTTATGTGCTGTCTTAATAGTGTCAAGCTCTGAATGAGCTTGGGCAATTTGCTTAATAAAGCAATGCACTAAATATGTCAACACTCAGTGCATGTTTTTAATATAATATTTCAGATTGTTTTGAAAGAAGCCAAGATCCTTCTTTCCCTTTTCATTAGGAATGTTTTATGTGAAAGAGATGAACAATAGAGAGGGTTTGCCAGAGAGAAAGCTTTCCCAAGTATTTGTTGCTGCTGAGAAATCAGCTTCTTTTTACAAAAAAAAAAAACCCTCAATGCATAACTATCAGGGCAATTAAGCAGTGTGTAAGCTGCCAGGGAGGGCTGTAGGCTTGGCTTTGCTGGAGATGTTGAAGGCCAGGCTTGCCTGTAGCCGTAGAGCATGCTTTAGGCACAGTGAATCCCTGTTCCCAAAGGGGGAATGGACTAAATGACCCACCAGCAGCTCCCAGCCATGCGGGAGTTTCAGAAACATGGTCTGAGCTGCTCTGGCGTGAGCATTTCCAGGCTGGACGAGTGAGTGGGTTTGTGAATCTTGTGCTGTTTCAGCCCAGAAATGATGGCTTTGGCTTTTAACTCGCTTCTCAGCAGGATCAGGGGTGGGTTCTGTCCTGGTCTCCAGCTGGGAGACTTGGTTCCTTGCCATGGAATGCCATGGAAAGGGTGAGACCTTCTGCCTGGCTGGCTGCAGTGCTCTGTTCTGGCTGGTGCTACTCAAAAGGAAAAAAAAAAACCTCCCACTGCAATACTTTTGTCAGAGAAACTGGGTTCCCGTGTCTTCCTCCAGTGACATTCATCACAAGTTGGAGGAAACTTTCAGAGAACTCAGAACTTTCCTCTTCAGCAAGGACAAACCTGGGGAGACAGTAGGAGGGAGATGTTCCTCCATCCATCAGGCCTCCCCAGCTGTGGCCCCGCGGAGGCAGTCTGAGATGATTTCCTCACCCTGTGCCGGGATGCTCTGACCCAGAGCCGGGTTGTGCTCGTGCTGATCTGACCTAGCGCAGGGCAGGAGGGGACAGACGGTGTCGTGGTGTGTTGTCTGTGTGCTCGCTGCAAGGTGCTGCTGGGGATTAGGGGAGCCCGTGAGAAGTTCCCCAGGGAGGCTGCTGCCGTGCTGCAGCACCATCCCCTCCTGCACCCCAGACAGACAGGATTTGCACCTCCTGGTAATCCTGCTGCTCAAATATTCTTACTGCAGATCTGTTTTTTCTTTTTTTTAACTGCTCCTAAATGGAGTGTTTAAGCTTATTCTTTTCTGTGAAAGAGGCTGTAAATCCTTTATCCTGACTGTCTATTTCTGTGCACGTATTTTCTCATTGTGTTCCAGCTTGTCAGCTGTGTCAAAGCCCGGAAACCTTGGCCTCTGTTGGACTTCAGACTTGGATTTCTCTGTATTTAACAGCAGAGGCTCCCTTGGAATAACAGTTCTTTTCTCTCCCCTTGGTGTCTTTTTTTTTTTTTCCCCCCCCCCC
>WKFP01015056.1:659619-782695 GCA_011057875.1 Pterocles orientalis | reverse complement strand
ACCCCCCCGCTGCCCCCCCCCCCCCGGGCGAGGGAGCTTTCCGGAGATTAGCTTGGGATCGGGGATGCCTAATGCTCAGGCAGTGGATGTGGAGAGCACAAAAGCAGGATTTTGGCATGCAGGGGGATTAGCTGGGGGGAGGCGGGTGGCAGCCTGTGCACAGGGGACGTGTGCCAGCTCTGGCTGCGGTGCCCGTGCCTGGGAGCAAACGTGGGGTGTCTGCATGGGGGAGATCTGAGGGAGGGACAGCCAGACAGATGTCCTCGTGGTTGGGGACAGGGAGACCCAGCTGTGATGCTGATGGCTGCAGGTGGGACTTGGGATGGTGGCACGTGCCTCCTCTGTGTCCCAGTGGCAGTGTCAGCAGCCTCAGGTGGTCAGTGTCCACCGTTCCTCAAGGCAGCGGACAGCTTGGCTTTGCAGCCATGCTGGCACTTTGTGAACGCCAGGGCAGCTTACCATGCGGGGCAGCAGTATTTGTGTGAGAACAAAAGAATAAACAATCGAAACTGTGATTAATAAGCAGAGCTAATTAGCAGCACGCTTGGCCTGGGCTGGAGCTTGGTAAGGTGTCAAGATCAGAGGAGAAGCCGGGAGGAGTGACTCTGATGGGAGCGTCTTGTGCAGTGAGCTGGAGGAGCAGGGAAGGGGAGAGGATGCTCTCCCACCTCCCCTTTGCAATGTGCCCATGCTGGGAGCTGGGACAGGGGAAATTGCTGCCCGTATTCTGCAGAGGTGCTGCTGACACACAGCTATTGCCATCCCCAGCAGCATCCTTCCATTCCCTGGTTCTGCCTTCACCAAGAGATCACTTCCCTTGGCCATGATCAGCATCAGAAGCTGGGCATTAGACCCCGCTGTGCTCCAGTGCTGCAAGTGTTAATTACTGAGCCCTCGTTAGGGTCGGTGGAGTTGTGTTCCCCATGGAAGAGGATCCTCCTCGCTTGCCTTCCCCTATGTGGTACGGCGGTCTTATTCTTTGCTCTCCATTTGCAAATTAGTGCAAGGACCACGATCAGCAAACAAATTTGCAGCGAGCCCATGGCAGGCTTGGAGATTTGGAAGAATCCTTGGCAAATATTTGCCAGCCTCTGCCACGAACCTCGTGAATACTTTTCATGACTGAGAGATGCTGAGTGTAACTGGCAACTTTGGGTACGATGCCAGGCCTTGGGTTGGTGATGGCTGCTGAAAAATACCTAAGCTAACAGCACTTGCTTCCATCCCTCCTCCTCCCTGCCCTCTCGCTGCGCAGCGTGGAGATATCTTAAGATGTGATACACTTGACTGCAACTGTTGCAGATCACATCCTTCCCATTAAAAGATGGCTGCGGCTAAATACCATTTGCTCAGCAAGGTCTAAAGTGGTGCCCTTCGGAGTAATTGGGAGACGTGGCCCCTTTTCTGAGGACAGGAGAGTCTGTTTTTCAAGGCACCACCGTTTTATTATTAATTTGTTAAACACTGACTGCTCAAAACTGTTTGAGACGCAAAGGAGGATGTGAGCCCTGCCTTGGGGACCTCACTGCTAAATCAATGTATTAAATCAAACCTGGGCTGGAGAGGACAGTGCTGCACGCAAAGGTGAAGCTGCTGAGAGGAGGGGTGAAGTTTCCACCCCCTCCATCGGGAAAAGTTCTCACTTCTCTTCTGGCATTGATGTCGGGAGGAGCGCTCGCAGATCAGCAGGTCAAGGACCTGCTTTATCTTAGTATTGCTGAGGTGGCAGTGGGACGCCTTGACTGGGGGGCAGCCAGGAGAGCTCCCCTGGCCTCGGGAGACCCCCTGCTGGGCCCATGGAGCTGGGGGGTACTTCCCTTGCATGTTCTTGGCTGTGTACGTCAGCACGGGCAGGGGGGCTGCTTGCCAGGCAAGCTTGTGCTTTCTCTACCCACCCAGTACCCTCTGGGAACAGCTCCCAGATATCAGCCTATGCCTGGCAGGAGCTGCTCAAGAGGTCCTGGACCTCCTCAAGTATTCACATCTGCTTAGTGGCCAGAGCTAAGCAGGTCCCACATGACTCCTCTTGTTTCCTTGATGATGTGGAGGGTGGGAATGAGAGCAATATAGAAAAAAGTCAATAGTTAAAGTTCTTCACCTTCCTTACTTTCAAGTCGAACTTGCTGCGGGGTTGGGTTTGCTTGGTGGGTGCTTGAGGCTATGTGTTCCCAGCCTGATGTCTCCTGTGCTTTCTTGCCCACAGCCCCCTGCACCCAGGAGCCATGAGCTGCCCTCAGCGCCCACAGAACTGCTGGAGCAGCTCCCCGGCCGCTGCTGCCTGGTGCTGTTAGGCTTCTCTGCTTCCCCAGGAAGGTGCCTGTCGTTGGTGGGGAGAACTGGCTGCATCTGCACCCAGCCTCTCACATCCCTCTCAAGGTAAGGACTGCATCCTTTCGGTCTGTGAAAAGGAAGGGGTTTGCAAATGCAAGCGAAAGCCATGTTATTTCCTGGGTCTTGCAGTTATATGTTGATTTTGAAGGTGGAGTAGCTCCCAATGTAACCCATTGCTTGCAGACCGTATCCCATCTGTGAACTTGCTTGTAGTTTTAGAAGGAAGCTTGGCCTGCTGCAAGGAGCCGGGCTTGGGTGGGACCGGCGCCTTGTGACTGACTTGGCTTCCCTGATGTACTTCTGGGGATAATTGTCTATAAATTGCCTCTTAATGATGCTCTGGAGGCTTCCCAAGCATGCACCACCTTTCCTCCCACTGTAAAAGGCCTTTGGGGTATTTTGGAGGCTTCTTGTGGTGGGGGAGTGAAGGGGGGCTGTGGAGGGGTGTTTGGGAGGGGGCTGAGCCCCTGTCCCAGTGAAACAGCCTCATCTGCCCTTTGTGCTTTGCAGTAGTTACGGTTAAAGAAGTTTGGTTTGCAGGGAGTGAGCCAGGGCTGAGGCTGATGCGGGGCTAGCCGCCCTCCTGATGGGCGCAAAATTGGTATTCATGGCTGAGGAGAGAAAATCAGGCTTAGAAACCAAAAACTTGATTTCTGTGATTGTTTTGGGCTTTGAGATTTTTGGGTCTCTTGTTTTCAAGCTTGTCCTTGCAAACAGGCATCAGCTGTGTGCGGTAACGTATGGGAATTGCGGCTGCTCCATGTGTGCCATCCCCTGTGCCAGGGGAGCTGGGACCTGGAGGAAGATGTGGATGTCACCAGCACAGGGCAGGGTGGGCGAGGGCATAAGACTGCTCTTTCGGGAGGTCTGTGAGAGGGTTGCATCAGCCTAGTGAGTTAAAACATCAGCCAGAGCTGGTGTCTGATTGTCCTGACTCCCTTTGGGAGCTCCCTGCCCACACCTCTGGAGCTGGGACGGGCTAGGATGCTCCAACTGGGGGAAGCAGGGGCTGGTTAGTGCTGCTGAGGCTGACATCCTCAGCTGTAAATATCCAGCCTGCTCTAATCCTCCCGGTAGCTCCAGCACTACTGTTTTCCTGAGAGTTATTTGACTCTTTGTGTTGCACTTCTCAGACAAATGGCTTTTAAATAAAACCTTCTGCTAACTTGTTAGGCCTCCTGTCCAGGTCAGTTCCTGCATGGGTGATTTATAGGGCTGCTTTTAACATTTTATTAACTTTAAATCAACAGGGCCAGTCAATTGGAGTCTATCCCATTAGCTGTGGTGACTGGCAGCCTGGGGCATTGGGCTCTCCTGCAGCCTCCCTTGCTTCTGGGGATGCTCCGAGAGCGACCACCACCACGGGGTGAGAGATAGGAAAGAACAGGAGGAGGATTCAGATAAGGAGGAATAGATCTGGGATGGATAAGTGAATCTCATAAGGGCTAAGGTGATAATGGGGCTTGTGATCGTATCTTGGGAGCTGGCTTATCTCCTGCTGTTGGTAGTGTTTTCTCAGCTGCATCCCCTGCAGAGTGTGCTGGATCGTGCAGCAATGGGAGAGGAGCATAAGGGCTCGGTGAGGAGGTGGCAGCTTCAGACTGATCCCAGCAGGTCATTACTGCTGGAGCATGCCTGGGCATCCGCCCTGGGTAGGATGTGTCTGTATGAAACCCCTCCTGTAGCAATGACAGAGACAGATCCCATCTGATCCAGTGGGCTGCTCCCAGTGAGCCTGTAGTCTGCTTCCCCCCACCTCAAACCCTCCTGTGCAGCTCCTTGCCCCTTCAAGCAGAGCCAGCTCTGGACAAGTCCTGCAGTCCCCAGTGATGGAGTGAGCATGGCTGGATGCAGCCCCCGTGCACAGGAGGCTGCCGGATGTCACTGGGGACTAAGCAAGCAGAGACTGCTCTGGCTGGGAAATCCAAACGAGACAGAGATTGTAAGTGATGTGAGGCTGCAGCAGCAGCTTTGATTATCTCTGGTTTTGTTGCTGCTCTCCCCCCATGCCCTGTCTTTGTTCCATCTGTGCTCAGAGATGGTATTCAGTGGAGTTTTCCAGCTCTTGGTAACAGGGGAAAAAAAAACTAAACTGCTGCACAACCAGAGCTAATGAGCTCTCTCTGGAAATAAAAGCATCCTCAGGACAGCCTTGCCATACAGAACAGCCTGTTCTCTGTGGCTGCTCCGGCCACTGCCTCCGAGTGGTGGCCCAGCACAGGGCTGTTGGGAGCTGAGCAGAGCTGTCACCTCCCATCCTTCCCCCCCAGCCATCGCTCACGTGAGGAGTTGAGAAAGCCAAGCTGTGGTTTGCTCCACTGGCAGAACTCTGCTGCGGGGACCGGGATTTGGGAGCATTTGTCTGACACCCTGATGCAGAGCCCATTGCCTTCTGCATGCTCAGCGGGACAGGGCAGGGAGGAAAATCATGTCCCCATGGGTCAGGACCAGCTTTGACTGGCTTGGAAAGGGAGTTGGGTAATGCCCTGGCTCCCGTCACCGGCTAGGCATTCCTGGGGTGAGGAGGTGGGCTCGCTGCATCCCCGCGTGTCTGCAGGGAAAGCAGAACTGCAGTCCCTGGGGACTGTTGGGGTTGTCAGGTGTATGGCCAGGAGGAAATTTATCTTGCAGCAAAGCCATCACTTCTGATGTGCCTGTGATTTGCTGAAACCTGCGTCTCCTTTGTCATATTTCTGTCTGTCTCTGCCTCAAATCCCAGAGCAAAGACTAAGAACTTGCTCACAGAGAGGAGTGGGATTTTTTTTCCTCCACCTTTAAATATTTATTCTGAGCTCTCAAGATATGCATGCTGTGATCTGGGGAGCCTGCCTGCGTGCTGGCAGTGTCTCCTGCATGGCAGAGGAGGGCTGGCTACCCTTCTCTCCAGGGAGCAAAGGCAGAGCCTACCCCTCCTCCTGCTGCTGCCCAGTGCCACGAGCTGGGACCAAGAGGAGTGATGTGGGGCGTTCGCCTCTTCCCATGCATGTGGGAACAAAACCCAAGACCCACTAAAGTGCTGTGAAAAGAAGGCTCAGGGTTGTGAGCTGTATTTTTGGGGAAGGGGCTGAGACAGAGGTAAAAGCAGTCTGGCCCATCCAGCAAGCTCTATCGGTGGGGTGGCACATCCCAAATGGCACCACCCCTCTGTATCCTGCCTGAATTTCTGTGTCCCTGGCAGCACGCAGAGCTGCCAGTGGAGGCTTTCCGTCTCCTCTTTGCAGCTTGTCCCAGGCTCTCAAGGTCGTGCAGGTAACTGAAGTGATTCTGCTCGCCTTGGCTTTGCAGCCTGAGCTGCCATGCTGTGCTCAGCTGTGGCTTTGGGCCTCCTTCCCTTTCTCTTGTCTTGCTCTACTTTTCCAAGCCTTCCTGCAGCCACTGCTTGGGTACATGGATTGGATTGAAGGAGAGCAGCTCCGTGCTGCTGGGACGCACGTGTCCGGCATGCCGATGAGGAGCGGGGCTGGTTCTGGGGAGCAGGGGCTCTGTCCCGGGATGTGCTGGGCAGACATGGTCCTGTGCATCCCTGAGAAAGGGGAGATGGAGGCCCAGCGAGCTGCAGCTGCCCCTCTCCAAGCATTTCCCTGGATGCTGGTTCTCCTGCAGAGCTGGCTCACCTCTGGCTCTGCCACAGGGGTGTGTGGAACAAGGGAGCAGGGATTTCACATATTCTCCTTGTAACTCAAGTGTGGTGGTGTTAAACTTCTAGGAGAAAAGTCAGAAGCTGGTTTCTCCGCAGCTCTGCAAGGGACAGGAGGATCTCTGCCTTTCCAGGTGAGCACACAAATTGCTACCTCTGCCTCCAGCTGCTGCAGCCTGGGCGACCTGCTCAGCAGCTGGCACTCATTGGCACAGAGGCTTGTCCCTGGTCCCCCCCGGCGGTGCCAGCCACGGGCTCCCGGGACCTGTAAGCGTGCGGGCACTGATGCAGAAAATCGTCTGCAGAGGCCTCGGATTGGATGGCAGGTGCAGCTCTGCTGCGAGATGCCTTGAAACCAGCACGTAGCCAAAGGCAAGAGGAGGCAGAAGAGACAATAGCTGATACAGTGAGATTTTTTTTTTTTAAAGGAGAAATAAATGCAAGCCAACTCACTGGTACAGTGGTAGCACTGGAAAGCTAAACTCCACGAAGCTGCAAAGTAATGAGGTTGGGACCATGGCGGTGGTTTCCTGGGCTGCTTTTCCCATGCCTGCCTGCCCTCTGCCCGTACCTGTCACAGGCTGGCAGCAGGACCAGCCCTCTCAACTGACTCCCAGATCAGAATAGCCTCATTAGCAGAAAAAGCTTCCCTGAGATAAGTCACTGCTGCTGTAAGAATTACAATCGTATCTCTTTTCTACTATTGCAACTGTGGGCATTGAAGTTTGCCACTCTTACAGCATGTCATAGCGGAGCTCTTGTGCACAGGAGGGTGCTGCCAGGAGAAGAAGTTATAGCAAAGACATTTTTGGGAAATAAGCTTATGTTATCAGTTTGTTTCTGCTTGGCTGTCTCGCTGGGTCGGAGCCACTGTGCCCGTGTGGAGCGATGCCAGCCCCTACCTGCCCTTTGCGTCCTGCCTGCAGGAACAGACAGTGCCCACAGTGTCTCCTGGGGGTGAAAATAAGAGGTCTGAGACTTGTAGGAAGCATTTGCTTAAGATTCAGTCTTATTCAGTCATTGGTCATTTGACCTAACAAACCCCTATGGCATTCCCAGAGCCATGGGGAAAGCTCCAGGAGGACACGCAGGGGAAGTTTGCAACTGGATGTTGCAATAACTTGAATGGTTGGGATAAGTAGTCATTCATAAAGGAAATATTTCAGCCAGAAAAAAGATTGCTGATTAATTCTTTTTAATAAACAGTGGTGAGCAGCGTGTCTCAGTTCAAGCCAGACTGACTTTTAGGGTGATTCATAGATTTTTCCACAGGAAAAATCACTTTTGTGGGGATTGCTGGTGCACAGGGTGCCTGCTTGCCTTCATGAGTAATTCCCCCCCCTCCCCAAAAGCATCGCAGTGTGGAAAACCGATGAGCCGCTCTGTGGGAATTGCAGGGGGGACTTGAGAGGGAGGAAGGGTGTGCTTGGCTCTACACCACAGCCGATGACTGTATCCTTTTGAAGAGCACCATGGGAGGTGGGGGAGTGGGAATTTCACTGCCAGAAATGCTGAAGGAGGCGAATCTCAGGAAAAAAGAATGGAGCCAAGATGTCTGTGCGTAGCGACCAGGGCTTTACTCAGTGAGGTCAGCTGGGACCAGCTGATGCTCCCCTTCACAGCATGCTGCAGCACTCCTCTGGCAAAGCAAACAGCCAAGAAGAAGCATCCCAGCATCGTTCATTTCCATTTAGTTTGTTTTTTCTTTATTTCCAGCACCTTGACTTTGTGCTGGAAGCCAGCCAGCCTCTGTGGTCCTCCGTGCCACTGGGATTCACAGGTCCGGGGTGGGAGCATGCGCAGGAGGCGGCAGCGTGCGGCTGGAGGTGTAGCATGCGTCTGTGTGATGCTGCTTTTTTAAAGCAGCCGGGGTGGGATGGGGAAATGTCGGGAGAGGCACTAGTCATAGGTGTGAGCGGTGCCTGTGCCTCAGAGGCGGTGCTGGGGGTGGCGGCGGCCCTTGCTGTGGCGTTGGGTGTTGTTTTCCAGTTGGGAGCTGGAAGAAAAAAAAAAAAAGTAGTAGTTCTGCTAAGTCTGAACTTGAAACTTAATTTGGTTTCTTGGTGAGGTTTTTTTTGACTCTTCTTGGAGAAAAATGCAGGTAGTTGGCCAAAACCTTGAGTTTCCCTGCACTGGAAAGGAAAGGTGGCACAATGGTGGGAGAGGCTTGTGTAGAGATGCAGTTGGGAAGGAGGAAGGAGGAGAAGTCAGCCCGGAGGTCAGTCCAGCCCCAGGAAGCAGCAGGCAGGCTGACACGTCCCTTGGTGCAGTTAACACCCTGTGACAGCATGGTACTGTGCACCAAATACCCGCCCAGGTCCCTGGTCCCTGCAGTCACTCCATGGTGTTGGCAGGGGCTGCGTTCCCAGACCAGTGTGCCACCTCCTCCTTCTCCAGCCCACCCTGCACCGCGGTGCCCATCCCGTATTCATCACAAGGCCCCTGTACTTTTCTAAGCCCAATATACTTTGAATTACTGCTCATCTATTCCTCTTGACATCCTCATGCTCATAACTAGGAAGCCTGCATTACCCGTTTGCACATCTGTCAAACTGCGTGTTCCTTGGCCATTTCCAGAGATACATAAAATTGCCCGTGGTTATGACATTATTGACAACCCACCCTGTCTCCTTCCCCCTCCCCGAGCCCAAATGGCTGCCTCACTTTATGAGGATTGATATTTGGGCAGTAAATATTTTAGAGCCTCATCTGATGAGTGTGTCTGTGCGGGTGAATACATTTCTGGCTGAGGACAGATGTTGGTGCTATCTTCATTGGAAATGCGAGGCCTTTACTTTCTCTCTCCAGCCAGCATCTCTGTCCTCTCTCCAGCCCTCCAGTGCTGCCTGTTCCCAGCAGGAAGAAAGGGAATTGGAGGGAAAAGTAGAGGTTGCCAGGAAGGACTAAGGCTGGCTGGGCTGGCAGAGCTCTGTGAGGGATGTCAGGTGTCGGTGGCCCATCGCTGCAGCATGCTGATGCTGGGCTCTCCATGTCCGTCAGCAGCAGGATTGAATTTCTACAGGCAAGGTGTTCTCCTTTCCCAAACCCAGGGAAGCCACCCGTTCCTGCTGTGTTGGACAAGTAGTTTCAGCCCTTTTGAAAACAAAGAAGACAAGCGTCAGGCTGTCTCTGGTTCTGAGGGATGTATTTTGACTTGGCTGTTCTGAAAAGCCACTTCATCTCCAAAAGTTTCAAAAGACACTTCAGTAAACGTCTCTAAAGAGGAAACAACTTGGGAACAACACAGCCTGGGTGACCTGAACAATTTTTTTATCTTGCTGAGAAAAGCAAAGGAGCCCATCTTCAGTTCCTCCAAACGATTTGCTCTCTTTTTGTTCAATCAGCAAAACAAAAAGTGTTGCTTGATTCCTAGGGGAGAGAAAAAGCAGCTGCAGCTCCTGTGGAGTGAGCCAGGGCTGGGCTGGGCTGCACTGGGGCTGTCGTGCTGGGCTCGGGCTGGCTCTCGGCTGGGGGCATCAGGAGTTGGGGAGCAAACAGTACATCTGCACTTGGGCTCTTGGGCAGCTTCGTTTGTGCTATTAAGTGGAGTTGTCCATGCAGCCAGGTCTGAGCCCGGGCTGGGGCTCACGTCCCTTCCCTGCAGGAAGTAGAACTGCACAGGGGCCTGGCATAAGCCCTGTCCCAGCCGCAAGGCTGGAGCACATGCAAGGCAAGGCAGCCCAGGGATCCCCCCACACTGTGCCGCCTTGTTCCTGTTTTGCTGCTTATTTCTTCTCTCTGAGCCTGGAGTGAGTGCATTGAGATGTGTAAAAAGAATCAGCTGCCTGAGGGGCTTTACAGCGGCTCCAGCGCAATTCCTTGGGGCCTTTGAGGTGAAAGCAGGAGTTTCCTGGCTCCGGAGCGGGGTGCTGCGTGCCAGGCTGGATCCTGCTGCTGCAGGGGCCAGGGCAAGGTGATGCAGGAACTGCTGGGCTTGCACCCCCACCAGTGTGTCACCCAACCACCGGCTGTTCCCAGGGTGTGGGTGGCCTTCCCCACCCTCTTCACTTGCCAACAGGGGAGCAATGTGCAAAGGGCTTGGCAGTTTTGTTGGATTTTTAGGGGCAGGGAATAGGATGGAACCTTTCTGGGTGCTGCTGCTGCTTGGGGTTAGAAGCTGTTGCATGGGCAAAGGGGGTGCCAAGGGGGTACATGGATTTCCAGGGGTGCCCTTTGGGCCAGACCCCATCAGCCACCTTCTTGGGGGCAGCTGTGCTGGTGTTTGCTGATACCACAGTGCCGGTGTTTGGTACTGCAGGGTCCACTGCAGCTCTCGCATCCAGTTTGCTCCTGCAAGGAGAGATCTGCAACATCAAGGAGCCCATTTGCATGGGACAGATCTACAAAGGTGTTGGGGAGAAGAGACGGTGTCCAGCTCTGCTTGTGAGGTTTTGTGTCCCTGTCTCCAAAGAGCCTTGCTGCGGGAGCTGTGCACCGAGGTGAGGAGTTCAGAGGCCTCGTTTACTTGCTGATGAAGGATGCTGCCCTGGCCAGTCTGCTCTTTAACGGCCATATAGTGTCTATTTATTTATGATTTCTGTGGGTGGTGTTTTGGATGATCTATTGAGCCAGAGTGAGATATTTTGGGACACAGTAAGATATTTTAAAAACACCTCATCACTCTGGAAATATCCATGGTGCGATAGCTGCATATTAGTCATTCGGAAAGAGAGTGATTTCAATGAAAGAAAAAAACATTTCATCTTGTCAGAGCATTTTCACTCACTGTCTGCCAGGCAGCTGCTGTCAGTCTTCAGTCTCTGTGCTGGTTTTACTCTTCTCGGGCTCTGCCTTTTATTTTATTTCCTAACAAGAAATAAAATAAACCCTCTAATGGATATTGGTAGCTATGAACTCATCAATTGCCAGTGAGAAAGAGCCTTTAAAAAGATGCAATAAACCCGCTTTACACTGGATTATTTCCAGTGGGATTATTTGTCCCGGGCGCTATCTCCATTTGGAAGGAGAAACTCCTCCTCCAGGTATTGGACCTTGAACAAAAGCCCCTGCCTCTGACATGATTTATCCCCCTGGAAAGTGGGAACAAGTCCAATACTCTTGCACACCAGCTGAGGATGCAGAATTAGGCTTACGGAGAACAGGAGGAGAGATGATTTTCTCCTAGGAGGAAAAAAAAAGTCTGTAAGAAAACACAAATGACAAGGCCCCATCCTGCAAGGGAAAACAGCACAAAGCTGTTCAGCAAATGAAAAGCCAAATGAGCTGTAAAAAAACCACCACCACGGTAGGAGAGATTTTCACTTGCAGGGCATCTGCCATAAATCGCCTAATATTCAGCTTTGCACTGCCATTTGGGAAAACGTTCATCATATTCTAGTGGTCTGTGCTCTACTTTCTGTGTATCTATAGCCAGGGTGCCTATATGACAGCCCCTGCACCCCGGGGAGGAGGCAATTTGGCTGAGATGCTCCCATCTAAATTGATCATTCTCCACGATCAGGCTAAGAGTAATTACACTGTAGCTATGCTGTGAGTACTATGCACTGGTGCTTTGCGGGGTGCAATTGCCACCGCCTTGCACAACCAGTAGGTAACTGCTTAAATCACTCAAAATCATCCCTTCGTGGTTATGTGCTTGGTTGGTGTTGACATCCAGAGTTTTCCCAGGGTGCAGGATGCTTGAGCACGTCTAAGGGCACCTCCAGGTAAGAGTGACTTCAGCCAGGGGTTTAAAATAGAAGCTATTAAACAAGAGCAGGAGAGGGCAGCTGGGTCCCTCTGGGAGGATGCCAGCAGCGTCTTGGGGTTCAGTGAGCACTGGTGTCTTGGAGCCTTCTCCCCAGCTCCCGTGGGATGAAAGCAGGGGCATTGCTCCTCGGTAAAGCAGGAATGGAGGGGTCAGGGTGGCGGCTGCCCTGAGCCAAGTACCCATAAAGCCCATCTCTGGCTAAAAGCTGGGCTCGGCAGCGGGGACTTGAAAGCTTTATACCTGTTGCCTTTTATTTCTGGCAAAATGAAATGAAAATAGCAAACCAGATCCATTTCTTCTCTTTAACCTTTTCCCTTTTGTGCCCATACTTGACCCAAAATATTCTTTTGGTTTGGCCTTGGAGCCCTCTTGCGAGATGCTCTTAATGCAATTAATACAAGCCCACCTCTTGCATTTCTTGGCCAGAGGCAGGACTTACCACCCGCGGGGTGAATCCTGCTCTCCTCCCCTCTTGGTGTGGCATCTTCTGCATCCCAGTCCCCCACCCCTGAGTCAGCAGTATGCTGCAGCTGCCGGCGTGCTCCTTCATTTAAAAACATAAGAAAGTTTCAGTATTTAAAGTATTTAAGCAGATGGGAAGCCACAAACTATAGTCGGTGGAGGGAGCGTGTTTCATGACTAACAAAATATGCCAGGTAGGCCGTTCCACTTGAGATATTTTCAGGAATATAATCACTTTCACACATCTTCATAAATTTGCCAAAGTGTTAGTTTTCCCCCATATGGATCGGGGAGGATGCAGCATGTCATGACTGCTGCACAGCATCTTGAATGTTGTGTCTTTGTGGTGACTTTTTTTTCCCCCCACCCAAGCTGTAATTGAAATAAAAATTTGATTCCCCCTTCCCCATAATTAGTGTGGGCAGAGGGTCATCGTTGAGTATTTCGGTGCAGGAGCTCCTTGGCCTCCATCCAAGGCAGGGCAGAGGTGGCAGCAGTTAAGCCTCTAATAATTCCGCCCAAAAGGGCTGGGATTGGACTGGAGCGGTGCTGGGGATGCTGTCCCCAGTGGGGTACCATCAGGTGACAGGGGGATGCTCTAAGGGACCCCCCAAAGGCTGCATCCTTCCCATCGAGCTCCTTTGAATAGATGCTCCAGAGTCATGATAGGGTAAACAAATACAAAATATTTTGAAGTCATTTAGTCTCAGCATTGGATTATTTCTTTTCTTTTTGGTATCATGGCAAAATTAAATAAAAGGACCCGTTTTCTGCATGTTATTGATCTTTCACTCAAAATCTGGGCCCTTTTCCAGGAAAAATGAGCCCTTTTGTGAACAAAGAGACAGGCGCCTTCCCAACAAAAGTCAGCTTTCAAATCCAGTGTTCTGTGTGTTTGAAATTTCAGGTTTCTGATAGGAAAATAACAATTTCACTCAAATTTGCAGAGAAGCGATGCTTCCGGGGGGAGGGAGAAGACTGCCCTGAAAGGATTGATGAACACTTGAGAACGCCAGATTGCCAGGGGATTGAAAAGCAAAGGGGAAAGCAACCTTGTCACAGATTTTGAACAACTTGCATGGTGAATCTGGAGCTGGGCTGTTGGGCCTCGTTGTTGTCATCCCTCGGGGACCTGGAGCCTTCACCCTATGTCCTGCAAGTGGCAGGAGGGCTCAGCCTGGCTCTCCTGCTCAGATCTCAGCCCCAGTGGTTTATATTCCCTTTTCGTTAACGTGGTGGCTGCTGAGCCCATGCTGAACTGGAGTAAGTTGGTGTTGCTCTGTTACCTTGGCTGGGTGCTGCGGCAAGAGCTGCTCGCTGGTGTCTCAGACAAGCTGAGCTTCACCGACAGTGTTTTACAGTTTAGGTCATTCAATGTCTGTGGCTCATTTATTTGTTGGTAAAGCCCTCGGGAATTGCTTGGGAGGAGACGTGTTACGCTCCCTTGGGCCGCGCTGCCGCGTGGATGCTCAGCTGTCAGGCCGGGCTGCTGAGCTGGGTACCCTAAACACACCTTTATAGTGTGGCTCATCGCCGTGACACCCGTGTTGTAACAAAGCGGGGGGCTGCATTCACCTCCCAGTCCTGCTGCTGCATCCTTTGAGAGCAAGTAAATTGGTTTTCTGCATTTGCTTTCTCCCTGTGCAGCGGGGATGCTCTTTCCTCGCTATAACGTGGAGGGGACGGAGGCGGTGCTGGCTCAAGGGCATCATTCCCAGGGCTGTCCATCGGGCACCCTGCTCATTCACTACTGCTACATGAAAAGTTTGCCTGGTAACTCTGAGCAGAGAAGTTTCTCCCCACGCCCCGACACGCTTGCTCCCGGTGCTTTGATCCCCGGCTGCGTGTGTAAGCCTTGCTTATCTTTGGAAAGGCACGGCGGCGCTGACAAGCGGCGCAGGAGATGGGGGCTGTAGGTGGATCGTTTTTAGCAGCGTGCACGCACGGAGCAGACAGCTTGGGCATGTTCCAAAACACTTCCCACGCCCCCAGGCTGAATTTTAAGAAGCTGGGGCATCTGCACATTCAAAACGCTCCAGGGTGGGGGAGGAAAGAAGGAAAAAAATCCCAAAGTCAGGCAGAACAGGCAGCGTGTGGAAGGGGCGAGCTGCACCCACAGGCTGATGTCTTGCTGCAGAGGGGAGTTTGTTGTGAAGGCTGAGCAGCTTCGAGCCGCTCTCCGGAGGGGCAGAGCACAGGTGAGCACGGAGCGGCGTTGCTGGCTTGCCTTTGTGCCTGCTTGTAGGCTGGTCTGGTTCTTGGTTGAGTGCGGGGAATGGGAAGAGGAGCTTGAGTTATCCAGGAAGTGTCTGGGTGAGTGCCTGTTCCTACTGTCCAGCCGGGGTGGTGCGGCCTTGGAGCAGCTCCCTGCATTTGGGGGTCCCAGAGCCGTGCAGGAAGAGGGGAGGTGGTGGGGAACAGAACCATCTTCCTGACAGTGTTGGGGAGATGGGAATGAACCCTGTGCATGCCCCACCTTGGGTGCTTCCAGGGGCTGCCCGCGATCCTGCCCATCAATGCCAGGAGGTGCACCACCGATTGTTTCTGTGGAGCAGCCCTGGTGCGCAGGAGCAGCATCGTCCCCTTCTGCATCCTTGGGGGTCTGAAACAAGCAGGGGTTGATGCTGGGAACATACAAGCCCTGGGCTTGCGCTGGCTGGCTGAGGGCTATTCCAGCGTGTGTATGGTCCAGTGAAGTCTTGGAGCCCCTGGAGAGATGATCTGGGGCTTCCTCTCTGCGTCGTGCTGTAGGTTTGGATAAGTAGCTTTAGGCTGTGAAGGTGAGGAGGCTTTCTGTGCTGGGTGCCCAGCTTAAAGATCTCAAGCACGGTGCCTGGAAGTGCTGAGAACAGCCCCGGTTCTTGCTGTTGCTGCTCACTTGAGATCCAAGGTCCCTGCTCCTGGTGACGTGAGGCCTCGGAGGTCTTGCACTGGAAGGGATGGATGTACCTCTGGAGAGCCTGAGATGTCTTCTGAGTTCCTGGGCTTACCGAGCTGGTCTGCACTCTGAGATCCAAGGATGGAGAGCGCGTCCATCTGCATGCTGCATCGAGATCCTATTCCTGCTGCTGGTGAGGATGGCCGTGTGATGTCCTGGCAGCCCTAAGCCATCCTTGTAGAGGTGTCTGGGCTCCGGCAGCTCGCTCGTCTCTTGCAAAGCGTGCGTCTCCTGGGCCAGGCACAGGGGATGCTCCTCCTGGTGCATCACGTGCCAGAGCGGCTTCTTCCCAGCGTTCCCCCGTGGCTGGATTCTGTGCTGCTCAGCAGATGGTCACCCTGGCGTCTGGGCAACTCACACCATGCCCTTCTGCAAACAAAGCTGGTGGCTTATTTACATGTGACTTCTGCCTGGTGGCCGCAGCTGGCAGTGAAGAGATGGGGGAAGCTTGTGAGGGATGAAGAGGAGAGAAGCCTGGCCGTGGAAAGCAGCCCTGCCTGTCCTGTGAGCTAAATGCCCCCAAGCTCAGGACCTTTTTTTCCTTTCCTTTTGGGAAAAAGAGACTTCTTGGGAAGCCTCCACTTCCTAAGCATCCATTCCAGAAGAGGCTGAAGCAGACTCTAAATCATGAACTCTTGGTACCAGCAGCAGTCGTGCTCTCTGCTGTGTCCTTGTCCCCCAGGTAGCATCATGGTAAGGAGCAGCCTTTTGGCAAGGGATAAGTTTCTGGGGTCCTTCTGTCCTCTGTCCCTTGTCCCTTGGGTGGGCAGGGGGACATTTGCACCTCTGGCATCCAAGGGAGGAGGACAAGGTCCTCTCTACTGCGATGCTAGACACAAGATGCTCTTCTGCTGTGTGCCCCAGGGTGAGGAGGAGGAGGAAGGCAGAGAGGGATGGGGACGGACCCAGGGTGCCCTGAGGGACTGGCTCGTTCCTGCTAATTAGCAGTGTAACCAGCCATCACCCAGCCCGGCTCCTGGCAGATAATTACCTCGCTGGGTGCAGGGAAGGGAGCAGAAAGACTCGCTGTCCACAGGGACTTTAGAACCTCCCCATTCTTGAACTCATTTGGGAAAGGCAACAAAAAAAAAAAAATACGTATATATATTTCAACAGAGCTATTTCTGCCAGTCAGGCAGGCCAATTTGTTACTGAAGTGACACATTTGATTTTAACTGTAAGAATCAAGGTTTTTTTGGCTTTTCTTTTTTTTCAGTCCTTGGGGCAGGGGGTGACTCAGCCATGGGGCAAGTTGGGGGGGGGGCTGCGGGGGCTCAGGCTGGGGGCTCAGGCTGGGGGCTCTGGCTTCCTCCCCAGCTGAGCATTGCCAAGCTTGTGGGTGTTTTAGAGGGGAGGGGAGAAAAATAAATGTGGGAGTGATCCCAGCCTGCTGACTGCATATCCTGCCATCCCTTTGCTAATGTGACTGTACAGATGCTGCCCAAGGGCTGCTGGGGTCTTGGCCCCAAGGCTGGCTGCTCCTGCGGCTGCGCCGGGGCTGTGCCGGGCAGCAGTGTCCCCTGGGTGCCACTTGTGCTGGGTGGGTAGGATCGCTGCTGGCTGAAGCAGCATCTGTACTCTCCTCGTGTCTCACGCCAGGGCCGGGGACCTCATTAGCTGCTTCTGTCTCCTCTCCCCTCTGTTTAGCTCCGGTTTTTCAACCACTTGTCGGATTATTTTTTTTTTTAAATTTTCTTTATTTGTGGCTTGGAGGGAAAAATTACTGCAGGAGTCATAACGGAGCCTGACAGCTCCCTGCATCCACTGCCAGGCTCTACCGGAGCTGGGGCCGGGGGAGCTGCAGGACGGCTGGATGACTGGGAATCCCAGCCTTTTCCCCTAAGCACCCATTAACCCTTTGCTCATGCTCTGGCATGAGATCTGGCAAAGCCCAGGTGTCTGAGGAGGGGCTGGGGGCAGATTTCCCTTGGGAGAGTGGTGCGGGCATCATAATGCACTGGTGGGGTGCTGGAGATGGCAATTCCTCCTCCTCAACATGGGGCTGTGGGTGCCAAACCGCGTCTCTCCTGCTGCCAGCCCTGCCCTGTTGGTGATCTCAGTCCCCGTTTCTCCACACCCTGCCTCCCTTTGGAAAACCAGGAAAACCTCTTAGTGCAGTCTTACAGATCATGACTTTGGAAATCCCAGGGAGAAGGGTGCTTGCCCACGGTCCGCGTGGCTGATGCTGTCCTCTGCAGCCCATCACCACCCTGGCACACCTTGCTTAGAGGGCAGGGCTGCCCCATCCTCCTCCTCTCTGCTCTAGGATGCTCCCAGCATCTTGCCTGTGCTTTTTATAGCCCGAGCCCATGCTTCCCGGCAGGCTCGCCAGCTGACCTGGATACAGCCGTGCTGCATTTGGGCTGCGCTCACTTGCATCTCCCCTGCTCCCGCCTTGCCTCGTGGTGGGCTGGAGCATGCTTTGCTGGCTTCTCGGTGCCGAGGAGGTGGCCCGGGGCCGTGCCTGGTGCACCCCTGGCTCTTCTCGCAAAGGTGGCAGCATCTGTCATCCTGCCTGCTCCTGCATCGAGCCTTTTCAGTCCAGGCGGGGTAACAGGGATTTCTGTGAGCACACACCAGCGGATCTCTGCTCTGTGGGGGTCCCTTCTCTTTAGCTGGTGCTTTTTATCCCAGATGCTGTTCTGCACAGAGGGAACAGGGACACATTAGCATCCCCCAGCATTTCTGGCTCTCTCCCATCCTTGCCTGCCTGTCCCCCCACCCCTTCTCTCTTAATGAGATTCAGGTCATGCCTTGAATTAGGGCTCCCTGAACTGCAGAGAAACATCGTTTAAACTGCTTACCATCGATTAGATGGAGTGGTTTGGGTTGGGTTTGGGTTGTCTCCCCACCCCTGCCCTCAGCTTCGGGTGGGTGCTTGCAGCACGTCGCGTGAATTCTCGCTTCAATGCCTTTGTCATCGTGGGCTGCTCTTCCCTGCGCAGGTGGGTCTGGGGTGCCTGGGGGGCTGCTTCCCCCTCGGCATCCCACTAGTTGCCAGCTGCTCTCAACACAGAGACCTTGCAGGAAGGCATTTTATTTAGCCGGCTTCGTTTATCGCAGCGCTCCGGCTGGGATTAGACACAGATAAGACGATCAATAAATCCTCCTCTTGGCCGAGATGTGCCGTGAATTTTTCGGGGAAGGGTAGGGAAAGGAGGACACCCGTTCAAAGGCGGCGAGCCTGGTCGGAGGCGAGGGAGGGAACAGCTGATGCTGTGAGGCTGCAAGAAGGGAGCCCTGGCCAGCCCTGCTGCAATCTCGCTGCCAGTTTATAAGAAGACATCTATACGTGGTAGAGGAGAGAAGAAACCCCGTGCGGCTGCTGTGGCTGGCATGGCTGTGCCGCCGCAGAAACTAGGTCAGGCTGTGCCGCAGAGCCCGGTGCAATGGCAAAGCCCCCAGCAGAGCCGGGCACCCACCTCTCCCCAAAGCCCCCCTGGCTTCTCCACTCGCAGCCAGGGACAGCCTGCCCCACACCAAAGGCAGCCGCTGCGGGGCTGGGCTGGCATCAGCCCCTCACCCTGCTGTCAGGGCAGCTCTTTGCCTCTGCTTTGTGGTCCCACTGTGGTGGCTTTGTGTGAGGGTGGCAGCGTGGGGCTCTGTGGAGCCACCCTTCTGGTTCCCCAGCATTTTCGGGGTCTCTTGTTAGCTGGGAGTGGGCAAAGTGCAGGGCCAGCCCTCCCTTCTGGGATTGTTTTCTGCATTGGCTGGGAGATTTGGGGAGGAGAGGAGAAAAAGGTTAAAGGAAGAGTTTAACACCTAAATCTGCAGTGATTTTGGGTGCCTTATGGGGCTCCCTAAGCCCGTGTTGGAGGGGAAGGCAGGGCAGGACAGGATGAGTGAGAAGGGTCCATGATTCAGGCTCGGGGGGGCTGGAGTATGCCCCATTTGGGCTCAGGAGGGTGGCTTGGTCCCTCGCTGCTTCCAGGAGGGTTTCTTGGCTGCCAGAGTGAGGGGAAAATGAAGATGTGCTTTCAAGACAGAGGTGTTTCAAGTGCAAACGAGGAGGTTTTTCCCCAGCGGAGCCCAGCACAGCACTTTGCTGTAGCTGTAGGCACCTGTTGTGAGATGGAAGAAAACTCTGAAATTGCCTTTGCCAGGCAAGGCAAGCTCCCACTCCCGGCTGCACTGCAAGAAGGGATGCTGTGGGTGCTGGATCGCAGCCATGGGAGCATGGCTTACTGCTGCTGCCACCAGCCCAGGACTACCAGGCTCAGGAAGGTGACAGTCCCACGCTAATGTGGCTGTGGTGGCATCAATGCTGTGACCTAGAGGGGACGGGTGAGCAGGGGCACTGCGTCCTCCAGCCGGGGCCTGGGCTGATGCGAGGAGGGGGGGTGAAGGTGCAGCAAGGCAGGCAGGGGATCAGTTGAGCGTGTACATCACGGGCAGGGCTGGGCTTTATTGATTTTCAATGAAAGGCTGTGTCATGAATTTTTCTCTCCCACTGTATTTGCTGCAAAGTTGCATCTTGACTCCAAGCATTAACCACTAACTAGAGAGGTCGTTTCCCTCCCCCCACGCCCGGAGATGCTGGGGGGGTTGGGGGGTGGCAAGTTAGCACATGGTCTTTTTAAGCGCATGATGGATGCAGCGGTTTTGCTAATCCGACACCAGAAGAGAAAGTCAGTATTAACAGCGGAAGACGTTATGTCCAGCACTTCGAGTGACTTATTGCTGAGGGGCTGCCTATGGGATGTGTCCTGTTTGGTGAGCTGTGGTATGCGTCGCTCGCTGCTCCAGGATCTGCCCAGGAGAGGTGGTCCTGGCCCCTGCTGTCCCCAGAAGGGATGGGACATCAGCTGGGGCCTGGGGGTTGTCACTGTTCTTGCTGGTTTTCCTTTCCTCCCGATGAGGGGAAGACTCTAAAAGAGAGGGGACATAGTCCTTATGGCAAAACTTTTTTGGAAGCTGCTGAGACATCTTGAGCATCCCGCTTCTAAGCTGGTGTTTGGAATTTGGAGTGTTTCTTTAAGCTTGAAGCCATTGTTTTTAAACATTAAAGAACATTTGGAAATGAGTATAGCATGAAATGTTTTAGGAGACATTTCTCCTCATCTTCAGAAACTCTGACAAGTCTTTTTTGCTTCTCTGATGAACATGTTCAGAATCTTGCAGAAAGCATTGCAGCCAGCTGTGGGCTTTTAAAAATAGATGACCAGTGTTTGAAGGGCTTTGAATGAGTTTGTCTGGAAAAGAGGCAGTGGAGAGGAGAGGCTTTACCTGGCTTTGGGCAGCACCGTGCGGTGAGATGCACGGCTGCGGCAGCTCATGGCCTCACAGGGAGAGGCTAGGAAGCCTCACCGGGAGTTGGGAATGTCCTGGAAGGGTTAACTCTGGTGCCTGGGTATAGCTGGATGCACTGAAGCTGAAGTGGAGCAGTATGCAAATCTATCCACTTTCATAAACTGCTTAATTAGGCGAATGTTAATGAGACGTTAATTACTGTTGTGCCGGCGAATCCCATGGAACGGAGATTATGTTTCTCTTCAAACATCCAGTCTTAATTATAACTTGCACTTAATTCCACTGTCTTGCCTGGGACGGAGCTGAGTGGGGAGGACGAGGTGCCAGCTCCCGCTGGTGCCCACAGCGTGTCCTCCATCCTTGCCCACGCTGCAGCGGTGGCTGTGGGCACGTGGAGCTGCAGCCGTGGCCATGGCTTGGGGACAGTGGCTGTGATCCCCTCCCTGGCAGCCAGCTCCTTGCTCTCGGGTCCAGCCCAGCACAGAACCCTCTGGGTGCGTGTTGCTGGCGGTTCAGGGTGGAAAATCCCACGTCACATGTAAAAGCTCCTATCTTTTTTCCTTTGTGTGCTTGGGAAGTCTTTGGGAGGTCCCTGTTCATGCCCTTTGTGATCCAGGGACGTCACATTTCTCTGCTCTGGAGGAGCCTGCCCCAAACTGGGCAGACTGGGGCAGGGAAGCCTCCGGGGATGTGAACATCCATTCTGTGCCTGGTCCTCTCCTTCCCTGCTTTCTGCTTCTACCTGCCTTGGCCTTTCCAGCCAGGCCGCAAATGCTTTCTGCTGCCTGTGATTCCGGATTCCTGTATGGATTTTTAACTGATGGAAATGTGAATAGCTGCAGGTCCTGCTTCCACAGCGCTTGACGTACGCATATGAATATTTTTAAAGTATGGCTTCAACTTGGAGATCAGCAAGAGATCACTGCGGCGAGGAGCACAGAAGCGGCATCCCGTTTCCAATTTTAACACCTGTTACTATTTTTTTTTACATGCTTCCATTAATGTTCAGGATAATGTAACGCTTTCAAATGAGGTATTAGTGAGCCATGAAATCTGCATCCTCAGGTTTTTTTTTGTCTGGTTTCCATCCATGCGTTCTTGGTGGCTGCTCCGGGCTAGCAGAGAGAGGCTTCCTGGGTCTTTGCTCATCACTGTGAGCAGGGCGATGAAGCGTGCTGGGGCTCCAAGGGGCTGGAGGGGATGGTGTCACAAGGATGAAACATGAGGTTTGGGCTACGTCAAGACTCTTTTGGTACCTGTGGGGAAGATTTCTTCCAGCAGCAGGGATCTTTTTATGCAAGGAGTTGTCCACCTCGCCACTGCTGCCGTGGGAGAGCCCAGGGCTGGCAGCACTGCTTGTCCTGGCCGGAGCTCTGTGTCCTTCACATCCCCAGCAAACGGGCTTTTCCATCATGCTCGCCACATCTGCATGCCTTGGAGCTTGTCACCGGAAACCTGCAGCCGGAGAGTGGTGGCCATCGTCATCCTGGGCACGGTCTGATGGCCGGCAGTGGCTGGGGAAGCTGCTCTGGGCTCAGAGTCGCTTTGGATTTCCATTGCACACTGCTGCAGCCTCGAGGGGTGATGAGAAAGCGTGTTGTCCCCTGGGTGACACAAAGGGTGTCAGCTTAGGTTTTGTTTTCCCCTCATTTCTTTTCTTCCCTCTGTTCCGACTCTGCTGTTTGATTTCCAGACAGGTTTGATATTTTGTCTCCCAGCAAGCCGGCAAGCCCTGGGGACTTCAGCGGGCGGCTGGCTCCAGTGCCGCTCCTTTGATCGCCAGCAGTGTCCCTTTGGGGAGGGACAGGCTGGGCTGGAGGATGGAGCACAGGCGGACTGGAGACTGCACCCACGGCAGCACCCAGGGGTGGCACCGCTCGGGCTGCCCTGCCAGACTGCAGCCAGCTCTGCCTCCTTCTCACCACCTTCTTCCAAAATCTTCTGAACCTGATTTTTTTTCAATCTCCCTAAAAAAGCTTTTCTACCAGAAGAAACGTGTTCAACAACCAGAGATTTTTGCCTTTTTTTTTCTTCTCCTCTGCATTCTGCATCTCTCAACATTGAAGTCTCTGTTATTAATTAAGAATTAACTGATTCCAATTCCTTTAATTTTTTGAAAATGGCAAGATCCGGCCACGTACCCTCTTGCAGAGCCACCTGCTGCTCCCTCCTCCTCTCCTTGCAAGAGCAAATCTCGAACAAACAGAGCCCTGCTGCAAAATCAACAGCTGTGTGGGAGGCAGAGGCGGCGTTTTGCATACGATTTCAATAAAATACAGCGTGTTTGGGAAACATGAGGGATGCCAAAGCCAATACGGCGGGGACCGAGAGAGGCTATTACCTGCATTGAGACCTTGCTACCAAGATGCCCCCACGTGTCAGTGGTTCCTCTGCTGCTTTTGGGAGCCCCACAAATGCCGTGAGCAGGCGCCAGCAGGACTGGGTGCTCTGGTGCAGCATCCCTGGGTGCCAGCACCCAGCATAGGTACCCAAGGGGAGAGGCTCTGGCTGGGCATCGCAGGCAGAGGAGCAGGCAGGAGAGGAGAACCTGCAACGTTCTGCCTGCAGCCGCCTGCCTCTTCTAATTGCTGAGTCCAGTACCTGCTGGCTTTAAAATAAAGTAAAAGGAGGAGAGAGAAGAAAGCAAGCTTTGGCTCAATGGCATACCTAAGCCTGATGGTGCTGGAGCCAGGATTAGGGGTAAATCCATTCCCACAGCACCGCACATCCTGACTGCAAAGTTGGGGGCTAAATGAATAAATGAATGTTCTTCATGTATTATTGTGGCCTGACAGCAATGAGGCAGACAGAGGCAATGCAAAGGTGAATGATGAGAAAGTTTGAGGTAACGAAGTGTGGTTGTCTCTCACTGGGGGGAAATGAGTTCCCTTTACCACCAGGCGTTGGGCTTGTGAAGTTGGGAGAGCTCTTGAGTTTTGGTTTTTTTTAGATGCCAGATAATTTGTTTGTTATTTACCTTTGCTTGCCAGGTTGATGGCACGGTGTCGCTCACTTTGTCCAGCAGCTGTGCTGGACCTGGGGCTTTCTTGCTACCCGCCGACAGCAGCACTGAGGGCGTGCGGGGGGATGCTGCTTGGGGACAGAGGTGCTCCTGGGGACATCAAGGCAGGGCCACAGTGTGCAGAAGGGGATTCTCAGGGTTGGGGGAGCGAAGCTTCTTTCCACTGGGCGAGGGAGGGGGGAGAAGCAGCTCTCCGGCAATCAGCCAGAGATGAGAAAGCAGATCTGCAGCAAGAACCTGCAATATTAACAAGTCTTTTAATGAAAAATACATCTGCTGCTCAGCTGCCTCGTGGCCCAAGATGCAGGCATACTTTTTGGTTCAGCGATGGTTGCTGCAGGATCTTTTATTTTACAATAGCTGAAACAAAACTGGAATCTATTTTTAATTCTTTCCCTCTCCCCCTTGCTGCCTTCCTTTGCTGCCCTGCTGTTGTGCTAACCCTGCAAAAGCTCCGGCAGGGCTTGGGAGAGTCCAAGGGCTGAGCTGGGTGCCCTGGCTAAAAGCAGGAGGACAGCCCATCCCTGTATGGTCCCATCGCCCTGCAACCCGGGCTGAGGTCCTCCCACACAGGGCTGTTTTGCAAAGAAAGAAAGAGCCATGCTTTTCAAGGAGGGAAGATTTTATTTTTTTCCCTGCTAGATTTGGGGCAGGCTGAGCAAGATCTCATCAGCCTGGATTTCAAATTGTCTTATGGCAATCATGCCCGCAGGCAGAGGTAAAGACTGGGTCACAACAGTTGGCTCTTTGCTGGTGCTTTTTGTGCTGGGATTTCTCAGCAATTCCCAGAGAAGCCAGCCGTTGCAAAGCCCGTCCTGCCAGTGAGGAGCCAAGGGGGCTTGGGCTGAGGTCCTAGGCAGGGTGTTTGCCGCCAGACCCTGCTGCTTGATCTATTTGAGCATCACTAGAGGTGAAGCGCATGAGCTTGGGCAGCATCTGGCCCCACCTGAGCCGCAGGCAGCCGGGGCTGCAGCCCCCGGGAGCTGCCTTGCCTCCCTGCCACCCACTGCATGCAGCCACAGGGACACCGTTTATCTGGAGCAAAGAGAGACCTTAGAAAAATAACACTAAAGAAAATGTATGTGAGAAGCATCTGTGAAATAATAACAAGATCCTGGGGATGGAGCTGCTTTCATCTGGGAGCTCTTTGCTAACCACGGGTTGCTCCTGTCCCTCGTTAGAGAGGGAGCTAAGCAGCGATGCACCTGCTCAGATCTTCCTTTCCTTTCAAGATTCCCCCATGGCATCCCGCAGGGTGGCAAGCCTGGCCCCTGCCAGCACATCCCTTCTACCACCAGCTGCTGAGCTGGATTTCAATCCCTCTAATCAGCCCTGCATCCAGCCCAGTGGCAGTGGGAGAGCTGGGCTCGCCCAGCACTGTCATGCCTCCCCACTGCGTTACATCCCAAATGAGAGATGTGCCAGGGCTGTTCCTGTGCTGGGAGCTATGGAGTATGGAAACCCTACGTCTTCCTCGGCATGGCTTTGTAAGGCTGAACTGCTAGCTTTGTGGCAGTCAGCTCCCAGCCAGCGTCAATGCTGTTTTACATTTGTGCCGGGTCTGGTCGAGACCCCAAGGAACACCGGAGCAGTGCAAGTGCTGGCAGACACTGTGCTCCTTTCCAGCTGGCTGGAAAATGTCCATCAAAACTTGCCTTCCTGGGAAAAATCTGGTTCAGCCAAGCTAAACCACTTGTGGGACTCTGTGTTGAAATCTGGGGAGGTTTTTGATACTCCCCCACGGGTGCAGAGGAGCATTTTCCCCCCAGAGCAGGAACACGTGAAGGGACCCCACCAGCAGATGCTGGGGTGCAGAGAGGAGGATGGGGGGCTCCAGACACAGGGAGAGCCCAGTGCTGGCTGTGCCTCAGGCAGAGCTGATGTTTCTGCCTGTGAGAGGTGTTTGCTGGCTGTGCTTATTTGCACATGGCTTGGGAAGAGCTTTCGGCATGGTCCCTGGTTGTACTTTTCCTATAATAAAATAATTTTCTACTCTGGAAAGAGACTCTTCTGCGAGCGAGGATTAAGCCGTATTTCAGAGCGTTTGCCTCTTGGTCCGTGGCATGGAGGGAGGTGCAGGGGAGAGGTGCCACAGCTCATTTCCAGGCTCGGTAGTTGAAACGTCTGGTGTGAGCTCAGGAGAGGAGGGGATTCTGCAGACCTCGAGAGCTACAGACCTCTGCAGGTTGCTGGAGCTAAAAAGTGGGGTTGTGCAGGAGGAGCTATGTCAGAGCCAGGTTACATCGGCCAGGTAGGCTGGGGGGTTTTTTGTCCCCTCGGAGGCAAAGGGAGCGATGTGTTGGTGAACATCCATCCAAGAGCACGCTCAGACACTGGTGTAACATGCAGCAATGTGCTTTCAGCTGTGGACAAACGCATTTATGCTGCTGTGCGCAGGAGCAGGATCTGGCCCGGGGCCTCCAGTGGCTGTAGAGATGCAGGAGGCCGGAAACAGAGTGTTTAAAGGCTAATGAAGACGCACTCAAAAATGATTACCTTTGCAAGCAGCATTTCTGTGTGCTGGAAGGGGGGGTTTATGAAGTTCTCACTAAGCCCTTGGAGATCTCTTGAGCAGGAGTGATCTGCATGCCGCGCAGTGCTATTATTGGAAAGGGTGGCTTTGCTGCCTATCATCTGGCTTTGCTGAGTTAGCTCCGTGGACTGTTGCCAAACAGAAAGCATCTTTTCCTCGGCCGTTGCCAACCCACCTACTTGGAGTGGGTGCTGACTTGTTTGTTCCTCAGCTCATCTGGAAAAAGTGAGTGTCCCTGTGGGAGGGTGGGAAATGGGAGCATTGCAAGGTGGCATCTCCTGAGGAAAGAAGTGGATTGCTGGGTTTGGGCATTAAGCCATAAAAATGTTCAGTTATCCCACCACAATCTCAAGATGGTCCTGCTCAGCTCCTGTGGGCGCCCTTTGCTGTGTGTTGGGCTGGGGCATCGCTGCCCGTTGAGTTTGGTCAGCTCATTCCCCCAAGCTCCCGAGGGACCTGCCTTCCCTTTCAGGGGGCATGGGGATGCTCGTTTGGCCTAAGCCCTGCCTAGAGCAGCCGGGCTTTCCCCAGCACTGCCGCTGCAGCGAGGCTCAGCCCAGCCTGGCTGTCCCAGTGCTTTCAGGTGCCTGCGTGGGATGGGATGAGTCGTAGTTTCCCTCTAGGCTCCTGCTGCTTTCGAAGGGAGGAGCACTTGCCGTGTTCCTGACCAGGGTGAGAAGCATCGTCTATACTTGGCACTGGATCCGGCTTTCCCTTGCCACTGCCGGTCCTCCCGCCACCGATTCCCCTCTGTGCTGCTGTGAACATAAATTCCCAGGTGCCCTCTATGTCAGACATGAAGTGGTTGCTTTTCAATGAATTAGGTTTTTTTTTTAAAGAAAGGAGCTGGAGAACATCCCTTTGGCCCCACAACTGCTGCCCAAAGGACAGGAGTGGGTGGGAGGTGGAAGATGCAGTGTGGGTAGAGAGGAGACATCAAAAGGAGATGAGGGATGGCCAGGTGATTGCCAAAACAAACAGGTATGCTGGGAGAGACCTCAGGAAAGGGCAGAGAGCTGGGGTGTAGGCACACAGCCATGTGGTCAAAGGCCTTAAAAACTGGCTGGTGAGTGCAAGTGCCGGGGAGAGGGGGTGCCTTTGTACCCCCTGTCCCAGAATGCTGCCGAGGTTGCTAGCCCCCCCCAGCCCCATTTCCCTGGCAGGGAAGCCAGAGAGGAACCAGGAGCCCGATTCCCTGGGGACCTCTGGGAGGGCAGCATTGCTCCCGGTCAGGGATTAAATCCATTACAGAGAAGCATTTGGGGGAAAGCTCTGGACATGATGTACATGGAGGCTGATGCACTAAAACCGCTTCCTGCAGAGATTTCCTCCCATTTGGGAGGCAGAGAGAGGGGCCAGGCACAAAACCACAGCCTGGAGCTGCCTTCAGCACTAATGGCTTGCGTTTGCCAGCATGCTGGAAGCAGCCAGGTGCCAGCTGGTGAGAAGAGCCCTCCAAACCCCAGCCCCTCTGAGCCAGAGCTGAGCACCAGAGGCCACTGGGACCCTTCCCCTTGCCATGCCGGCTGGGTCCTGCGGGTCCCGGCAGCTGCTGGGCAGAGCTGCAGCCCGGGGACACAGCCATGCCTTTGTTCCGCTGGAAGGTTATCAAAGCTGACGTGTTTTTTCCGACCGTTTTGGTTCCAGCCATAAGTGTTGTGCAAGGAGAATACCCATTCGGTCAGGGGGTTCCTGACTGTCTCTGGTCACAAATGACACCTGGGTTCCCCAGAAGGTCACGTTGCCTTGCTGCAGCCCAGTGCCCAGCTGGAGACAGCTTCCTGCACATGAGGGTCCATGCAGGTGTAGGCAGGCGTGTCCGTGCCCCTTTGTTCCTAGGTATTGCCGAACAAATGATGGGATGCAAAGAGCCTTCCAAAACTTGCCGAATTTGTAGACCTTTCCCAGAACGGGTGCTGGAGTCAAAGGAACTGGCCATTCCTGATTTGCTTTGAAAAACATGTATTTTCACTCTTGTATTTTTCCCTTTTGTCCCCTTCCATCTTGTATCCCCACACATTTCCTTTTATTCCCCCCTCCCTTCCCCTTCCTTTTCATGAGCTATTTTCAAATGCCAGGAAGGGCGAGATCTGAGGGGAGGAGGAGTAACCGAAATAAAAAAAAAGGGTGGTAAAATTATTTCACACATTTACGAGAGAAAAAAAAAAAAGGTGTGGGTGTGGGGAAAGAGAACAGCTCCAATTCCCACATGACAAAAAGCAGCTTCATTCATTTCCCAACGTAATTTTATCAGGTATAAAGGTTTGGTTACATTTACTCAGCTCTGTAGCTCCTGGTGATGGTCCCGGGGGTGCCGCTGGTCCCCGAGGAGGGAGCTGTCCCTCCTGCTTTGCTGCCCTGGCCTGGGGTGTCACGGCTTTGGTACCAGGGGAGCTGGGGGAGGATGCCAGGTGGGGAGAAGAGGAAGAATGAGCTGCTGAGAACTGTGGCTTTAGATTAAGCCAAACTTTTATCCAGCTTGGCCCTGGGAAGGGTAGGGGAGATGCTGCAAGTATCACCGGCTTCACAGGAAGCGTTTCTTCACACAAGGACAGTATGTTGGATGATTTCCCGTGTTTAATAAATAGGATTAAACCCAGCAACAACAGTGCTTGCTGAGAACTAGGAGTTCAGGTTGTGATAAACTCTTTAGATGGCAAAATCTTCTTACACTCAATTGTTTTTCCATTTAGCTGGAAAAACTGGAAATAACTGGTTTGGTTTGATCCAAAACAATCTTTAAATGTGATTTGTTTGGTTCGCTGGCCGCAGTGACAAATCTCGTAGCCACTGGAAAAGGGAAGAAAAAAACAACCCGAATCCCAAAGGCAGCTTTTCTGAGCCGCTCACTGCTGTGATGCTAAAGGTAGGCTGGAGGAATCGCTGCTCCGGCTGCCCCAGATAGAAGAGCTGTCCCCTTCGCGCCACTGCCTTCTGCGAGCTTTGGAGAAGAACCCTGCTGGGGGGAGACTTGGGACCCGGGAGCAGGTGTTAGCCAGCCGTCTCCCCGGGACTGAGCCCGGGCGCTTGCAGCAGGCTGGCATTTCACACCTTGGGGAAGGTGACATTTTCTTTGCGGCATTTCCATGTTCGAAAGCTGGCATTTCACCCCAAGAGGAAGCTGGTATTTATAAGGCAGGGCACTGGCATTTCATTCATTGTTACCATCCAGTGATTCAGACAAGGTCTCTTAGCCAGAAAGGTCAGCTGGGTCTCTGCTGTTCTTTGCTGCTTTTCTTTGTTTTATTTTTTTCCCCCTAAGGGAAAGAGGGAAAAACAAAGCCAAGCCACGCATCAGAACTGCTGATTGCCATTTTTCTCGCCTTGAAAATGAAGGTCTGCTATGCTAGATAAAAGCTAGGACTTTTCAAAGAGTGTCGCAAGGATGTCTTTCGTAAAGTCCTTATTTTATTTTGCTTTGAGAAGAGCCTGGTGCTGGGGCGGCATGGGTGGCACCAGCATTTCCCTCAGAGCTGTGCTGGCACTCACCATGGCTCTAGCAATCCTGCATCATCCTCTCCCTTGGCCTGAAGAGAGCCGAAGCCCCCTGTGAACCTTAAGATGTTCCAAGGAGCCCCAAACTGCACCTTTTTCTGGCCAAACATGAGGTTTTGTCCCCACAGTTGCCCTGGGGCAGGTGACTTCACATTGCCCCTTGCAGGGTGGGCAAGGGATGAGGCGCAGGAAGGGAAAAGCAAGTGCAGGTTCCCGCTGTGGCTATGGGGCTCTTGTTGGACTGGGGCAGTATAGACACTGGCGGGGCCTGGGGAACATAAATAAAATCAATAAGAAGCTGTTAAATTGTGCCTGAACCTCGCAAGGAACAGCGTGGGGAGCGCTGGCTGTGGAAATGTATCTGCTGCCACTCCGCAGGCTGTGGCACATTCATTAAGTATCTTTAAGATGGATACACCCCCCAGTTCACCTCCCGCGAAAGCCTGGGAATTTATTTCCTCCTGAACCGTACCATCAATCACTGGTGACAGCACCGCCTCGGCACCACGGCTCAGCCACCCGACAGCCAGCCGGCGAGGCAGGGATGCTGCCCTGTGCTGGGAGGGGGCTGCCCTGCAGCGGGGAGAGGGGACCCCCTTCCCCTGCCCACCTGGAAAAAGGCTGTCTTGCCCCATAAATGCCCTTGTGCTGTTTTTCTTGAGCCTGCTGCCTCGCGCCTGCCTGCAGCCAGGCTCCATATCCCTTCACCATCCAGCACGGTGTGCATCCGTCTCTCATCCCTATGGGCTGGCGGCACGAAGGGGAGTTGATGGTTGGGCTCTTGCCGGGCAGCTGCTGGGAGCTCCCGGGGCCCTGCACTATGCATGTAAATGGGAGAGCCCAAAGTCTTTGCAGAAAAATTTTGCTGTGCCTGACTTGATTCTTGTAGCTTTTATCGGGGCAGCCAGACAAGAGCAGGATGAATCCAGCAACCCGGGGCAGCATGGGAAATGCTGATAGATGCCTTCCCTCCCTCCTCCGCTGTCTGTGGCAGTGGTGTTTTGGACTGGAGAGATGCAGCAGGTCCACTGAGAAGAAGAAAAGTCCAGCTAGAGGGGGCTGAGCAACCCTCCTGCCCTGCACCCAGCCCTGGGCACCCCTTTCCTTCCCCATTACACCCTACAGTGCCTTCAGCTGTCAGCCAATTTATGCAGAGACCCGGGTTTCATTTCTTCCTGTAATTTCTTCTGATGCTTTTAATTTTTTCCCCCCATATCAGCTGGGAACCTACAGATTATCCCATAAGAGCAGAATAAAGACTTGTCAACCTTTCTTACACGCTCCTTGAGATGAAAATAGCTTCCTGAACCCCTTAGAATGCTTTATTTTCTACCGCTTCTGCTATTCTGAGTATACTTTGAGTGACTAAAGGATCTTGAAGCTAAGGAAAAAAAAAGATAAAGTCGACTAATAATAATAATAATAACGACTAAAACTGCTCCCAAGAGGGTGATAAGGGCCTGGAGGCTCACACCCCAGCGCTGCCAGCCAGGGCAGGTGTGAGCCCGGCTTTTGTTAAGCCAGTGCTGGGAGCCAGGGACAGGCAGTCTCTGCAAAAATGGGACATTTTTCAAGAGAAGAAAAATATTGTATCCCCTGTGATATGGAAATGAGTGGGGAGGTAAGGGCAGGGAGAGAGGATTTCTGATGGTAATGAAGCTCTTGCCTTGCCTCCATCCCTCCCTTTCAAATGTAGGATGGGGTTTCAAGGGCTGTTGTATTCTTTCCCTTGGATTGTTTGTCATGGTTTTTGTTTTGTTTTTTGTTTTTTTTTTTTAACCCTGCCTGTTGTGGTTTTAAAAGACAAAAGGTGGGAGCTGCAATTAAAGGGAGTTTGGGGAGGGCTGGGAGGTGCTGCAAGGGTGATGGATTGCAGCTGGGGAGGATGCTGTGATCCCAGGAGCTCTCACAGGTGGGTTAGGTGGGCTTGGAAACGCTTTTCCTCTCCCATCCCACAAGCCTCGGTGCTGCTGGAGATGGATGTGACCTGTTGAGCTGGAGCAAAGACAGGTGGGCAAGGTCAGTGCCATAGCTGAGACCACGGTGGCTGTGCCATCTCCAAGCGCCCTGTCCCAGCTCTGCTGTCCCCCTGAGACCAGCCCCTTCACTGCTGGTGTCCCCAGGCTCCTATAGGAACACTTGGAACTCTTGGACACTGCTTGTGAGCAACGTTACATCACCTCTTCTGGAGGAATAGCCTCTCGAGATGGCTCAAGACAGATTATTCCTCTTGCTCCCAGTTTAGTGGCTGCCGTAGTATTTGTGACTGTCCAACACTTGTGCTTTATTTTTAGTCTGAGCTTGTCTAGATTCAACCTCCAGCCACTCACTCTGGTCCGACATTTGTCTGCTGCCTTGAGGAATGCTCTGCTCTTCCAAATCTTGCTTCCTGTAGGAAGCTGCACTGCTTGATGGAAAGGGCTGGATGCAAATTTCCTGGGCAAACAGTTTCTGATGGAAAACTGAGGTTTGGGCTGAACTCAATTTGTTATGTAAAATATGTGTTCTCTGCTGAAGAGGTGAATTTTCTCCTCTGAGCCAGTGCTGCAAACCCGTGGATTTAGTTCCTGGGGAAACGAGGTGGGGAGTGAACGACCTGGGTCTCGCTAGAGGAACGAGGGGGCATGGAAAGAGACAGGGCTGTTTCTCAGGTGGTTTCAGGGTTCTGTTGCCTCTGCACCGCGGATGGCTGCTGGATTCCTGTGCAGTCAGCCATACAGCGAGCTGTCTGGGCTGGGAGGGCAGCGGGGACAAGCGTGGAGGGCTCGGCTTGTGCTTGTCTGTCGCTGGTTTTCATCCTTTGTTGATCTGAGAAACTTCACTGAACCTCCCAGGGCAGCACCCATGGGCAAAGGAGCTGCCTGCCCCCTCCTGCTCCTCCTGCCCTGCCTGTACCACAGCAAAGTGCCACTGAAATCTGGCCGATTTCAGAAATTGCTGATTCAAAACCCAGCCAGCTCTCTACCAGGCTGCCATGGGTCGGGAGGGCTGCCGGGTCAAATTTGCACTTCAGGCAGGAGCTGTAAGCAAACACACCTCGTGATGAGCTGCGCTGGTGTTTATTCCAGAGCTCCCTTTTTCGCCAAAGCCCTTGAGCCGTGCTGGCAGTTGCTCCCCCCCCTGCCCAGCTAACATTGCTGCTCAGCTGTTTGATTTTATCCCTCCTAATTTTACAAGGAGTGATGGTAAATCTATCCCATCCGCACAGGACCATGTGGGGTGTTTAAACAATCATTCACATCCAGATGTGCTGATAGCTTTGGGGTATCTCCTGGCAACGGGGCTTGGTGCTGGATATAGTATGCCATAAAAATTAACGTTCAGAGCCTGACGTTAAATTCATAAGAGCAAGCGAGCATTTGGCAGTGAGTTGTGCTGTGTGGGGCAGCCCCATGGGTGCCAGGAGGGTGTCAGAGGGGTGCGCGGATGTCTCCTACCAGACCTCCCCGCGGACACCCCATTTAAGGGCTTCCAAGAACAGCCAAGGTACCGATACAGCTGTCTCCATGTCCAAAAAGCGCATTAGCCTGGGAGGAGGAGGAGGGGGAGCAAGGCGATGTGGCAGAGGAAGATAAGGCTGGGGAGCGGAGGATTTGCCGGGAGTTAATGGGCAGTGAATTGGCAATATTCCCGGGCAGGTTCTCATTTCCCTGGCTCTGTGCTGGCTCCTTCCCACCCCAGCGTGGGGTGGGGGCATCTCTTCAGCACACCATGGCCGCGAGCCGCCAGAGCACAGGGAGATAGGGTTTGCAGGTCTGGTGCATGGCCCTGGGACCTCCGGCACACGATGGGACAAAGCAGAGGAAAACGAGGTTACTTTGCTGCTGTCCCACTGAGGGAGATGCTCCGTTTTAAATCAAACCCGGATCAAAGCGGAGATGGCTCCTCTGCTGCTTGGGGATGCATAAGGCTGTGTTTGAGCTCATAACGTAAGGGCAGCTTTTACTACTTAAAGCCATCTCCTTTCTCCGCTTCACTTATCTGTGCTTGCACAACAACCCTGCATCTGCTCTGCTTCGTATTACGTGGGCTTGGAGGAGCTGGAGGGAGCTTGCCATGGCCTACCCTCTGGGCAGGAGTGGTGTCTGGGCTCAGGCTGTGCCCGATCTGAACTGCAGAAGAATGCTGACTCCTTAGGAGGGTTATTTTTGAGGCTTCCTTGGGGTTAGAGCTGCAAAGCACTGGTTTGCTACCCTGCCTTTGGGCACCAGGGCAGGGTGTCCCCCCCACTGGCTCAGCCTGCACCCCCAAGGCAGGTCCCCATGGGGCAGCCAGGGTACAGCAGGGTTGGGGCAGTGCGGTCCGGCCCCACGGGCATGCTGGCATTGCGGCTTTCCTCTCTGTGGGGCAGATAGAGGCCATCGCCTCTGCCAAAGCAGAAATTTTCCGGTGCTGTTATTAACTCTCCAGCTCGGAAACAGCAGCTCTTCTCCTGGTGCCTGGAGAGCACCCAAAGCACTCTCAGCAGCAGCACCATGACCACTTAAGTCCTTCACTGGGCCACCGTGTCCCCGGCACAGCGCACTGGGGAGGGCTCAGCACTCCCCCCGCGCACAGCCAAGAGCCACATGCAGGATGTCCTCAGCAGCAAGGGGACACGGCGGGACAGCACCTGCAGGCCAGGCCCTCCTTGGTGTGGAGGCTTCTGTGAGACTTGTTTCCTGCTCATGTTCGCTTGCACGGGCTGGCTGGATGAAATGGACTTTGCAGCCCCAAATCCCTTAATCTCCAGTATACTTAACAGTATTAGCCAGATTACAGGAGTCATATACACAGTAATTGCACTCAGCAGAGGGCAGGCTCAGAATTTCCTGCTGGAAGGCAGCGTATTATTCATTTTCTCCTGTCTCCCACCCATCTACACAGAAGTACATGGAAGTCATGATAAGGATATGTTAAACACGCCAAGAAATGTCATAGCTGAAGTACAACATGCTCTCCTGGCAATTAGCCTGGGCAGCCTTGCAGGAGCTGCTCGGGGTGAAATCTGCTGAACATGGGGTCTAGGACTGAGGCAGATTGTCGATTTTAATTTATTTATTTTTTATAATGAAGCACGGCAATGCTGGGTACTGGATCCCGAGCAGGGACTGAGCTGCAGGATGTCCCTTGGCTGTTAACCTCTGGCTCTAACTCGCTCCTCCTCCATGAAGCTACCATGGTCCCCTGTGTGCAGAAGGGGCCGTGGCTGTTGGTGCTGCCCTGGGACCTGCTGTGGCCCTGAGCAAACACAACCTGTTGCTGGTTGTGGCTGATTTAAAGCAGCAACCCCAAGGTCCTGGTAAGAGGAGCCAGTCCCTCATCTTTACGGCGGGGTGTGTGCACGCCCCATGCCCAGCACTGCTCCTGTTTGCAGAGCCGATAACTGATGGCAGAAAAGACTTTATTGTCTGAGGAATACTTATGCAAACGAGCACAATGGCTTAATAGGGAACACCTGGAGAAGTCTCCAAAGAAATGCTGTAAATTCCCCTTCCCTTGGATTTATGGGGAGATTTTTCACAGATATTCATGGTTTCCCAGGCGTGTTGTTGTGACTCCTTAGCACAGATTTGCACGCTGTGCTGCAGGAGCTGATGAGGCACCGGGAGAGGGGAGTGGCGATGGGGCACGTCTGTGTTTAGCCCGGGATGGGAGCAGTGAATGGCTCCTCAATCCCTTGGCGAATTCCCACTGTATGCGGGCATCCTGTCCAAGACTCTGCCTAACACTACTGCATGGCAAGGTTGTGGGTTGGGGTGGCTGGGGTCTGTGGAGCAGTTTTGTGCCCTGGGGGGCTGAGCTCAGCACTGTTGTGGCGCAGCGTGCCTCGTCCCTCACGAGGGGCTGGGGCAACGCCAGCACTCCCCCGTCACCCTCCTAAAATGCCCACTGCTGTCAACAGCCATCCCACTGAACCCCGCCTCGCTCTCTCCCTTTCCAGGTTCCTTGCCTCGCCAGCAGGTCCTTGCAAGCCTTCAGCTCCGGTAAGTGCAATGGCGTTTTCTCCTTGTGCAATTATTTCTCCTCCACATGAAAACTGGCTGAGATATGTTTATTGCTGCCTTTTGGTAATCTGTGAAGGGAAACTGTGGGTATCTTTGGTCCTTTCTGGGTAAACTTTGACGGATGGGACCTGAAAACTTGAACTGAGTAAATGGTGTGATGGTTTTGATAAAGGCACCACCAGTACCGCAGCAGCTCTGGGGTGGGACTCGGGGGAACTTTGGAAAGAGAAGAAGGTGAGGTGATGGCTGGAAGGAGAGCAAAAACCTCCTCAGGGACCTTTGCAGAGGAGCCAGGCTTTAAGGAGCATTTAGGACCTGGAAGAAACATGAAAGTCAGAGATTGCAGTCCTGGCTGCAAGCTAGCATTGTCCCCTGTAACCTTTGCAGCGATGGGCTCCTCTCAGGCCACCTGCTCTGTCACCAGTCACCCTGATTGTTTTCTCATGGGGGAGCAGGGGGTAGAAGCATAAAATTTCCCCTTTCTTGGGCTCAAGTCCCTATGCCACTCTATGTTTGACGTTTTCACACTTCCAAAGTCCCTGTGGGTTTTCTAACTGTACACTTAACCCAGCAGAAAGGGTCCTGCTTCTGTGCTGGGATAAATTAGCAGGACTGTCTTGCAAGCAGCAGGGCTGCCATGTATTGCGTCGTCTTCTCCTTTGCCCTCTTGACATGTTTTCTTTCAAAAAGTACGTATTCACCAAAAAAGTAGTTTCTCTGTTTGACGCTACCTGTTGGGTTGATAATTGAGTCCCACTGAAGGTGTTGACACTGGCTGTGTGCCCAAGGACTTGTCGCTGTTGTCCCAGCTCATGTGGCCTTGTTGAACTCAATGGTTTTTCTTTTCTTTAGCAGAAAGTGGTTCACTAGATGGAGCCTAAAAATAACAAAGGGAGGGGGGTTGTGGTGCTCTTGGGGTTTCAGGTGCTGCCGGCGTGACCTTGCTGTGGGACAGAGCTGCTCTGGGATGGGGACACCATGGCAAATGCGGCATGGGGCAAATGATGGCAAACAACTGCCTGCAATGATGCCATCGTGGACCACATGTGGTGTCCCCTGGTCATCCCCCCTCCATGCAGTCCATCCCCATGGTTTCCCAGCTGTGGTGTTTGACGGCTCACAGGGCTGCTGTCCACGCAGGAGCGTTGGGATGCAAGCTGCTGCGCTGGCTGTGTGTCACCTGCCTTGTCCCCTCCCCAGCTGACACTGGCGGCATGGGCAGCTGTAGACCCTGGTGCCCAAGAGACTGGCCGGTGCTTGCTGGAGGGCATCTGGCACGGCACTGGCTCACCCCGAAAACTACTCCTCTCCTCAAAACTGTG
Source organism: Pterocles orientalis (assembly GCA_011057875.1). Classification (NCBI taxonomy): domain Eukaryota; kingdom Metazoa; phylum Chordata; class Aves; order Pterocliformes; family Pteroclidae; genus Pterocles; species Pterocles orientalis. The sequence continues at coordinate 746,008 of WKFP01015056.1, read as the reverse complement.
CAGAGACTCCCGACCTGCTGATGCTTTGCTTGTGACATTGGCAGCCTCACCTAGGTGCAGCTCTGGTCCCTTCCCCTGTGCCGCTCGCCCCTGAGAGCCCTTCCTGCCCTGCCAGGATGGGTGGGAGGTGTGGGTGGCCGTCAGGCACCCACTCCGGTCATGTCTGCTAGCAAAAGGCATCGCCAGCCAGTAGAGCCCAGGGAGCCAGGGAGGGGTAGTGCTGATGCTGCCGGTGGGATGGACCCTGACCCAGGGCGTGTGCCGGTGCAGGATGCGATGTCATGGTGGGAATTAAGAGAAGGGCAGTCTCAGCTGCTTCTGAAACCCTTCAGGCTGCTCTGCACCAGCACTGGGCTGCCTCGGCCCTTGGGAGAGTTGCGCCGTGTCGTGCAAGCAGTATTGGGCATTGGGCGTTGCTCCAGCACATGGAGAAGCCCCAGTCAAGGGATGGATGAACTGACCAGCTGATTTTTCTGTGTCAGGGCTGTGTTACATCAGGAAGCGAACATACAGCTCTGCCTTCCCAGGCAATTCCTGCAGGAGCAGCTCTGGCCACACTCCTGCCAGCAGTGCAGAGCAAACATCCCTGGCTGCAGGGTGGGGACAGGCAGGACAGGACCTGCCGGTCCCCAGAAAAGAGGAGAAGGTGGAAAATGGCCTGTATGAGGGGGCAGTGGGGGGAGAAGTGGTGGTGGTGGTAGTATTGCCTCTCCTGAACCACAGTAATCAGCTCATGGCTTCTCTTCCCCGATCCTCTTCCACCCCTCCTGTTGCACATTTCTCCCCAGACGCGGCCATGTGTGTTAGCAGAGATAAAAGCTCTCTTCCCTCACAGGGCTCTTCTTCCCCAGCGTGCTTAATCACCAGCCAACGTGGCAAACATCCTTCCTGGGAGATGCCCCGGGCTCAGCTCCTCGCTCTCCCTCCCTGCCTCCTGCCTTTAGCCTCCACTCCTGCTTTCCACCGTGCCCTGGGGCTCCCCGCACACCCCTGCAGCCTGCGTGGCCGTCACGTGCCTCTGATAAATGAGCTTCATCTGCACCCAAAATTAATCACATTGTCATGCCGGCAGAGGATGAGGCAGCTGCTCTGAAATGCCAGAATCTCTGTCGAATTTAATACAGGGGCCGGATGCAGAGCCACTCCGTACCTCCTGCCACACGGGGACTCGCTCCGGAGAGGTGGCCGGTGCTGGGGAGCTGCGAGGGGGGCTGGGAACAGATTCCTCAGGAAGAGGTCTTCTCCACCTTCCCAGAGCTCAGCTGTTCATTTTCAATCAGGAGAACCTGGCAGGAGGTTACTTGTGTCCAGGAGGGCTGGTGCTGCTGGTGACAGCCCGACTCCTCTGAGCCACTTCAGACCTGCAACCTGACGTGTCCGGTGCTGGAGGACGTTCAGGAAATTAGAGCAGGACACTAATGAAGAAAATGGACATGAAGAAATTATTCCAGGACTCCCAAACTCATGTTTTTTGTGGATGGTGAAAGTGGGAGGTGCCCGGCCAGGCTGATGTGTCCTGTTCGCTTAATTACCACAGCGCTATCAGAAGCAAAGCTTCCACCAGCTGTGTGCCCACAATCTAGAGGGCCAGCTCCAGGGACAGGGGTGCTCAGCTGTGCCAGCTCCTGGAACAAGATGTTTGGGATGGGAGCCGGTTGTGGTGTTCGCTCCTGGAATTGCACAGAGGATGCACGTCGTTTTGAGATCCAGATCATCCTGCTCACTCGCTGCCAGCTTCTCTCTCCATTTCAGTAGGAGTTCAGCTGGGCAGGCCCCTTTACTGAGGTCCGTCCCTAGGGGTTCCTCCAATGTATTCACTTTCACTTGCCTTGTGGCAATTAATTACTGATTCCAGGCCAGGCTCAACTCTGGAGTGCTCGCTAGCTAACTGGATGCCTCCCAGCAAGTCCCAGCAGTCCCTCTGCGATGGTAAAGGGTTCCTTGTCTGCTCCCCGATTGCTTTGTCCCCCTGTAGTCACTGGCAGCACCTTGGAAGGGGTCTGCTGGGGCTGCTGTCCCAGAGCTTGCGGCGGGGCTGCCGACAACACGGCGGATGCTTGCTTTGGGGTGTGAAATAGCAGAGAGCAAAGCCAAGTGCTTTGTAGGTGCCCCGTTTGGTGACTGATGCTGTGCTTCAGTGGGCTCCGAGCTGGTGGAAGAGGCTGGAAACCTGCTCTGCCCACGGGCCTCCCAGGGTCTCACAGCGACTCTCTTTGCAGATGTTGTCAGATGCCGTTTTTTTCCAGGTGGCCCAGCAGAGGTGCAGGGAAACTGTTGTGTACTGTGGTCTGAGTCTGTGCTGCCCACATTCTGTCATGGGGAGAACAGGTCCTGTGTTTTTAGAGAAAAGAGGCTTTTATCAATAAAAATGGAACTGCTGGTGCTCCCAGCAGCTCACCCAGACAAGACAGTGTATTGCTTTTGTTAAAACTTTAAATCTTAACTCATAAGGGCATGGGTGCCCTTACACCCACAGCAAGCTGGCTTTCAGATAACACAGTGTTTTGGGGAGGGGGAAAGGGTGTTCTGGTTGTTCCGACACGTGCCTGTGCTGGCCCCTTGGGGTCTCTGACCAACAGGCACCAGCAGCTGTGGGCAGCGGAGCAGGAGGGGACGGAAAGTGCAGTCTGAGCATCTCTGAGCCCCATCCGCAGACCTCGCAGCCTGCTGGTCCGACTGGGGGGTTTCCCTCCCTCCTTGTCCACATGCCAGAGTGGTTTCTGGGGCTGTGCCTGTGACCCTGTTTCCGAGCTCTCAGGAGAGGCAGATGTGTGCATGGCTGGGAGCAGGAAGACATGTCTGACCTGACGTTCATCTTTATTTTGGCTCCCCTGGGGGCCTGTGGGGTATGACGCAGCCTTTTGTCAATGCAGAGGAAGAATTACTGCTCTCTCGGCTTGGCTCAGGGCGAGTTGCTGCTGCGGGGGAACAGGCTCCCAGGGGTGCCACCGCTAACCCTGGTGGCATTGGTGTTGGGTCCTGGTGCTTGGTGCTGCTCAGCCTCGTAGAGGCTGCCTGCTTCACCAGGCTGCCTTCTTCTGCTCATATTCTCTTATTTTTTTTTAAGTCAGGGCTACAGCCAAGGCTTTGTAGGGCACCCTTCTGCCAAAACACAAGAGAGACCGGCTTGTGCCCCTGGTGGAGGGGAGATGCTGGGGAGGAGTTGAGGAGCATCAGAGCCGTTCTGTGGGGCGTTGGAGGTGCGTGGTGACGCCTGTGCAAGAAGTGAGTCAACAGCCTGGGAAGTAACAGCTCGGGCTGCCAGCGCCCGTGTTGAGAGGGCGGCAGGTGGCACTTCTCGGGAGGCTGATGGCAGAGAACAGTGATGCTGGGCCACCCTGTGGCTTGGGCTGGTCTGAGGTGGAAGAGTGAGGATCATTCCCAGGCCTGGGCGAAATGGCTGGGGTGCTGCTGGTGCCAGGATGGGGCAGAACCTGCGGCTGGAGCCCGGCCAGGGCAGCCCGCCAGGGGCTCCGCTCAGTGCTTGCCATCCCCTTGGCCAGGAGGGAGCCGGGACACTGCTCAGGGCACAGCAGAGCCAGGCATCCCTGGGAGCACACAGGATGCTCCAGGGATGCTGAGCCACCTTGGCAGAGGGAAGTACTCATCTGCCTGAAGAAATGGCTTTTCTGCTCTCCAGAGCTCAGGGAAAGCTGATTGTAGCTATTTTGAAGTGCTTTTCCACACTCTGCAGGGACTCCTGCAGAGGCGCTCAGGCCTTTTAGGGCTCAGAGTTCAGCTTCTGAAGGACCTGCTCCCTAGAAATTCAAATGAAATGTCTCTGCAGATCCCCAGGTACCAGCAGCTGGGGCAGCGCTCAAGGACCTGCCACGGCGGGGCTGACACCAGGGAATTTGCCGCCTATCTTTTCCTAGGCGCAAATAGTTGTGCCACAAATTACATCAGACTTAACTATCCATTAACAGTCCTCTGTTTTCTGCTTCTTCAATCTTTTATCAGTGCCAAGGAATGGGAAGTGTTTCTTTGGGTCTAGTCCAGCCCCACAGTAGTAAATTGGGGTGGCAGCAGGGGCTGTGGGTGGGCAGGGAGTGCCAGGGTAGCTCTGCCCTGCAGAGCATTGGGATGCCACCATGTCCCCATTGGCACTGGGAGATGGTGCTGAGCCATTCCCCGATGGGCTTTGCAGAACAGCTCCAAGGCAGGTTCCTGGCATCTCCTGTCCCTCTGTCTCTTGTAAGATCTGTGTGGATGCCATGGATTTTAGTGGCATCTTGTATTTTCATAGAATCACAGAATGGTTTGGGTTGGAAGGGACCTTAAAGACCATCCAGTTCCACCCCCTGCCATGGGCAGGGACACCTCCCACTAGCCCAGGTTGCTCAAAGCCTCATCCAGCCTGGCCTTGAACCCCTCCAGGGATGGGACATCCACAACTTCCCTGGGTGTCCTGGGAACTTTTCCTCTGGCCAGGCACCGATAACAGTGTTCTGCCCTTGCGCCCAGCCGTGCAAACTCCCTATACCCACATTTTGGAGAGGGCTCTGCTGCGAAGTGCCTGCTCGAGCTCCTCTGTGCTCTACCTCTGCAGTTTGGCACGATTTGTGTTTCCTCGAGGCTCCACAATTTCGGGCAGAGCTGGAAACGCCAGCCTCCTTGGGGGGCTGGTCCTGGCACACTCTGAAGCCAGCTCGAGGGAGCTGGAACAACCTGATATGACTCTGCGGAGCCTGATTTCTAGTCCCTGTAATTAAACACCCAGCTGTTGAGATCTTTTATGTGTATTCAAATTGAAACTTGGCAGGCTTACGGGTAGCAGGGAACTGGATTTGGTCACCAGGAAGATCTATTGCGCTCTTAAAGCGAGCTCCATTCTCGTCCGGCCAGGATGGGCAGGGATCTGAGCCTGCCAGCAATGCTTTTATGGGCCGAGCTGCTGAGCTGGGGTGCGAAGCTTTGGCGTGTATTGCTGATACCTGGCCCATGGGTGGGTGGGGGCTTCTTTAGACATGGGGTGTCCGGAAGCCAAAAGGAGTCCTCAGAGCCCCTTAAGGCACGTAGGGGCCACATGTTAGACTGTGGTCTTGGAGTGAGAAGGGGGCTTAGCCACTGGAGATGTTCCAGGCAGTGTCTGAGCTGAGCCTGAGCAGTGACTGCCTCATCTGGGCAGAGCTGGCAGAATGTGGCTGCTTCTCCCAACCGAAACCCTGAGCTTGAGATTTGTCAATCAGCAGCAATAATGCACCAAGAAGTAAATGTCACTTACAGAATTTATGGGAGAGATGCCTCGCTAGTCTTTTTGTTATACTAAAAATTAAACCACATTTTCCCCCAAGGGGGAGCGGCAGGCTGTCACCATAAAAAATGTCCCCATGTGTTGTGGAGTGGCACGCGTGTGTGTGCACACGGTGTGCACAGGGCAGCACAAAATGCAGTGCTCACGTGGCTGTTTAGCTGAGGAAGATCATTATTTTTATAGATACATATTTTTATATCACAATTTCCTGGCCACATAAAAAGAAAAATCCAAGTTACATAAGCTCAGAACAGAGTTCCCAGCATAAAAACCTAGTCTGTGACTTATTTATGCAACTGAAGCATAAACTCATCGGGGACACGGGCAGGTGCGCGTGGCACAGCCTCCCGCTCCCGGTCAGATAGAGCAGGAGAGCATCCCATCCTGGCAGGACCCCATGTGGCACGGGCACTGTCAGCTCGCAGGAAGTGTTCGTATGAGGTTAAGCGAGGCATCAGCTTGCTTTGACCGATATTTCCCCTCCCTGCCCCGAGTGGTGGGCAGCGGCTCAGGTCCGGCTCTCCCCAGCCGCTCATGTGCCACACGGCTGGATGGGGCTCAGTGGCTTGGGGACGTTCATCGGCTCTGGCAGTGGAGCTAATGCGATTAAGGGCTTTTCTCGCCCTCTACTCAGTGCTCATTACCATTTCCCTTCAAAGACATTCATGAGCATTGCTTCATCTTGCCGCAGCTTTGGCTTGCGCCGAGAGGAGTGTGCGGGCTGGCGGCGGGGGAAAAGCTCCCCCAAGGCCGTGGGTGTTTCGGGGAGCAGAGGGAAGGAAGGAGGGGGTGCGGCTGGGAGAGTCGCCGTGCTGCACCGTGCAATGCCGCCAGCCCCCACGCTGCCAGCAAGGAGTCCTGTCTGCACTGGGGATGGGGAGCTTGGGGAAGGCAGGTGCCCTGGTGTGGGAGGGTGAGGCTGCCTCACTGCTAGCCTGTGAACAGAGACCTACAAACAGCTTCTCCGCGGTGTCACAGCCCTGTTCTCTGTGCAGGCAGGGAGAGAACCCAGTTTTGGAAACCTCCTTGCCAGCTCTCTCAATCCAGGACCGGGAGAGGTATTTTTATTTGGTCTTGCAAGTAGGTCTTGAGACATCTCGAAGTGGGTGCTTCATAGCCTGCATGCAAAGCAAACCCTGCTTTGCGCCACAAAACCCTTCGCAGCAGCGAGCCCGAGGCTTTGCTCTATTGTCTCTACCCTGTGCTCTCCTTTCCATCTGTGTCCCCATCCCAGCTGTCCCGGGGACACCCGCAGCAAGCTGCCACAGGGACTGACCCGTGCTGAGCAGAGGTTCCTTGCAGGAGATGCTTTGGGACTTTCTGTGGTGACTTCCAGATGAGTGGGGTTGGTGAGGCCTTTTCATTCTGGGGAAAAAACAGGGAATGGAAAAGTAAATTTTTATTTTTTTTTAAATACAGCATTTCAAGAGAAACATCCAACTGATGCAAAAGGGGGACATTTGGGTTGTGTCTCGCTGCTTGGCCATGGTCCCGTGGGGCACGTGGAGTCCATCCCCGGCCCAGGGAGATGAGGGCAGGTCGAAAATGTGGAGCAGGGACATGGCTGAAGGTTTAGTTGAATTGTCACCAAACTTTGTTGTCTTTTTCAGTCATCTGAGATGTGTCTATCTGTGTTGAACCAAAGCAAAAAAAGGCATGCTTGATTTTTTTTTTCTGAATATTTAATTCTTCCACCAGAAAAACTGAATTTCCCATGGAAATTGCATTTCCTGTTTGGAAACGGTTGTTAACATGCTGATCAGTACTACAGAAGGCTGCTTTTCCAGGGGCTAATACCTGAAGATTGACTGATTTCAATATCTAGCAAGATGCATCCTCTGATTCAGTCTCTTCCCCGCATCGTCGGGGCTTTCATGCTTTTCCTTTCTCCCATGTGGATCCTCTGGAGCTTCGCAAGACCTGGGCTCCTGCTGCAGCCTGGCTCAGCTGAGCTGAGGAAGGCCTCTGCTCTGTATCTGCCTGCCTGTTTTCATGAAACCTCCTGGAATTTAATATCTTTGAGATTTCCATCTGTCACTCACACGCTGTTGCATTTGACTGCTGAGTCGGAGAGTAATGAGGGGAGACAGACAACACGTGGAGCACGTGATTGCACAGACCTTGTTTTCTTAAGGAAATCATACACCCCAAAAAAAAAAAAAAACCTTAAAAATTCATTTTTGGAAAATCTTTGGGTGCCACTGTGGGCAGGATGGGTGCTGTCATCCCCGCAGTCCATGGGGGCGCGGCACTGAGGGCTTGGTGCAGTGACTTTGGTCCTTCTGCTGTGAGGCTGGGTCTGCATCAAAGACACGGTACGAGCATCTCCGGGGGCACTGTACAGTTTCAGAGCAAACCCATCAACTCAGCGCCATCCTTTATAAATGAAGGAGATTTTAATGAAAAGCACTAATTGTTAACAGTCTGTTATACTGCACATTAAGGTGAGATGTTGGCAAAACAGCAGAACATCCATTCAAATACCCATTCCAGTAGTGAGTGATGCTGCCATGGCTTGGACTTTGGCTGGTTGCTGAAGGTGTCGCTTTCAGCCCCAGGTCACTGTCCTGCTCCAGGACGCGTTGGTGGGACGAGAGATCTCGGGTAAACCAGGAATCGGCAGCTTTGGAGGTGGTGCTCGATTGCTTTGTGTAGCCTGTGTGCCCCATCTTGCTGTTAGCATGGGGGACACCAGCGCCGGGGGGGAAAAGGGTAGGCAGGGCCGTGCCATGGGAGCCACTACGTCGGGAAGAGTCATACAAGGTGCTGCCTATGGCATGCAGCAGTGCCTGGTGCTGCAGGCAACAGCAGGCAGGAGGAGGAGGAGGAGGGCTGCCAATGGAGGCTGCAGCTCCTGGCCGGCTTGATGCCCTCAGCTAGGGGATGCTCGGAGAAACCCGGACCTGCATGGCTGCCTGCCCACGCCTGCTTTTATTCCCGTTCCCTGCTCCCTTCTCTCCCAGCTGGCAGGCGGCCCAGAGCCAGGCTTTTTATGCTTTTTCTTTTTGTCTTTTTCAACGAGAAGGAATCTTTTATCTGTTGACTGCGAGACCATGCTAGAGACAAAGTCCTGCAAATCTTTTGAATTTTTTACAGCCACCTCTCTCTCTCAGGTTGCCCATTTGCAGCCTGGTCTGTGCCCAGAGTTGGCACCACTCGGTAGGGGACAGCTTAACCCCTCCTGGTCTGTGCTGGAGGCAGGGATGCAGGGACGGGGACACGGGGGCCCTGCCACCCCCATGGCACATGCTGTCTCTGCTCGCCTGCAGAGAATGTGAGAAGAAAGGGGAAGCATGTGGATGGGAGGAGGGAGAGGTACAGCAAGGAAAACCAGCTCGTTTTGCTTAATTATGACTGACTGTGACAGCCCGCATCTTTAGTTTGAAAAGTATCTGTGAGGTGCGGGCTGCTTCTCTCAAACGGGATAATTATGTTAATTAAAATGCTTTCTTTATAGCTGTTCTGATTAATAAAAACAGTTCCAGTGCTCTCTTTAAACGCGCTAACCTTCTGTTGTGGAGGAAAACTGGCTTTTCACAGCAATTTATGACTTTTAAAACAGATTACAGTGGGACAGCCTGCTGCTTTCACGCAGTAGCGCTTCCTACCCGGGGGAGAGCAAGGCAGCCCACCACCGCAGCGCCCCGCTCCCGGGGAACAGACGGAGGAGAGCGCTCGGGCAGCAGCGCCGGAGCAGGCAGCAACATGTGCCCGTGTGGGAGCTGCGGATGGGAGGCGTCGGGGAGCTCTGCGAGTGTGCCAGGGAATAAAAATACCACTTATTTCTCTAATTGCTGTTTATTTCCTCTGCGAAGTATTGGGATAATTAACAAACTCCCAATTAAGAAAAAATTGTGTGTAGGAAAAAACAGGTACGGTGCCAAGAGAGCTGGGTTTGTGCCAGAGCACAGTGTGGGGTCCTGTGGTCAGGGGTGGCGGTCCCTCTGGATGACCGACCATGGGATGGGGCCCTCTGGGGACTCCAGGACTCTGGAGGACGTGACAGTTCCCCAGGTCTTCACTGGAGGCCTTTGCCAAGATGGTGGCTTCACTTCCAGAGCTTTTAAAGGTTAGGACCTTTTGTGACTGTTGGTGTTTCGTCTTGTGGCTGGTTTGTTGGTTCTTGAAAGGATTTGTTTCTTGCGTGTGGAGGTTCAGATGCCCTGGGCATTGTCTGATGTGGGTTTGAGGAGTGGCTGAGCATCTTCCTAAGCAGTGGCAAGCCAGGAGGGCTCAGTACCTCTGAATAGCTCTGGATAGCTCTGAAAATACTGTAAACAGGTGACCCGATCCATCATTTGTTGCTCACAAGCAGGAGAAGATTGCCACACACTTGTCCCCACATGCCAGTCCCCAGCCAGCTGGATATTTCCACAGTGACAAGGAGGTTTTGTGTCATCTCCCCCCCCTCCTTTTTCCTTCCTCCACATCTCTTCCCCCAGCTTGCTGTCCCCTGTTGGCAGATGGTGCCTTACACTGGGTCAGATGCTGGAGAACCATGCAAAGCAGTTCTCAGCTCCCCATTACACCCCTGGGGTGGGTTGGGGCGGCTGTGGCCCCCTAGCAAGGGACTTACACAGGGGGTAGGGATTTGCATCAGGTCCCTTCCCTCCCTCCATGCCCAGGGAGGGAGCAGCACCTCTGGCAGCCCATCCTCATGCTTGGGCATTGCTGTTGGCCAGGCTGGAGCCATCCTGCAGCTCCTCTTCTTCAGCTGGTGCTTTGGGAGGGGTGGAAATGTCCTGCTGCCCCGTGGGCAAATGGCCAGAGGGACACAGAGGAGCTGGGGTCTGTTCTGCCGTGCTCCTGTAACAGAGGAGGAGAGGCAGAGCTTGTCCCTGGCTCTGTGAAATACTGCCTGTGAAAAGCCACCCTTGCCCGAGGAGATGACGGCATCAGTTTGCCGTCCTGCTGTGATCCCTGATGTTGAGCGGGGCTGGGTGACTTCACCGGGTTCGCTGGCCCTAGGAGAGCTGCTGGAGGCCCCCGCACATGGGCAGGAAGGCATCTCTCCCCTCTGGCACGTTTGCATCCTGCAGAGCCAGGTGAACGGGGCAGGCACGTGGTGAAGCCATCCCGAGTGTCCCAGCCGGTTATCCCCCCAACCTGGAGGGGCACGGCCACCCCAGCCCGCCCCACTGCAGCTCCAGCCCCCCAGTGCAGCCCTTTCCCTGCCCCGCAGGCTGAGCTGGGGCTGGCTCCCCTCCACTCCTCTCCTCGCTGCCCCATTTACCTCTGCTATATTTACATGTCTATTTTATGATTTCAATTTTTAATGCTTCTGCTCTTTGAAGATGCTTAATGCTTTGGAGTGGAACATTTTCTTCTAAGTCCTGAGTGCCAATTGAGGACAGACCAATAAATCAACTAATAACTGGAACCTCATTTTCTGCTCCTGTGGCTGCAAGTTAACCCTCCTTGTGCTGCCCGGGCTCTCCGGGTGCTTCCCCATCTCCCCAGGCAGGACTTGGCTCCTGTCGCCAGGCTGGACTGTGTCACCCATTGCCTGTACTTGGGGTGCTCCGAGGGCATCCTGCGCTCTGGGTGTAAACACAGCAAGCACCTGGATGCTGCCTGTGCTGGCTCTGAACATCCCTCGGCTGGGCAGTATTGGGCTTTTGGGGTTCTCATGCTGGGCTGTGTGATAAATGGTGGTTTCCAGCTGCCACTTCCTTTCCTCTGCCATCACCGCTGGACCTCATGCGCCCTTTCTGGATGGTCAGCAGAGCTGGAGATCTGCAAGGCTGCCTGCAGAGACGGGAGGAACATGGTGGATGGGTCTGGCAGGTCACCTAGTGAGACCCAGGCTGTTCCCAAGACCTTGGCAGCTCCTCGGGCTGGAACAGCCAAGTGCCAGCTCTGTGGCTTTGTGATGCTGCAAAATGCAGGAGCTCTAACTGCACTCTGCAGGAATGACATCCGGAGAAAGCCTCATCCCTGCTGCTCACACAGGTGCTCCGGAGCCCAGCAACTCGTGGTAGGGCTGGAGCAATCCCTCAGGAAGGCACTCATCTCCATTTCACTGGCAGCTGCAGCAGATGAACCTTCGGCACAGGAGAACGTGCTCTGTGCTGCGACTAACAGAAAGTGGCAGATCTTAGGTAAATCTTCTTTCCAGCTATTCACCCCAGCCCATAAGGGCTGAGGACTTTCCACACTGCTGCCTTCATTTGTCCAACTCTATTTACTGTTCTCATTCATATCAATACCATCTAATCCTTTAAAGAAGCACCTGCTTTCACCACCTCCGGTAGCAGCCAGTTCTGTGGGCTGCTTGCAAGACGTCCGTGCTTCCCCTCCGCTGTGCCTGCGTGCTCACATCTATGTGCTTGAGGATTCAGGTGCTACCCCTGCTCTCAAGATACCTTCCCCAAGACAGGCAGCTGGGCTTACCTTGCTGGAGTACTTTATTGCCTGTTGAATGATAAAAGCACTGCTTGCATCACCTGGCAGATGGCCACGAGCTGCCTCTCAGCTGCTCTTTAACTTCTGACTTGAAGGTGCTGCATGCATTAGCCTCCACTCCTCTGCATCTGGAGCCGGGCTGCTTCCGTGGGCTGTGCTAACGTGGCGTGGCCAGAGCCCTGGGGAGCCCTGGCCATGCAGAAGGCAGCCAGCCCCCGTCTCCGCTGCTGCGGTACCGTGCTGCTGTTCGGCTGGGCAGCACAGTGGGCAGGGTTGCAGGCAGCCTGGGCAGGGCAGACCCCGGTGCTGGGACTGAGCACAACAATGTCCTATGGTGAGCCCCACCAGGCAGAGGGGCTCGGCACCCCCACACCCCGGTTCCCCATCAGTGGTGGCAGTGGCACCCCTGGCTCTCTGTGCCCTGGCACTGACCTGCTGCCTTTGGCACTGCTGCCTGGGAGGGGGGAGGGGGGCTTTGCAGGGCTCCACAGCTGCCTAATGAAGGGCTGAAGCTTCATTAAATGATCCCTGAGAGAGGTCCGGCCCCCCTGGTACCCTTGCGCCACTGCAGAAATACAGTAGTAACACGAGGCCATGGCTACGCGGTTCCCCCCACCTTTGTTTTTCAAACAGGCTTCTGTTCAGCGCTGTGGTTTTACTCCTGGGGCTAGAGCCCTACAAATGCAGCTGCAAGACTCTCTGCAGGGGCTGGGGCTCTCTGCAGGTGCCCGGTGGCAGCAGGGGACCAGGCTCAGCTAGGGTTTGATTCCCACTTTTGCTGTCAGAAGTGATTTGTCCCCAGGGAGCCCTCATGGTGTTTGGCATGGAGCAGCCTGGCCCGTGGCCAGCTCGTTTTTGGCAAGCCAGAGGAGTGCCCAGGACTGGCTGGCAGAGCCGATCTGGTGTGCAGCGGATGGCTCAGGCTGCCCACTGCCATCTCCATCGTTCCCAGTCAGCGCTGGGAAGAGGATGGGGAAGGGAACAGAGCCCTTCTCCTTCCAGCCTTGCACTCTGTTGCGCTCCAATGGCCCATGTTGTGTTTATCCATAATGATAATAGGGTGACACGGTTACAGTTTCCAAACCCATACACAAATGCTTAATAGCCCAGGGGAATGCTTTCCTGCTCATTTAGTGGCGCAGGCAGGAGCCGCTCCGCATCTCCCCCTTCCCTTGCTCCTGTGCAAGCTGAGCGTGGGGAAGGGTCTCTGGGCTGCAGCCTGGTCCCCTCTCTGCTGGGGACCTGGTGCCGGAGGGACACCACCTCCCCTCCGTCCCCTGCATCTGCAGTCAGGCAGATCTGTGCACTGGAAATGGAGGCAGAGGGTATCGGGGATAAAATTTTCCATTGAAAAATGTATTTTTGATCAGGCTGCATTATCAGAATGGGCGTGCAGCCATGGAGCAAACATTCAGGTGGGAGAGTATTGAAGCAAATCATTCTGACTTCCGTCTGCTGACAGTGTCCAGGAAATTCAAATGTATCTCTTTGATTTGACGTGTTTTGACTTTTATGTTTTAATTTAATATCCAGGTTATATTTAACATTTTATTACGGTGTGTGTTTGAGAAATGAAATACTTTTTCCCTTACTGCAGCAAAATGCCTGAATGTTTCCTAGTGAAATGCGAGGGCCTGGATTTTTCTGGAGTACTGTTCTGCAGATAATTTTGAGTCATTGAGTTCAGTGCAAAACAAAACCTGTAATTGAGGAATCTTGCACAGGCCAGATATTGCAGTTTCTGACAAACCTGCAGATTTTTGGTTACGTGCACCCTGCCAAGGGGCACCTGAGCCCTGGAGTGGGTTCGGGGGGGCTGGGGAACAGCGTGTCCCAGTCTGGCGTTCAGATGTGCTGTTGAGATAACGCGGAGAAAGATTTATGGCATGGAGGACCCTGTCCTGCGCTGGTGTGGGGACATTGCTGGGGAGGGTGCTGGGGAGGTGGCAGGTCCCTCTGGTAGGATACTGTGAGGAGCAGCCCTCTACCATGTCCACTGTGACTGTAACAGGTCTGGGGGTGCCACAGATCAAAGCTGCCTCTGCACGCCCAGCAAACCCCAACTTGAGCCAAAGGAAAGCCAAGCTGCAGACAGAGCTCAGGGCGACCAAAGCACTGGTGCTGCCGGTGCCTGCTGGCTGCTTGCTTGCGTGTGCACGTGACCGTGTGCACGTGTGTTTGTGCACATGTGCAGGGACAAAGCCACTTGCCAGGCAGCTTTTTTAAAAAACAAATGCCAGCTTGTTTGCTGCTACAATTGCAGGGCTGCCTGGCAGAGGATCCATACCAGAATTCTGTTTGGAAGATGCCACCAGCAAATAGCCAAACGCATTTGTACAGTATCAGTCAGCAGCATGTTCCAGCCTCCACCTCTGTCGGGGGGGAAAAATTTCACCGATATCTGTGTTTCAACACCAATTATCTGAGCCTCATTTGCTCCAGACTCAGAAGACCATGTCCCATGACATCTATTAACTACATTAAAAATCTCTAGGATGCAGAGTTGGAGGTGCTCAGGTCCAGGTTTTCGGGAGGGCACGTGCGTGACAGCGTGGGGTGCAGGATGTGTCACATCTACGGCGGGCAGGGCACCGCAGCCACTGCTTACCACAGGGCCTGAGTCCCCGCAGGCTGGCAGCAGCAGGGTGTTTCTCCCAGGCCTCTGCCCCGAAGACAGGGATTTATTGACCGTCAGGCAGGAGGATGTGGCAGCTCAGCTCGGGGTAGCTCAGCGGTACCATTCCCTGCGGCCCCTCGCAATGCCGGGCAGCGCAATGTGAGCGATGCTGCCAGAGCTCTGCACCATATGCTGCCAAGCACGAGCCACTTGCCTCCTCCTTGCCAAATACTTATTGTTCCTGCTTTGAACTTCTGCAAAGCGAGGTTTGCCAAGGCTCCAGCATGAATCATTAATTAATTCCTGGAGGGGATTTTTTTTGTGTTGTTTTGCTTTGATAATTGAAAACAGGGAGCAGGAGGCACTGGAGGTGCCGGAGAGCAGAGGTGTGTTCTGGACCGTTTCACCGTGCCCCTTCGGTGCCATGGGTGCTCCACTTGCCCCTGCTCCTTGGGCTGGAATTGCTGCCAGGCGCTGTTGGCACCTGGACCTCTGCCTTCAGCCTCTGTCCTCATCCTGCCTGCTGGGGTCCGGGCGAGAAAACATACCCACCTCTGGCCATGAGCATCCCTCTCCCCTTGTCACCCGCCTCCTGCACCCATCCTCCACCCTGTGCCGTGGTGGATCTCTTCTGGCGTCCGCGATGCCAGGGGTGCCCACTGCCGAGAACCTTGCTTGACGCAGGAGCCCCAAGGTTGAGCGATGGTGGGGAATTGCTTTGGTTTCTTTCGAAATGTTGCTCCCTGAGGGGGTCTCTGGTGGCGCTGGTGGAGGCAGAAAGCTCAGCAGGGCACCAAGAAAAGTCTTGGAAAGGAAAAAGGCAAGTAAAAAGGACAGAAAGGTCTCATTAAAAGAGAAAAATACAGTTCCTGGGGCAGCCTCGGGATTGTGGGAAGTGGAGGAGGGCAGGAAGATCTTGCCTAGAGGCTGAAACCAAGCTTCTCCTCCTACACTGCGTGCTCCAGCTCCCGACCATTGCGACGTCTCCCTGCCAGGCTCACTCCAGGATTTCAGTGCCTTGTTGGGCTGGGGAGCCCCAGGAGGGTTGGTCCCACAATGCTGAAGAGAGGGACTGGCCTTGGCTGTGGCCACAGTGGGAGGGCAGGGGCAGCAAGCCCTGTCCCCACACCCCCCAGCCCCAGGACAGCAGGAACGGGCTGCATTTGCAGTAACACCCAGCCCCCTTGAGTGCTACCTCCCTCTTGGCATTTCCACTTTCTTGCTGGTTTAATAACTTGTTCCTTATTGACATTTTTATTCTGAACACAGGGAAAATGCCAGCACGGTAATTGCGGTACATGTAAAGCAAGGCTCTGTGCCATATCCTCCTGATCATCTCCTTCCCCCTCTCCCCAGCTCGTAAGGCCCAGGTGGAAATGAGCGCTGGCTGGGCTGGGGGGTGGGATACGGGGACCCACGCGTGCTGTGGGGCTGCCACCTGCGCATGGGGTGGGACACAGGCACCAGCTGCTCCTCCACGGTGACTCGCAGGGCAGTAGCAGGGCTGGGGATAACCCCAGGTCTGATTGCTCCGCTAACAGCCAGACACACTGCCTCCAGGAACACTTACATCTGCAGATTCCTTGTGGTTTCTAATACCATCAGAAATCCCTCTTGCTCTCGTGTTTACCAGCATGCAATAGCAACCCCTTGATGTCTGCATAACAGCCTTCCATCTCCTGATTCCCCGCAAAGAGTGACAGAGCTGTAACAACCTGGAAAGAGGCAAACAAAAAGCAAAAAACCACTGGGGTCCGGGAAGAAATCTGTGTCCTGCAGGATGTAAATCAAAAATAGAAATGCTATTCCCTCCCTGCACCTCAAAAGTATTCGATAAACAGATAATGTAGGAAATGTATAATTTTGCAAAGCCACGGTAGCCACCTTTTTTCATGCAATAAGCCAGAAAATGTTTACTGCATGAGCAGAGCAGAAGCTGTAATGTTGTAAAATGATAGTGCTGGGGAGCCATCTGCTTATTGACTGAAGCCTGGAGCATGGGCTTTCTGCTCCAGCGTCTTACAGAGATGGGTGTGCATGCCTGTGTGCCAGTGATATACGCTGAATGCATACTGACTGCCTGGTTCCTTGTGCCCGGAGGCCGTTTGTTCGTGCCTGGAGACATAAGAGCGTGCACTGTGGCGCTCGTGCAAGCATGCAGGTAGTGCTGTCCCCTGCACCGGGCACATCCCGCTCAGCCGAGGCACCCATGTGCTCGGGCAGCCTGGCCGTGCCCCGCCTGCACTGGCAGCCGCCCCATCTCAGCTTGCCTCTTTCCTTTTTCATCCTGACACGTTTCTCTTCCCGCCTTCAGCAGCCAGCCCTACCAGTGTTCATTGTCGCCTCCTGTGATATGATCATTGACACAGAACCGCTGTGGTTTCCTAAATCACACTGTGGCTCACGGCGAGCGAGGGACCCTGCACGTGTGCGGCACCAGGACTGGTGCGGGGCTGTGGGTCTGGGAGAGCTGCTTTCCTGGCGTTTGGAGTGGGATGGTTGTGCAGGTGGGCTGTGCTTTGCCAGGGCTCCCTGTTCAGCTTGGAGAAGCCTTGGGGGGTTTCTGCATTGGGGGCCATTGGGTGGTGGCTGGGGCATGGGGGGTGCAGCAGGGGGTCTCCTCCCCTCCTCCCCTGCAACTCCCAGCTCTGGTTTTCGAAGCAGTGTGATAGAAAAGTTGAACGTGAAGCCAGTGAGCAGACCTGTAACCTTGGGGGCTCACAGGATGGCTTTGCACTAGCGCCCGGTGAGAGGGGGATATCCCCGGCCCTGCACCATGAGGGGCTTTTCGGAGGGCTCAGCGCAGACCGTTCATGGATTTGCGTCCGGTAAGAGCCACGTGCGTCCTGGGCTCCTCCCGCTGACACCTCTGAGCCACACCAGCACATGGCTGCCTGGAGCCCAGGGAGGATTATGTCTGTATGAATGGTCGGCAGTGAACTCTGGAACTCTCGAGATCACATTCTGCCCTGCAGAAGGGCAGCACTGTGCCTGCTGAGCTCAGGGGGATTTGTGGCTGTTTGTAAGAGAGCCAGATCTGCCTTTCCTTCCCCCGCTGAAGGTCGTGCCACAGTGCCCTCAGCATCTGGCTAGTCCAGCCAGTGCCCTTCGCCCATAGGCAGAGCCACATGCCCGTGGTGCCTGCGGGGCTGTGCTGAGCCCTGCGCTGGTGTCCTGTCTCACACCATGGGAACGGCAGGGACACGGGCTGCCACACACATCTGTGCAGCCGTCAGTTGGACAGCCTGGCTGCCAGAATCAGTCTGCAGGTCTCCGGCACAGTGAATTCGGTCTGTAGCGTTGCCTGCTTTTGTTTTGATGACAGGTGTGGTGAATAACACCCATGGGACAGAAGGGATACCAAAATTATGATATTGCCCTTTGGAATTATTTCACAGTCAATGTAGCTTTCCTGTCCTCCGGATGATATTTTACCCAGACATTGCTCAAAGGATCACTGTCTTATATTAATCCATTTCTGTTGATGCACCGAATAAAACGCTCTATTCCCCCCAGCACTCCTGCTGTCCGTTTGGTTTCCAAGCAGCAAGCTGCCACCGTTCCTGGGCAGCGGTGTTTGTCTGCTGCGGTGAATTATGATCGGCTGTTGCAGAACAGGAACGATGTACAGATTCATTCACTCTCCCACTCTTTCACAAGCTGCTCTTGTATTATTGATAACCCAGGGCTGAGTGATTATTGCGTATATAAATTTGTTTTAATTTCTGGTGATTGCTGCTATGATTAAATTATGTGCCAGGTTGTACTTATCCTGGCAGCGACTAGGCGCTACAAGCCATGGCAGAGTTTACGTTAGTGAGACCAACAGATGAGGCAGGACTGGTTTTCCCCACACAGGGCTTTGGCCCAGACCCCCAGAGAGGTTTTGGTGGGTGTGTTTGCTTGATTTCAGTGTTGGTGGGTCTAGGTCCCGCCCTTGAGCTCTGTGCAGCGCAGTTGTTTTGGATGTGTGGACTTCACACATTTCCCAGGAGAGCTGTAGCCCCGGTAGCACGTATTGGGCTCCTGATGTGAATTTTCTTGCCTTAGTTCCCCTTTGCATTCCCGGCAGCGTTGTCCCTGTGCCCTGGGATGGTTTGGTCCAAGCTGTGCAGGAGCGAATGGCTCTGCCTGCACAGCCAGAACCAAATCCCAATTGTATCATCACTTATTTTTTCCAATGTGTCCCATTTTCTGTAGAACTACAAACTTTGCGCTGCAGTTATAAAGGTACTTAGGTGCCTAAAGATGGAGAGGAGAGCTAAGAAAGATTAGGTGTCCACACCCCCTTCCCCCGGTAGACACCCATCTGCATTTTAATTTCAATATGTGGCTATTAGCGCCAGGTGAGGCTAATTGTATGAGTAGTGCTGTTGACTTAGTTACTCCTGTAAACATTGACAGAATCATCCCCCTGTTACTCAATAGAAAACCCTTCCCAGCAGAAAATATGAACAAATCACTCTTCATATAATAACATTTTAAAATAAAAATATCAATAAAGAGCTAAGTCAAAACTGAATTTTTTAGATTGAACAGATTATTCAGCAGAAAATGCGAAAACAATGAAGCTCCTCTGAGTATGATAATAAGCAAACAGAGACGTATTGCTTTTTCAGATCACAAAATCTCAATACTCAAGATCAGTAGAAAACTAAGTAGAAAATGCTTTTTATAGGATTCAAATTCCAATTAAATTAGAGCAGATTATTCAACAAGAAAGCCTACACAATGAAGTCTCAGTTTATGTATTGGAAAGCAAAATGCAAATATGTTGCTTTCCGGCTCACAGGTTTTCAAACCAAAAGACAAACTTACTTCAAGTAAAAATTATTTCATTCAAATTCTGGGTGAATCGACTCAAGTAACTGATCCTCAACTGAATTATTCAGCCTTTTTATCAACAGACTTATTTCTTCCCTCTTTATTCTTAATTTGCCTATTCATAAATTCCACCGCTTTGTCAGTCATAAGAAATACTTTCCAGCAGCTTTGACAAAGCAAAAATTAGCAGGGAAGAGAACTGGCTTCGCTGCAAAATACTTCCTTGCAACGTAAGATCTTTTTCTCTTCCTGGAGCTTTAATGCCAGCAGAAATCAATGCGATCCTTTCAGCCAACCCTCCTGCCCAGTGCTCGCCACAGGGCTTCCCCCCAGGCTTTGGGGACAGTTTGGGACCTGTGGTGTCAGGAGGCTGAGGGAAAGGCGTGTGGCAGGTAGGGGGTCCCGGGGCTGCCACTCCACCTGGGGTCCCCACTGGCATCCTCAGGGGAACAGCTTTGCTTTTAGAAACTGCTTTGTGCTGAAAGGTCCCGCGGGGAAGAAGAACGCTCCCTTCGGCAGACAGCTCTGTTATTCCATTTCCTTTGCTCTTAAGCAGTGGTATCTTCTTTCCAGCCTGCAATTGCCTGGCTTTGACTTGGAGGCATCGGATCTCATTACATGAGCTTGTGTGGGTCGTGGGTGCTTCTAGGGGAAACACCGGTGACCATAAATCTTTCTTTTTGATCTGCAAACATCAATCTCTGCTGGTCTAAAGCAGACTCAAAGGTTACAGTAAGAGTTTGAGTCAGAGGGGTAGAACTAGATGAAAATCTTAGTTCTGTCATTTTATTAGGAATTGGGAAATATTTTAACAGTGGGATTAAATGCATCTTTAAATACAGAACTTGAAGGAAGGGATTTGTTCAACTGACACACCAGAGGAATTGTAGGACCTTAGAAACAATTTGTAAAACCTCATTAAATAGGAGGGGGCTCTGTGTGTCTGTCCAGGTTTCCACAGAACTTTGAACCTTCCTTCTTGCTTCAGTCTGCAGCTATTTGCTGCTGGGGCTGCAGAGCAGTTACCTCCCTGCAGGCACTGTGAGCTGCTGAGCTGCCTCCTGGGACCCCGGGCCTGCAATGTGGGGTGGTAAATGCAGTCAGGGTCCCTCCTTGGAATCGCTTCTGATTCTCCCAGTTTCTCCAGGCAATGGCTGTCCAGGAAGCTCGTGTTAGTGCAAGGAGTGGAAAGGGCAGTGGCTGCCTTGGGTTGGAGGTGGGATGTTGGGGGTGAGATGTGGTCCTCCTTCTGCTCTGGAAACATCACCTCGTGTCTCTGCTGCAAAGTGTCTTCTTGTCCTCGGCTCCTGGTTTGGAGGCATTGCAGAAGGGAAACCAGCGATGCTGTTGCCTTTTTTCCCTCTTGAGAGCAGGCTGGGGGAGGACATGCAGGAGCCGTGGGGATCGAAGGTGGCTGCCAGAGAAGCACTAACAGGGGATGACAGCTTGGACCTGCTGCGGCATGCCACGGTCAGGGCACGCCATGCCCGTGGCGCCTGGGGACACGCCACCCAGCCCCATCCAGCCCGGCTGCAAACACCCTGCGTGCTGTGGATTTGAGAGGGATCCTAGAGATCTTGGCAGCAGCACAGAGAGCAGCTGGGGAAGCTGCTGAAGATGGCTTATGTGTCTGAGAGACACCAATGGACCTGGTAGCTTTTACGTCCTGCCTTGGACACAGCGAGGGCACAACTCAGCCTTTGCTGGGAGGAAGGGACAAAGCAGAGAGCAGGGGCTGCCCATGCTCCAGGGGAGCCAGGGAGGGAGAAAGGGAAGGAGAAGGAAAGGGAGGGGAGATAAAAAGAGGGGGACACAGGGTGGCAGAGGGCTCCTCCCTCCATCTTGGTTCCCATTAGGGTAGCTTGCACAGCTCACAGCGTCCTCTCCTTGCGGAGGGCGATGGGCTTTCTGCAGAGCTCTCGGCTCTGCCAGGAGGGAATGAGAAAGCAATGTCAAATACATGTTTGAAATGTCAACAGAAGGGCCCTGCAAGATTGACTGCAGTCTTGTGAAATATTTAATTCTTTCTCTCCTTATGAAGAGAGACGTTATTCTCGATGAAAGATTTATGCAGGGGAAGGAGGGCAAGGGAGGAGGGGAGAGAGAGGGGGAAGAGGCGTGTGGGGAGCGGGAGGGGTCCGACTGGCTCCCTCACACATTGCTACCCCTAACAGGGAGCTGTTTGATCTGCCTGCCTGTTACTCATCGCTGGGAATGTTGGACGTTGCTTCATTATCTCAGCCTCGTTTATTTCTATCAGCGTGTTTTCCCTTTCTGCTGCCTTTTTTTTTGCACAGATGTCTGTCGCAAAGCACGTGCCCACCTGCACACCGGCCACCAAGCCCCAGCCAGCCCCAGCACAGCCCACCCCAAAGCATGGGGCACCAAGAGCTGGGGACACTGCTGGTGGCGTGACAGCCACGAGGGAGCCATCGATGCCACATGGTGCCAGAGGGGTGTCACATTGAACAGGATGCCCCTTTGTTATGCTGCCTGAGGGAGAGGTCTTGCCTTTCCACATGGGGTACCAGCGCCTGATGCTGCAGATGCAGGGGGACACACATGGCATCTAACCAGGCTGGGGGGGTGGGCAGGGCAAGGAAGGCATTCCCCATATCAGCTCTCCGCTCAGCACTGTCATCTGCTCAGTGTTCATGGGCCTGTCCATCTGTTTGGGGTCTGCTGAGCAGTTCAGGCACCTCTGGGCTGCAGACGGACCCCTTCTTCTCGGCAACTGGGGCGGTAACCAGCATCCGGCCCTGCATTGTGCCACCAGCTCACCAGGGTGACAGCTGATGTGGTGGCTCTGCCTCGCTCACCCTCCACAGCAGGGCTGGCACTTGGAGGGGAAGAGGGATGGATGGATGTCTACAGACGTGCTCACCCAGAGCCTCCTGGGCAGTGGAGCTTGGCGGAGGCCTCTGGCATCTGTTGTAGTGTCAATAACAGCGATAATCCATCTGAGGCTGTGTTAGTGAGACCAGAACAGGCTGGGGAAGTGTCTCCCCACCCCTGCAATTCTTGAGATAGAAAAGAAATGAGTTCCCACCAGCAACAGGAACAGAGATGTAAAATTCCAATAGCAGTAAAAGCAAAAAAAAACCCCAAAAATATTGAAAAAAACCCCAAAAACTTGAAAAAAAAACCCCCTTTTGAGTTGACTGAATAGTTGGGGATTTTTAAAATAATTTCTAAACATTTTGATAGTTGCTTTTCATTCCCAGTTCTTTTTGCAAAACTATAAATTACCTTAGATTTATTAACCTAAAAATTGATTTTCTTTCATTTTGAACATGTCAAAAATGGGACATTTTGACCTTCTGAGCCTTTTTCCAGAATTTTTATGAAATGGGTAATTTGTCACAATTGATCCTTTTTGGAAGGCTTTGAATTTCAACAAACTGGTATTTACTGATCAAAACACATTCAGCTGACAAATCCCCAACCCAGCTCTATTCAGGTGGTGGCTGTGATTTCGGGTTTCCGGAGCGGAGGGGGGGAAGGTTTTGGTACATGATTAGGAGCTTTTACACGCTGGATGGGGACACATCCTGCAAGCGGGCACCTCTCAGTCACAGCGCTCTGTGCCTGCCTTGCTCAGATTCAAAGCAGAGACCTGGAGCTGAAAAGGGTAGCAGTGTCCCCTCTCAAGTCCCCTGGGCCACCCGTGTCCCCGCTGTGGTCTGTGCGGCTGGCTCAGTGCAGGGTAGAGCAGCTCAGAAACCCGCCGCTCCCCGTGCACCTCCCCGCCGAAGCCACACACTCCGGCATCGCTGGCACCCGAGCTGTTACGCTCACTGTAGCGTTCAACCTTGGTAAATGCCTTTAATATTTAATTGGTCTTTAAAAAACATAAATAGGCAGGATATTAAATGCAACTCCTCAGGCAGAATAAGGCGAGTAATGTATGTTACCCAGAGACTGGTGGCATCTTGCAAAATGCACTTAGTGTGGTTTGAAACCAAGGGCTGGGGAAACGTTTCCTTTTCTCCTGTACACTGCTGGCAGCAGGCAGCTGGTGGTGCCAGGGAAAGCCTCTGTTCCTTCCCCGTGTGCCCTGCAGCCCAGCCCCGCTGAAGAGTGCTCCAGTGCCGTGCCCCTGTGCAGGGTGACGGAGCGGTGGGTGGAGAAGCCAAGCCAGGCTTGCGCTGGCTCCCCAAAGCATTGCATCTGCGGCACAGCCCCGCCTTGCGCCGCCTACCCCCAGATCAGGGAGCGCTGCTCGGTGCCCAGACGTGCGAGCTGGTGTGTGGCTTGTTCCTCAGTGTAGAGTTTATTGGGGCTCAAGCCTGGGAGTTCACGGTCTTTGGAAATGAGATGTGTGCCTTCGTTCCGCACCCTCCACGGTGCCTCTGCGGCCGCGGTGCCTGCTAACGAGATCACCAGAGGCCCTCCTGCTCCAGCCTGCGCCGGCTGCCGCAGGAGCCGTTAGTTCCAGCCGTTACAGACTGTTTCCTGAGGGTCCAGCAGCTGTTGTGCAATTTGCAGCAGCAGGTAGGGGCGAGAAGCACGGGAAAGTTCAGATGTGAATAAGGCAGCAGGGCTGAATTAGGGGGCTGGGTCCCGGGGCCGTGTGCTCGGGTGACAGTGGTGGCAGTTCCTCCAGCCTCAGTGCAGCAGTGCAAAGTCACATCTGCTCAGGATCTTGCAGGATTTGCCTGGAAATTCCCACCTCCAGCTGTGCCAGGTTTTCATAGGACTTCAGCTCCAGCCCTACACGTCCTGGCATGAGTCCATCCCTTGGGGAGCTGATCCCTCTGCCCCACTGAGACACGAGATCACAATCCAAAACCTGGCCTGGCTGTTGCTAAGAGCAAGTTGTGGACTGCAAAGCAGAAGTATGAGCAGATAACCCTTGGGAAAATGAAAACAAACAAAAGCCCCTGCTCAAACATCTTTTGAAGTTCACAGAGGGTTCAAGCGATGTGCTGAGGGAAAGTTTAGGTTTATTAGGGAAGCTGGGGTTCAGTCATTCCCCCCTAACCACCCGAGCCAGCAATCCTCGCCGAGGAGGTGGGAGCAATGCAAAGAGCATCCTCCCTTGCCATCACCAGCCCACTCGTCTGACTCCTTCAGCATTGCCAGTACAAGTGGTGGGTGAACCTCCACACATCTAGAGGCTGATTTTTCAATCAGACAAGCACTTAAGCTTCCCAGAGTTCAGGTACTTGTCTCTCCACTGCCACTCCTGCCTCTTCAGCACGAACAAGTGGGCTGGAGATCCTGAGAGAACAAGCTTTGCTATGAAGATGCTACCACCTGGGGCTCGCGGGTTGCAAGGGGCACGAAAATAGCCACTCTTCAGGCTCAGCTCCTTGTTGTTCACCCACAGCAGTGTCTCAGACACCATCAGCTTCTTCTAAACATGGAGAAATGCTGCAGGCCCTCGGCAGCAGCACTGGGGAGCTGCCACTGAACGCGCGGGAATAATGATCCCGCTGCTGGGTGGCCCTGCAAGAGCAGAGACGTGGGGAGGGAGCAGAAGCAGCAGTAGCAATAATAGAAAAGGAGCAATCTGGTGGCAAAAGGCTTGATCCGAGGGCTGGGTGTCAGGTATGCCAGGGCTTTTCCTGCACAGGCTGAGGGAGGGACCTGGGACTTGTTGGAGGGATGTAAGAGGCTTGAGCAGCTTCCTCCTCACCCGCACGGTGTCCAACTCACTGCAACTGTGCCTTGGTGCACAGTGGGGAGATCCCTGCGCAGGCAAAGCCTTCTGCTCTTCCTCTCTCCAGATGGAGCAGGCGGGGGTGGCGTGCAAGCCTAGATCAGCCAGATCTCGCAGTCGTACCGTGTCATGCAGGCAGTCCCTGCTGCCTGCCTGGGACCGAGCCGGCTGCCACCCTGCACCAACTGGCAGAGTGGCATTTCCCACCCGGAGAGAAACACTGTGCTACGGGGCCTGCTGCACGCATGCCGGTCCTTCTCCAATGAAGCTCCTCAAAATCCGCCCAAAGCAACATGGAAGAAGGCACCATAGTCCTGCAGGAGCTGGCAGCATCTGACTCTTTGCCTTTTCCTTGCTCTCTTTTCTTCTGTCCTTCCTCCACTTTTGTTCTCCCTCCTCTGCAGAACCAAAACATTTTGGAGACTCTGCACTCTGTGCTAGCCTATTATTCACAGAACCTCCTATCTCCCTGCTTCAGGATGCTGCCTGGATCCGACCAATTACCAGCTCCCTTGATGTATAACACTATAAAACCCTTAACCTCATTATAGAAAATTTCTTTTGAATGGCCTTTAAAAACCATCTCATTACACAGGAAGAACTGTAATTACCTTTAACAAGACAGAGATATTGTGCAAGCGAGTGCGTTTGGGCTGTCAAAACAGCAGCGGTGGGAGTTCATCTCCAGCCGGTTTCATCACAAGGGCAAACACTTTGTAATTCCCTCCCCTGCCAACTTTTCATCTCGGCCCTCCTCCTGCCCCTTGCTCCTCCTCTCTTTGCTGGGCAAACACAACTCCTCGCTTGGCTCCTCTTTCCAGGATAAAGCCCATCTTCCCCAGGTCTCATCTCTCTAACGCTCCTCCTCTCTGCAGTCTGAGCAAAGCTCTTGCAAAGCCCATCCCTGCTCTGGGATTGCACGTGGCCGATGCTGACCGAGGGTGCTGGGGTCCTGGGGCTGCGGGGTGGCCTTGGCCAAGCGGAGCCCAGAAGGAGGTGATGGTGTGGCTCCGAAAATTTGCGATTGCCACGGCCTGCAGTGCCGCACCTTTCCCGTGCACTGCCACCTGGGTTTAACAGGGAGCACTGAACGCTGCTGTGCCTTCTCTGCCTTCCACGGAAGAAGAAAAATGCTTTTTTTTGTGGGACATCTCTGCCCCGGGTCTGCTCCCTCCAGCTCTGGCCGCTATTGACCCAAAGGGCAGGGCTCTGTCCCTGCTGCAGGTGGTTCGGCCCTTTGCCGCCCTGTCACAGCTCCCCCTTGGAGGGGACAGCAGGGGTTAAGTTGTTTTCCCTTCCACATGCGTGTGGCTCAAAAGAAGATGTTTTTTTCCAAACAAAAATTTTTCCATCCCATCTGTCACTAATGTCAATGCACTCCTTTGCCCAGATCCAGGGTTTTTTTTAAAAAAAACACCCTAAAAATCTAACATTATTTTAGAAAAATCAGAGTACATGTTGCCAGAGCTGTGATATTTCCCATTTCTCGGAAAGGAGCTGTTGCAGTTTTTAACCCTCGGTGTTCATCTTGAGTGGCTCCACCACCAGCTCTGCCCCTTCCTCCCTGCTCAAGAGACTGGGGTGTTTCTGGCTGCTGCTTCTTTATTTCTGTCCCTTTATTTTTTCTCCTTCTGTTTTTTTTTGGGGGGGGGTGTGTTTTCACGCTGACAAGAGAGCAGCTCATCAAGTGCTGCCATTTACCTGTTTCCAACACATCCACCTCTGTCCGGAGGTGGCACAGCCCATCCAACAGGCCCTGGCATAGGGGGTTTTCCCCAGGCGCAGCCCCTCAGCAGGCAAGATACTGCCAAAATAGGGTTGTCTTCTGCAATATGGAGAAGGAGAGGGTGGGTATTGAGAGCCCAGGTGCTGTGAGGCAAGCTAATTGCTGAAAGAGGTTAATTGCCCCAAGCAGCCCCACCTGCCCCTCTCCAGCCACTGCCCTGGGAGCCATATTTAAGCTCAGGGGTGGCTTTTTCTCTCTTTGGCTGAGCTTTACCATGGAGCCCTGTCTCCCTTTGCTCCAGTCTGGGTTGCTGCCTGTGGAGCCCCTGGACCTGGTTTGTTGTTGTTGATGGGCTTGGCTGCAGCACCCGTCTCTGCTTGCAGTGTTGGGACTGGTGAGCCTGTGCCCTGCTGGGGAGGGCACCCTCTGCTCCTGGCTCGCCTCCCCTGAAAGGGCTGCTGGCCCTTGCTGTACCCTGCTGCTCCAGAGGACACTTTTCTGAAGTCACCTGGTGAGTTTTGACCACACAGTAATGGACTGATAGCTGGCCTCTGGAAAGGCACTGTCTTTCCTACCACCTCCCTGGGGAGGGTCCAAGCTTCTGTAGCTGGGCTTTCCCAATGGACTCTGCTCGTAACTCTGGGATGGAGAGCCAGGCTGGGTTCCCTGCGTTATCCAGTCATGGTCCTGTTCAGGTCCTGCAGCCTTGCTGAAGGCAGGGTTTGTGGTGCCCTCCTGGGGCTGTAGCCTGTGTTTTGGAGGAAGGCAGCTCCTGGGGCTTGCCTCTCTCCTCTCTGGAGCAAGCAGAGTGGGTGCCAGGTCTTTGGGAAGGGGGTGTTGTGCCCTTGTTTCATGTGACATGGCTGGGCTGGACTGTGGTTGATGCAAAGGCTGTGAGTGAGGTAGCTGTGCTGTGCCTGCCTGGCAGCCTGCTAGCAGGGCTGAGTGTTCCTTTCACTCCTCTGAATGCCTCAGGGAGGGCCTGCACTCCAGGCAGTCTCTTATCACATCTTCTAAAGATGGCTGGTAATTACCCTGAGGATCTGCCTCCCCTATCCCAGTGTGTCAGAGTCTCTGGGAGATGTTCTTGGTCCTCTCCCCCACTTCCCCTGGCAGCACATCAGGGCTCTGCCACCCCAGTTGTGACCCTTTCTGCAGCCGGCCCCTGTGCTGGGCTGGGTGGTGTAGGAGCACGGCCCTGGTGTGTGCTCTGCTGTGTTGCAGGGTATTTCTTGCAAGCACCTGTACCAAGCCTTTGCAGGCTGCTTTCGTGGGCAGGTCCTCTTGCAGCTGATGGTGGTCTGTCTGGGAGCAGGCATGGCACCCTGCCACCCCAGGGACCCTGCGGCAGAAGCTCTACCCAGGGATGCTCCCTGGGAAGCAGGTCCTGGTCTGCAGCCTGTATCATCTAAGGAGTGTTCCTGTCTGGCTGTAATCACCCTCCTGAGAGTGGCTTTGCTCAGCCTCAATGTCTCTGACCTTTTCAGTGCTGTGCAGTGGCATTGGCTGCCAGTGCTGCCTTCGGCTCTGCTCGCTGTCTAATGAGCCTGTGGGGATCAAGGGGAAATGGGCAGCCAATAAAAATACAGAATATTGAAAAGGTCAGAGCCGTTTGGTGTGACACAATAACTCGCAAAACTTCTCGGGCATTGCATCTGCTCTGGCTGCCAGCCCCTGGTTGTGTGCCCAGGTGCAGGGGCTGTGGCTGGCCTGCATGGCCCTTCCCGGGGTGAAGACCTGCAGCTGTGCTCTCCAGGCAGTGCTGAGCTTTGCAGGCATGCCAGTACCTCTGATTTTGCAGGGTGCTTGCACCTCTGCAAGCTGTGTTGGAGAAATCCTCCTCCAGGCGGAGTGTTCAGAATACGGGCTTTGCTCTCAGCCTCTGCTGTTGGTTGGTAGCTGGCTTTTGCTGGCGGGCTCTGCCTGATCCCAGCAGCAGGGAGCTGGACAGACAGGCACCTAGGTGAGGTGGTTTCCGTGTTGTGTCACAGCAGTGGCAGGCAGGGACTCCAGGCAGGAGAGCACACGACGGGCAGCTGAGGGTGTGTTTGGAGTCAGATGTGCCCCTGGCTTCTCTGTGCCTCCTGGCAGCTCACGCGAGGGGCGAGCTGAGCCTCTCCTAATTGCCAGGAAGGGTAAAGCTGTGCTGATTTAGCAAAGCTGGCCTTTCTGAGGGCAGGGAGCAAACATGCATCCAAAAGTTCTCTGAGTGACTCCACTTCTCCAGCATCAGCACAGAGGGGAGTCCCCCCTCCCTGCCTCCGACCCCTTCTAGTCCTCCACCTCTGTCCCGGCACAGCTGTTGCCTTGTCCTCTGCCACAGGCCACTGGCTGGTGGGGACCTCTCCTCTCCAGCCAAGGTACCTTTGGCCCTTTGTGGTGCCAGGGCAGGACCTGGTGATCTCCATGTGCCTGGCTGTGGAGAAATGCTGCAGGCCTGCCAGATGCTGGGGGCAGAGGAAGAAAAAGGTCTTTTAAAACCCACTTATTTCATCCCACCAAAACCGAAATGACAGTTTGCTGCTGAAGGGTCCATGTCAGCCCTGTGCTACAATGACAGCCACTGGAAAACATAAAACAGCACGTTATGCAGTTCCCTTTGCTGCGGGGAGAAGAGGGAGTTGGAAAATACAGTTCGTGGAGCTTAGGAGTTAA
This sequence comes from Pterocles orientalis, assembly GCA_011057875.1. Lineage (NCBI taxonomy): Eukaryota > Metazoa > Chordata > Aves > Pterocliformes > Pteroclidae > Pterocles > Pterocles orientalis. The sequence goes on along the minus strand of WKFP01015056.1, from coordinate 716,862 downwards.
AATTTTAAGTGCTGGAAGTGGAAAAAAAGGAGCAGGGGGAAATGGCAGGTTGCTGCAAGGTGGGACCTGCCCTGGACGCTGCATTCCTTGTCTGGATGCTGATTTCCCTGCAGACTATGCCCAATGACTGGGGCTTGCCCAAGTTTCTGGCACAGGAGACTGTTAAATGTGATGGCTGAATTATCCCATCCGCTCCCCACAGCTGTGTTCCTGTGTGCCCAGCTCGTGTGCACCCACACCCTGGCTGCAGGTGCTGTGGATGTTGGCCCAGCGTGGTGCTTTTTACAGCCCTTGGCTTTGCTGTTTCAAGGCTTCATGTGGTGTCCTGGGGACAGTCTTGTGTGATGTGTAGTTCAGTAAATATGTAATGTGTTGTTTTAGGGGTTTATTGCTTTTCTGCAGCACTAATGCGACGCTATTCTGAGAGCTCTGGCAGGCCTAGCAGCTGAAGTGGAGCAAAGGAAGGATGTTCTTCCTCTCTGAGCCCATCGTCTTCCCCTCTTGATGCTCTCAGCCATGATATAGTGGTCTAAAGGAGACAACTTGTCTCTGTTAGCACTCAGTGAAAAACAGTCGATGGGATCGTTAGAAGTGACTATGGATTGGCCTTGTTTTCAAAAGGGATGTAAAATATTTGGCCAAAGTCCCATTGGAGAATTTTCAACTTTGGCAAAAACCTTCTGCTAGAAACTTATTTCTAGAGTTCCTACCAGAATCTTGCTCTCAGGTTTGGGGTGATCTCCATGAGGAATTGCAGGTGCTTGTAAGGGCTCTAGCCAGTCTGGGAGGTGTCATCAGCACCCTGCCCTGGCCATGTGTCACAGCACCCAGCAGCTTGTGAGGGACAGGCTATCAGGCTGTAGCTGTGTACTGGATGGGGTTGGAAACACTTTCTTTAGGATTCCCCTGCTTTGGCTTGTGCTCCTAGCTGCACCCACATCCTCCTCCAGGCTGTTCCTGGGCAGGGGTGTTGCACTGAGGGCAGCGCCTGCTCTGCGGTGAGCCCTGTGCCTGTCCCATGCCGCTGCCGCGAGATGCTTGAGCTCACGTGCCGTGGGTGCTCCCAGCAGGTTGTTACGCTGCTGTTCCTCTGGACTGGCTCTTTAGCACCTTGCCAGTCTGGGGCCTCAGCAGTTAATAACTGTAGTACCTAATCTTAGTGTAATGGCACTCATTCAGTCTGCGGCTCCCAGAACATGTAAGTGACATAGATTAATATTACACAGAAAAAGTCAAGCTTCTGGTGCGTGATCAATAGATCATAACTTGGTGACATTTGAAAATACATCTTATTAGCAGTTCATATTTTGGCACTTTCCATATATTCCCATGACCCTGCAGTCCCAGGGAGTCGTTGTGGATGTGGTTGCTGATGGCATCAGAAGTGCTGTGAAATAATGTTGCCTGTGCTGGATGCCACTTGGTGGCTTTTGTCTCGAGGAAAATGAATACCCTGATGGAGGGAGATGAAAGTGCTGTTGCTCACTGCCGTATGGCACCCTGGACCCATTAGCATCTTGCAGCTGTAATGACTAGGGCTTTTTTCCAAACTGGTTCAAGGTGTCTGAACTCCCAGCAGGCACCTTGCTGGTGACATTGTGCAGTGCTGTTGTCACCAGCCTTAACAAAAAGGTGAGACTGGGATGGCAGAGGGAGCCCCACGGTGGCTGTCCTGCCCTAGATGAGGATGGTGGTACGCTGGAAGGACAGCACAGGGCACACCAGACACAGGACCGGGATCAAGGTAAAAGCTGAGTCTGTTGTGGCTCTGGTCCAGGGTGTCCTGTAAGGCCCACACTTATCTCCTCCTTTTCCCATGTGCAGTGGATGGTGCCAGGCTGATTTGTCTGCATGAGTCAGGCTCTTTGGCAGTGAGTTCAGAGCTGAGTTTTGCAGCCAGCTGTAATCATCTCTCTCCATGGCACACACACGTGTACATACGTACCTCTCCCTTTGCATGTTGTGGTGGGCTGACCCTGGCTGGATGCCATGTGCCTGCCAAGGCTGCTCCATCACTCCCCTCCTCAGCTGGGCTGGGGAGAGAAAATATAATGACAAAACCTTGCCTGCAAACCCAATACATGTCTTGCTTTGATTTTCTTCCTTGGGAGGAAGCTAATCTCCTTGCCAGCCCTCACCCACCAGAGCAGATCAGAGCAGCTCTTGGCTCCTCTTTCGCAGTGGAGGAATTGCCAGGATCAGGGGTTTGGCTCATGGCTGCGGAGGGTGATCCCTCTTTTGGTAAGCCCGGATGAGAAAGGTGGTGTGTGGGTCTTCTGCTTCAGTGGCATATACTGGAGAAGATGCACTTTCCTCTGGTCCCCAGAGTCAATGGGAGCTGTGCTGAGTTTTGCTCGAATGGAAGATGCTTGTGTACACTTCTGTAAGCAATGAAGTGACTCAGGTTGCCCACTCAGTCTTCTTCTACAGACTGTTCCTGAAGTCCCTCTGGATGTGTCTGAAGCATCTTAAATAAGACCTGTGTGCGCTGTGTTCTGAGGTGGAGGCTGTACTGAGCTGCTCAGAAGAAAATAGGCCATTGCTTTTCTCATGCAGGCAGGCATTTAAAGATCCTGTGCGGGAGGAGTGTGGGCATGTGGCTAAATCAGAAGTGAGGAGCCATCCCCTCCTTTGGCATCTCACCTGCCTTGCATGAAGTGGGGACGTTGGGAAGACAGTCTGCAGGCTGGCTGGCTTTTTATGGCAGCTTTTTTTGGTGGCTTCGTGCAGTGCTCCTACCAGCCAACAGAAATCACTAGAGAAGCAACTTACTTTTTGCCTTTCTGGGCAAAATTTCCAAAATTGCTCAGTTTTTTACCTCTCCTCCCAGAAAAGTGAATGGCAAAACTTGCTTGCCTCCAGTGGGATTGGGAATAGTCCTCGCAGGGAATCCCTGCTGTGTTCCCCTGATTGTTCTTCCAGCCAGATGCCCAGGTGAAGCATCTTTGTCTTCTAACCTGAGATGCTGTCTCTTCATTAATTTAGTATAATCTCTTTAAATTTCTGTCAGCTGATTTCAAATTAAAAAGGGACCTATATGACCAAGAAGAACCTTATCCTTCCTTTGGGGATTGCCTTCCTTTTTATTTAAGTTTTTTGGCAGACTGATAATTCCATCTGAAGGTCTCCTGTGATACTGTGGTAACCCTTGGATGCAATTCAAGTGCATCCTGGCCCCTGGCGTCTGCTCATTGCCTCCTAATTGCTCTAAATAAGTTGGGAATGATGAAATTACAGTGCCATCGATATTGGGCAGCCCTGGCACACTGCAGTTACAGAGACGCGAGGGGAGCGGACAGATGGGGAGATGTTAGGATAATAGGTATTAAGTGCAGATTTTACCCTGTTTGGGATCCCCATCTAAGCACAGTCTGACTTCCCAGCACAGCGAGTTTGGCAGCTTCCATGCTGGTGCCCCAGCTGAGTGTTTGGCATGGGTCGATTATGTACAGGACACAACTGAATGTCCTTCTTGGTTCACCAGAGACTCCTAGATATTGTGCTCTCCAGGGGCAATGACGTGCAGAATAACCTGAGGCCACACAGTGTCCCCAGTCTGTAAATCCTCGGTTGCCAGTCCTTGGGGCAGCATAGCAAACTGAAGGCAGTAGGTGTGTGCTGCTGGGGCTGTGTCCATCAGACAGGCAGCGCTTGTCCTTACAGTCACTCCCTTCATCGATCACGGATTGAAAACAGTTTTGAGTTCTGCCATTGAACCCAGGAGGAGAGGGCAGGGTGTCCTGCCCTGGGGCACAGGAGAGCTGTCCTGGGAGTGGCATCCCCTGCTCCTCCTGCCCTGCCTGGGAAAGCAGCCCTTGTCCCAGTGTGGGGACAGTGCTGGTGGGGCTGGGAGGTGCCCTGGGGAGAGGCTGGGATCTGGTTGGTGTCATTCAGTAGCTGCTCTCATGCTGTGCTCACATGGAAATACTGTTGCCTTTAGTTCCCTTTGCTCTGAAAGAAACTTGATTTTTAGCACATTTAGTGGAAGGGGAAGAATCATACCTTGTTCCTGGCTGGCAGGACCTGTAGGAGCAGAGGGGCCTGGATAGGACCTGAATCTGGATCCTAAGCAAAGGCAGTTTTGTGACAATCTGTTCCCAGCTAGAATGGACTCATCGTGTAACCCACAGAGTGAAATTCATCTGAGTCATGGGGCATGCAAACCAGCAATTCAGCACTCATCTGTGTGACTGTCCCATCCCTCATCCTGCATGAGAGCTGCCCAGCTGTGGCAACACAATGCTCAAGAGGAGCATCTTGGCCAAAGCACCCCATTTTTGGAGCCTGCAGGGGGCGGCTGGTGCGAGAACTGCAGGTGAGGATGAGCTTCACCAGTCTGCAAGTGCTTGTGTGCTTGTGTAGCCGTGCAGGTGTGTCCAGCTGTGTGATTGTGCAGGTAATAGTTTTCTGAAGATGGATGGCAGGTACAGCACAGCAGTTTTCTTTCCAAAAAAACGCCAGTCATTTTAATCACTTGCCTAAGATTTGGGTCAAGTCCAGCCACCTGCCTTTGGATAATAAGTCTGCCAAGCCTTCTTGAGCTGGTCTTGCAAAGCATTGGTGTTAACAGGACACATGAAATGGGTGGGAGCTGCACTGGCATGGCATCCTGCTGGCCTGCAGGATGGTTGGCTGGTTGCAAAGTGATGAAAGTTACATTTTGCTCAGTCTGAACCAATTTTATTTCTGTAACTGGCCTTGGCTGTGACTTTGGCTTCCCCGTGGCTTGTTGGATATTCACCCTGTGACATGCTCTCTTGTGGGCCTGTTTCACAGGCTTGGGGTCAAGGCAGCAGGATCCCTTGCTCTGGGCAGCCCTCCAGGCTCAGGGCTGATCCTTCAGTGGAGTTCAAGGTGTCTGAATTCTACCCATTGCACATTTAAAGGCCAAATGAGACAATTCATGACCCACTGGTCTAACCTGCTCTGCAACAGAACCCAGAAATTATCCCCTGCTGACTCCTTTGTCAAGTACGGTAACTCTGGGCACACTCAAGCATGTGGCTCCTGAAGACGCGGGAGCTGCAGTGTCTTGGCTCTGCTGGCAGGCAGGAGAGGTCTTTGCGAAGCTGCAGAGGAGTGGCCATCTGTTCCCAGCTGGGGTGTTTGGAGTAATCCTTCGAGTAATGGTGCTCCTGGAGCACCCAGGCTGCCCGGTGCTGGGGGCACCCTCTTCAGAGAAGTGAAGCACCCTGCTCTGGCAGGAGGCTGTCCAGGGTGAAGCAGTTCTGTTTGCGGGACTGTGGACACTGCCCTGGGCTGGTCCCAGTGACTGAGTGTTCAGATCTGTGTCCCTCCAAGCAAATGTCTTGCGCTGCAGGAGGTGGTTACAGCAGCTGTAAATTCTTCAGGCAGCCCTTGACTTGGAGTTTGGGTGTTAATCCATGGAGTTAACTTCCTCAAAAGGATCTACAAGCTGCAGGGATGTGAGTGTGGTGCTGTTTGTGCTTCCCAGTGAGCACATGGCCTCTCTGATGCCCAGCACCTTGCAGCCCCATTCAGGGGTGCCCTCCCACCCACCGCTGCTGTTCCCCCTGCTTGGGTAGAAATGCCCCCTCCACTTGCAGCCCCTCTGCAGTTGCGCTTGTGACCCAACACCCTGAGTTACTGACGAAAGCCGATGTATGAGCAGGTCAGCACAGTGCACTGTGACCTCGAGATCCCCTCTCAACGCACCTTCCTGCCTTTGCGTGGGCTGGAGCCGAGTTAATCCCTTTCTCCTTGTCTTGTACGCATGTCACCTCATCTCTGTGCTTGTGCTCCTCTGCTTCCCTTTCCTCTCGGCCACTTCCAGGAGGTGACTGCCTCCAGGCTTGGTGCTTTGGGCAGGTCTGTGCCAGCTCCCACCAAGAGACACAGCCCGGTACATCCCTGGCCCTTCTGCTGGTAGTCAGCAAATGAGCTGGGCACTGCAACAGCCCCTGGGGCTGGGGAGGAATGGGAGCCTGGGGTACGGCTGGCTCAGCCATGCAGGTATGCTGGGGTCTGGCCAGTGCCAAGGTTGGCTGTTCCTGCCGGGCAGCAGGGAGAGGAAGGAGCAGTGCTGGGTGGAAAGCCCTGGTGAGCTGGGCCAGGCGTGGGAGGAGGAAGGGAGCAGTGCTGGCTGCTCCCCAGAAGAGCTCTGGGAGCTGTCACCCCGTATGACCCCCTTTTTGGCAGTGGCAGCCAGCTTGGCTCTTGTGGGCAGTGCAAAAGGCCAAGCAGGCATCAGGGCTTGCTTTGCCCATGGGAGCTGCTTGGTGCTCTAGACACGTGCTTTGCTGGTCTGTGCGGTGGGGAGCCGTGGTAAGGCTGGGGGGCTTCATTTCTGGGGAGCAGATCCCTGGGATTTGCTCCAGCCAAGTGCTCTCATGGTGGCACAGTTTGTCCCACTAGGACTCTGCTAACTGGACCAGACTTCAGTGTCCCATGGGCTTTGCAATCCCCTCTAAACACCAGGTCTCAGAGACCCTGTCTGGCACTGAGCAGAGCAGGTTGCTGCTGATCCCCACCTGCCCTTGGAGCCCAGAGATGTCCTGGCATTGCCTTGCAGGGCAGGAGGTGGAAGGAACAACTCTTCATGCCCCATTTCGTTTCCTCCTGGCTGAGATGTTGTGGAGCCTTTTGCCCAGAGGTGAAGTCACTTACCATGACCACTTTTAGCAGCTGCTTCTCTGCATTGTGGGTTGTAAACATCCCCTTAATTTAGTGCCTGCAGTGCTCTAAAGCAGTAACCTTAGCATGGCCTCTGCATAATAACTGAAGAGGCTCTAGATCCTTTGCTCTGGCATAAGGCTGCTCTCCTTGACTGCTGTAGTGGCTGATTGTCTCCCTTACCCCAGGTGTCTCTGTCCCAGCCCTGCTGTGTGCTACAGTTAGGATGGCTTCCAAAGGTGATGGGTGATCTGATGCCTCTGCTATGTTCTGTGCTGGGGATAAGGGCAAGGGCAGACCGGGAATGGCAGCAGGATCCTGCCCCTGGGCACAGACACACAGCAGGGCTCCCTGCAGGACGCTGGGGTGTCCTGCCCCATCCCACCTGAGCAGGCAGAGAAGCACCATGCTCCTCCTTGCCCGCTCCAGGCTGCTCCAACACCCAGCCTCCCCGTGGTTTGCTTTTGAAAGAGAACTCCCTGCAAAATAGAGACATTTAGCCTAATCCAGCCAGGCAGGGCAGTCCAGGCAGTCATATACTTGCTTCCCAAATGTGTTGTTTCTTTTAGCTGAATTTACTAGCAAAAGGTGTATTTTCTCCTTCACAAAAGAGAATAACAGCTCTGACCTTGAGAAGAGAAATAATGAGGGTTCAGAGTTTTCCTTCCTTTTTTTGTTGCTATTTTTCTTGCAAAATATGCAAGTTGAGAGGGATTTTTTGCTTAAACAATTTATGCCCAGTGGATAGATTTATTCTGTTCAGCTGCCAGCCACAAGAAGGCCCCGTTATTCCCTGTGGCGTGGCTTTTCTTTTTTTTCAGTACTCGTAAATACTCTTTGCTGAATCTGAGTTTCTACTTCATGCAAATGTGAGGGACCAGGTATTCCTGCCCTGTTCCTGATTTGGGATGTGCCTCCTTGCCTCTTCTGCTGGCCTGGCCCCAGGTACCCTGAGTGGTGCTCAGGACCCACTCCTAAATCTCCCTCTACCTCCCCATGCCTGATCCCATTCTGCTCCCTTGTTGTTTCCATCTCTTAGGGATAAAAAGTGTGAAAATTGCTTTTTCTGAATGTCCTGGCACCAAGATATACTTTGTAGGCAGCGCTTCCAAATCCCACCTGGCTGCTACCTCACAGTCCTCTGCTCCCAGCCAATACCCTACTGTCCTGGCTTTTTGCAGGAACCAGGCAAAAAGTGGATTTCTGTGCAGGCTGTGTGGTTTCTACAAGGGATATGGGGAAAATGTGAAGGTTTGGTTCTGAGTGATTTATTTGAATGAATGTGGCAGAAATGCAAAGTGAGCGTTTAGGCTTGACAGCAGAGTTTGGATTTGGAGTAGAAAGAAAAAACGAGGAGATTCTTAAAATGAAAAGAGGGTTCCAAGAAGGAGGAAAGCGAGACATTTTCTTTTAAATACATCAAAACTGGCTGTGTTTAATGCTGATTGATCATTTAATTTTCTTTTCTGAAGCACTGTTCCATGTGGTGCAGCGCGTTTCCCAGGGCTGGGGTTGGTGCAGCTGCGTGGCTCACCCGCAGAGTTCAGCTCTGGTGGCTGCCAGCCCCTTGCACCCCTGGTACCTGCCTCAATTTCCCTTCCCTCAACTGCACCCCATGCAGCTCATCCGTGAGCTTTGGGAAGCCTCTACTGCCTTATCCCTACTGGAGCAAGCTATTGCAGGGGACCCGTGTGCTGCTGCAGTTCCCTTGCTCAAGAGATCTAATGGAGGTTTGGACTAAGATCTCCAAACTCACTGCAGTCACAAGCCCGAGGTGTAGCATCCCTTCCCTGACGGGCAGCCTGTTGGCCATCTCTGGAGTGCTTTTAATTTCTTTAGAGCTCAGATTTTCAGGCTCCTCGCCTCTCTGCTAGCACAATGTTTTAGGAACAGATGGGCTTAATTTCCAACTGCCGCCCCCTGAGCTTGGAGGAGGGTTGAGTTTGGAGCAGGTCCACCTCTTATTCCATGGGACTCCATCCGGCAGGCTCCGAGGTCTGCCTGCCCCTGCGGACACAAACCGCGGAGCTGGCGAATGCCCCTCTTTGTGCCAAGGGAGGGCTCTCTGAAGTAAGATTTTTCTCTCTTAGCAGATAAATCTGTATCTGTTACCTTAGCAGTAGCAATGGCTGAGCATCATCTTAGAGGCTTGATGCTGTTGAGATGCTTAGTCTAAGCTTCGTCTAATCCTCTTTCACCTAGCACTTGGGCCAGTGATCTCACAAAAACAGGTTTTCTGTCACCAGCCTCAGCATTTTGTGGTGTGTGCTTATGCTGGAAGGGGGATGCTCCTGCAATATCTCTGTGCTGCTGCCCCTGAACTGAACCAGAGGCAAAAGGAGAAAGAAGATGAACCCAAGTTTCTAACCCAAACTCTGTACCCGACTTGTGGATTTCGGGTCTAGGTGCCAGCTCCTTGTGGCATGTGGTTTCCTTACCTGGCTTCCTGGGGAACATAAACTGTCTTTTTGTAACCATGGTATGGGTTTGGATTAAAGGTTTGGGTTTGGGTTTTTTTTGAGAATGCCCTCCTGAATCTGGCCTGTTTTGCTGCTTTCTGCTGCACAGTGCCGGGGCACCCTGGGCATGCTGCAGCTCTTGGGGAAGCAATAGCAAATTTAAAATATTTCCATTCCCTTCCTGTCTGTTGAGGCCCCAAATCCAAGGCAGAATTTGGGGCTGCTGGACTTTGCTTGTGCTTGAAAACTCTTGGGCTGTGAACTTTGCAATCAAAACCTGATTCCTGCTGGCTGGAAGTGGGATCCTTGTGTGTGTGGCTCAGCTGGCTTGCTGCCTTCCAGCATCGCAGTGTCACCCAGGCACCCAGCTGGGGGACAGGCCTCGGGGGGCAGGGATGGGGTCACCTGGCTGTGGCCCTGGCACAAGGCAGTGGCAGGGACCAGCACCCAGGACCACCCTCTGGCATCTCAGGGGTGTGTGAGAGGGGCTGTGGGGTCTGCTGTTGGTAAGATGTCATCAGCCCTGAGCCCAGCTGGTGGTTAGACCTCTGCCCTGGGGTCTGATTTTGGCCAGCTCTGGGGTGAGCATCATCCCTCCATGAGCAACAGAGCAGAGCCAGGGAGCAGCCCTGACACCAGCCAGTGCTCCAGAGCTGCCTGCTGCCACCACCTTGCCCTAATCCCTGAACTCTGCTTGGCCTCAGCCCCCAACACCTCCCTCCTCTTCTGCCCAAATTGGATGTTTCTCCCTTCAGCACCTTCTCACACCCTCCCCGTGCTCCTGTCTTGCAGGGCTGTGCGGCCAGGGCTGAGTGAGGTGCCCCGCTGCTCCGCGTGGGTCCCATGAGACAGGCAGGACCCCCCGTCCTTCCCGCCCGGGGCTGCAGCACCCCCCTCTCGCTCCGCTGCACCGGAAGCCTCTCCAGCACCCGAGACGAAGCTGCAGAGGTCTGATGCCACGGTAAGTTCCTGGGCTTTCCTTTTTGCTTCCCTGGAGAAGGATGTGCTGCAGAGTTTGCTTTCCCGTTTGCTCCGTGTGCGTCTCCCCGCTGCAGCAGGATGTGCAGCGTGGGGTGTGTACGCAGGCCTGTGAAAACGGCTTTGGGTGACCAGTTTATGCACGGAATAATTCAGGTTCCAGTAAACAGAAACAGCTCACGAATTCAGGTTGTATTTAGCAAGTGGCTTTGGCTGCAGAAAAAAAAAAGTGAAACACTGAAAAAGTTTCATTTTGACATTTTCAAAATGAAACCTTTCAGCCATCTGTTTTGAGATGACATTTCGTTTTGAATTTTTTCTAGAGTTTTTTTTTCAGGGAGGGGGGAAGCCACCCACAAACAAAATGAAAGCTTCACTTCAGACCAAACAAAATGGTTCATTCAGCTCCAGATTATTACTGGAGCTGAAAATTTGTCAAAGAAAAAAAAAAAAACACTGAACCGGAATTACTTTTTTTTTCTCAATTTGTCCACCAAAACAAAAAAACCCCAAGCAAACCAACCCCCTCCTCCCTGTTTTCCCAGCCCAAATCCTTGGAATATGTTGCTGTCAGGGTTGAAAGCTGGAGGAATGGGTGTTACCTGCAGGGTTGGCGGCAGCAGGAGGGAGTTGGAGCAGCCCAGCAGCAGGAGGAGGGAGCCTGGCCCTCAGCAGCACAGAGCAGGGAGGTGGTGGCTGCACAAACTGTGGGGTTGTTTGCTTTGTGCATGCGAGGGAGCGGGAGCTGTGAGGCATGTACTACATATCGCTGGGGCTTTTTTTGAGCGAGAGCTTGGGAAGAGCCTGTGGTGGCAGAACAAGTTGTACCGATGACTTTGGGGACGGCAGGAGAGGCTCTGCAGGAGCTAATCTTGGCTGTGGCAGAAGCATGTGCCTGTGAGGATGTGTGCTGTGCTGAGCCCACCTGTGAGCTGATGTCCTGCTGGGAATGGGATGGAGCCCTGAGGCTGTGGTGGTGGCCACTGGTCCCAGTGCTCAGACCTGTGCTGTTTGCTGCTGGGTGCCACAGGTACATGGTATCTCCCCCAGCCCCATTTGCTCCCCGCAGCATCTGTGCCTGTCATCTCAGTGCTTTCTAGTGTTTCAGCAAGTCCATTTTTAGGGGTGGATTGATGTGATGCTGAAGGGACCTTCTGGTCTGGCTGGAAGGTGTTTTCAGCTGGGCTTGGGGAGGGAGGGAAGCAGGAGAGGACGGAGGACACAGTGGTGAGGAAGGAAGGGAAAAGTGTGTGGCTGGTTTGTGTGGCCAGAGCATGGAGGGATGACTTCAAACATGTCACCTTGGCTTGGGATCAGAAGATGCAGCAAAGTCGTGGGGGTGAGGGAGAAACCCCCTCTTCCCAGCAGCACAACAACTTGCAGAAGAGAAGCGGCTAGGCACTGCGAGGGCCAGCAAGACCCTGCCCATGGGGCTGCAGAAGAAGCTTGGATGGACCCTCTTGCCCCTTAAAGCCAAGGGGGAGATGGTCTGACCATACTTACAAATTCCATCCCTGTGAGCACCTGGGTAGCCCTTCACCATGCTGCTGCTTCAGCTCAAAGCTGAAGCTGCCTAATGAGAGGAAGAGGCTGTGCATCTCATTTGCTGCACCCTCTCCACCCCAGTTTGTCCCAGATATGCCCTTATTGACAGTCAGATCACAGAGCTGCTGGATGTGGAGGCACATACTGGAGGGGAGATTGCTGTGCTTGGTGGGGGCTGCCAGACCCCTCCCTGGCGTGGGGCCGTACGTGCCCCCCCGATGGCTCGTGCCCTTCGTCAGGAAGGAGGAATCGAGGGCTGAGTCATAGTGGGAGAGACCCAAAATCGTGCCACAAACAAAATCTGTGCAGCAGCAGTGTGGGGGGAGCTGCAGGAACACATCCTCTGCTGGTTTCCCAGCAGCCCGGGAGCGCAGCACTCCCTTTCCAGCAGCAAGGCTTAAAATGCAAAGCGTCCCGGGCAGGTGTCTGGGTGTGTGGTGGGACAGTGGTGTTTCATATCCATTATCACGTGCTCCGTGTGCTTTTGTCAGCACTAGCTCCCTGCTGAAGCGTTGCGGGGTTGCTGCCTTTGTTGCAGAGGCAAAAATTGTCTGTTCAGAGCTATGTGAGATCAGAGAGGATCGAGGGTTGTTGCAGATCTGAAATCAGTGTCTGCCCTTATTTTGAGGGGAGCCCGTTGTGCCCAAGCCCCTGTCCACTGTTATGTGAGTGGCTGTGAGCCCAGGGTGTGCAAGTGGCGGTGCTGGGGAAGGTGGCAGGACCTTGTCCCTGTTACCTCAATCCAAGGACCCCTCGGCACAGTGCCCGTGCCAGAGCACAGCTCTGCTGCGGGGTTCTTGGAGCAGGGACCAGGTCCTGGGATGTCGGTTAGCTGCAGAGGCAGAGCCCGTGGGACTGTGTGGTCCTATGTGTGATGTGGGGCTGGAGGAAGGTGGTGGTGGTCCCTGGGCAGGAGGTGGGTTGGAGGAAGGGGGTTATCCCACAGGGAATCCCTCCAGCCTGGTTTGGAGGGGTGGGAGGGTCTTTCCCCAGGCCCTCACCTGGAAACCCCTGAAACCTGCTGAATGACTTACCTGTGGTTTTACATTTATTATTCCTATGTTCTGTTCTATTTCTCTGTTTTTATCTCTCCCTTTCCTTTTTTCCCTCCTTCATCTTTATCAGTAGCTAATGAAACAGGCAGGGAGAAACCCAGTTCGTACAGTAATTAAATTTACTTAGTGGGTATTCAGCTGGAGTAATGAGAAGTTTAATTCAATGATTAGTTTTTTCTTTCATTAATTAAAAATGGAACAATGGTGCAGTTACAGTGGGCTGCATTGATCCTCCTTGTGGAAAGCTGCTGATGGAGGAGGAGGAGGAAGAAGGGCTTCTCATTTTTTCTGTCCTCCTTGGATGCTCTCCCCCCACACAGATGTCTGTATTGTCCCTTGTCTCTCAGTTGACCCCTCTGCCCACATGTCCCTGACTCTGGGTAAGGGTGCTTAGAGTGATGATGGAGAAGAGCAGTGGAAGAGCCTCCCCCCACAGATCTTCTCCCTAAGCTGTCCCCAGAAGCAGACCTTCAGCTTAAAAAGGGATTGGAAGTATTTGCTGTGGGTGGAAGATTGAAAAGCAGGTCCCAGCCCACAAGAAGCTTGGGGTGGGAGAGTTGTTTTCCATCCTAGCTAAACAGATTTTGATCTGTTTAAATATGTTAAATTCATAAACATGGTTTTAGTCTTTTAAAATAAGTGATGTGTGAAAGCAAAAATAAAGAAACAAAATAAGTTGTTTCCCACTCTTCAGTGCTTTCTTGCAGGCTCTTGAGCAATGTTAGGACCTCAGATGTTTGGAAGCACAGTTGGGCAGATTGTGTTCCCCTAAAACAGAGGCATTGATTTGCTCCTAGTTTTTACATGGAAGATTTATTTTGGTAGCTTTTTGGGGTCATTGTACGATCTGCCAAGTATGAGTTCATAAGGAGGTGCAGTCAAGGTTGTGAATAAAAAAACCCCACAACAAACAATGAGCCATTAATTGGTGTGATGGATTCAGTCTGTGCTGGAGCTATGTGTGCGAGGGGACTGGGCGGGAGAGAAAGCGCTGCCCCCCCTCGCCTGTGCCCTCTCTGCCCCACGTGTCTTCTGAGTTGTCTGCTTCTCTGCTGCTGCTATGGGGACTGTGCGATGGTGAGAATGAGCCTTGGGCTGGGGGCAGTGAGCACCCACGTTTGAAGCCAGTAAGTGCCAAGGGCACTCATCACCTCTGAAAATGAGATGGTTTTGTTTTCCTTGGGTGTCCTTGGGTTATCTCAGATGATAACCGCTTCAGAAGAGCGAGCGGGCAGGCGAGAGGCTTGTTGCCAGCCCAGTGCTGTGTCTGTGTGCTGGGAGGGGCCGGTAGCATCCTGCTGTGGGGCTGGAGCTCCTCCAGCAGCACTTGTGTCTCTGGCTGTATCTCAGCATCTCCCAGTCCTACTATATCAATGGGAGGACCCCCAAACATCCCAGGTCCATAGGATGCAATGTCCCCTGGCCAGAGCCTTGTGCCCCACTGCTGGGGTCATGAGCTGCAAGACCCTTTTGCGGCTCTGGGCTTTAGTGGTGTTTTGCAGTTCGTGTCCTGTGTGAAATGTGTTACTGCTCCGCACAACCTGGAGCCCCCGAGGGTGGGGTACAGGGCTGGGGGCTGGCCTGCCCTGGATGTGCTGCCTGTCCAGGGAGGCTTGCTGAGGGCAGTGTGAGCCCACGCAGGCCAGCGAGTCCCCTCTGGCCCTGTAGACAGCCACAGCACTGCTCTACAACAGCGTTTGTCAGAGGGCTTTTGCATGTGTGTGCTTCTCGAGAGATCACTGCAAGTGATTCCCAAGTGCTCTGGCCCAAATCTGTCCTGGTAGCTGTCAGCGGATCAATGCTTCGCTAAGTACAGTCCTGCTCCATTTCCATTGAAAATGGCTTCTGTTAAGCAGTTCTTTTTGGTTCTTTCAACAGCAGGTCCACGAAGTTTTAGTAGTTGTGTTTTTCTGTCTGTTGCAGCCTGATTTATAGCTTTTAAATACCAGCTCAGATGAAGATTAAGCTCAACTGAGCTCTGGTTTTGGGAGGGAGAGGGGAAAAGCATTCACAGCTTTTTAATTTGTCTCCTTGCCTCTCAAATGCTGAGTTTAAAGCCCTAATTGTGGTATTGTTTTGCCCACAGTGCATGAGAAGAAAGCAGAGGAGAGGCCAAAGCCCAGCGTGCCCCTGGCATCCGATCCCCCAGCATCCTGCCTTCGTCTGACCCAGGTAGGTGGCATGCGGGCTCCAGTGCTGCTGCACTGCTGAGTCCAGGGCTGGACTGGTTTCTGCTGTCATCAGTGCGGTGGCAATGCCTTTCCCCTGCAACCCTCCTGGGGTGTAAGGTGATGCAGTGTTCAGCCAGGACCTGGGGCAGGTGCTGCCTGTGTGCCTACAGCAGGAAATGTTCAATCCATCGTGCCTGCACAGGGGGAGTGGGGAAGGCATCCTCAATGAATATTTGGACAGTGGCATTGCTGAGAAAGGAGGGCTTTGTCATGGTGCTGCACAGCTCTGCACGGGCAGGTGGGTTTGCTCCAAATTGTATTGCATCGGTGAGGGGCAGGCGCTGCCTGTGTGGAGTGAACCATCGCGGACGGCCGAGCGCTGCAGCTGGGGGATGATGGGCAGAAACGGTTTCATGTTCCAGGAAAGGGCAGGCGGGAGGCTCCTCAGAAGGCTGTGTTTTCTGAGATGTCTCTATTACTGTTGCCCAGCTCCGGCTCACTCTCCGCTGACTCAGCCTCCTTCCAGTGCTCTCGCCGGGGCAGTTAGGAGATGGGAGCAGGTTTCAGCTTGTACTGTGTGTACAAACCCTCAGCTGAAGTCTGAGTTGCCAGTTTGATGTAGGCAACTTGTGAGACAGCAAACATCAGAGCTGGCTGGGCTGAGGCAATTTCCCAGGATGTCAGTCCTCGAGAGAGAACAAAGGGATCTCTGTGAAGAGAGGAATTCAGTTTCCTAATGAAAAATTAGGATGATTCAAGCATATTTTATATGCCAGCAGTGGGGAGGGGAATTGTTCAAACTGGATGTTGTGTAAGGTGGTACGAAGTGACGGGGTGTGCTGGGATCTCGGTCCTGCAGGTGCCACCAGGAGAGACACCTCTGCTTGGGGCAGAGTGCAGCAGTCACCTGGGACTGCCCAGGAGGCAGCGTCCCGTCCTGAGTTCAGAGAAAAGGGAATCAAAGCAGCACAGCAAAATGGGCTGTAACACATGCATGTAGATGTATGATTTCTCCTTTACATCATGTTGTTTGCTCAAAGCAAAGAGCAGGCTCCATAGGCTTAACCTGACGCATGCAAAAAAGGGACCTGTCCTCAATGTGCCTCATGTTCCTGTGGGAAAGGGGCTGGCAGAGAGCTATCTCCAGCTTTGCAGAGGTATTTCTAGCTTCGTGTTGTTTCCCACTTTATGGAAAGCAGGAATGAACCCCAGCACCCATCCATCCCTGCTCTTGTGGGTAATCCTTGGGTAGAGCTGTGTGTGAAGGAGGCTTGGGCAGAGCAGTTCCCATGTGCCAGGGCTGACAGAGCAAGCAGAGGGACCATGGAAATAGCAGTTTGCTGTCAAAACACCTTCTCAGCAGCAAGCTCTGAAACGCATTTATTCTTAGTAATCTTCTATAGAAACAAAATTCTCCCAGGAAATGGTTGTGCTGGTTTAACTCCTTCCTGGAAAAACGAGCACTGAGAGCTGTCTGGTTTTGGTTTAGGTTTGGGGATTTTCTTCCACAGTACCATTTGCGAAAGTCAAAGATTTTTCCTAGGAGCAGTATTGAGAAAATGAGGTGGTTTTGGTTTTCCTTGTGCTTTTTTTTTCTCTGAGAAAATAAAAAGTTATTTCCCAGGAAATCTGGGCTAACAGAGGAGGTGCAGTCTGTTTCCAGCCTGGTCTCTCCACTAGCACAAGCCCATGGCAGCCAGGCACTAGGCAGCATCACCATGGGCAGCACGATGTCCTGGGTCCTGAAAGCCTCGGGGTCAGCACACAGCCCCTTGCCCTGCCCAAAAGCCCGCAGTGACGCAGGACCCGGGGCTGTGAGGGTGTGTCTCAGCCTGATGTCCCACAGATGTGTGAGCCCTCTCCCCAGGGAGGCTGAACTCGGGGCTGCATGGTGCGGTCGGACGTTTTGCTCAGTTCTGAGGCAGGGCTGAACCTGAGTGGATTTTTAATGCGTGAAGTTTTGGTGTTTAAACTGGGCAAGTGTTTGAACCTTTGTGGTTTCTGAGGGATGTTTCTCTTCCTCTGTGAGTGCTCCTAAACCTCCTCCCTCTCCTCTCTGCTGCTGCAGTCACAAAACTGCAGTAGGTCAGTCCCTGGGGCACAGTGGTGTCTTGCATTTGCACTTTTAAAAAGCAAGTTTTCTGCATTGGAGTTATGTCAGAAGCCGGTAAATGTGAACAGGGGCACTGCAGGCTGCCGGTCCTGGGGGGGGCCAGAAGCCCCTCGTGAGTGAGCAGGGAGGGTGTGGGTGACCTGGGGGTGCAGGAGGAGTGATGGGGGCAGGGGCTGGTGTGGCAGGAGCTGGCGAGGGGAGGAAAGGGACGGCAGCACTTCTGCCCCACGGTGTTTATCCTGGGAGCACGCTGCACTGTGCAGGTCAGCGCTTGTGTTGAAGGAGCAATACAAGCTGTCAGGTGGGAAACTCTGCCTCCCTGGTAACTTAATTTTGCTGAACAATCTCCTAGCTCAGAGTAAGGAAGAGCTGTGCACCAGAGCTGGGCTGGCCACGCAGCAGGACCCCTGCCTGGGAGCCCCTGCTGCTCCATGCTGTCCCCAAAGGGGACTGGCTGGTGCCCCCAGAAGGGGGGTCTTGTGTAGGAGTTGTGACAGTGTTGGGGCTGTCCCCAAGAAAGTTGCATGGGACACTAGGGACACTCTTGTCTTTGGCCCAAAAGCTGTGGTTAAACAGGGTGGTTGGAAAGAGCTGGGAGAGGATGAGGCTGGAGGGAAGGAAAGCTGCGGAGGCAGAGGTGTCTGCAGCCTGCTTCAGAAGGTCTGCTCCTTCACCCCAGCAGGGCCAAGAAAAGCCCTGAATTTGTTTTCCACACCCTGCCTGGTTCCCACCTGGCTCTCTAGATTAAACCAGATTTTTTTTCCAAGTGTCTTGCTTTGGGGGCCAACAAACCTATTAACATAAAGTGATTTTTGTTATTTAGTTTTTTTGGTAGCACATTTGCAAAAATAAATACTAATAAGCTTGGCAGGCAGCCAGGCTGTGCAGCCCAAGGATGGCATCACGCATGCAGCTGCTGGCCCTCGGTGCAAACCTGGATGCCACAGTCCAGCGGCTTCGGGGAGCTTTGCAGCGTTGGGATTTCACATGGGGTCCCTGATGCTTGGGGTGCTGCAGTGCCTATGAGCCTTGGCAGGGGCTGTTGGGGACTATTTGTGGCAGGAGTCTGGGTGCTGTGTGAGCAAGGCTGGGAGGCACTTAAGGTTTTCCAGCGGTCGAACAGCTCTTCCCTGTCTCAGGGTGGGAGATGGTATCGTGCGCACATGGCTTGGAATGTCACATTAATGTTAAATGCAGGGGAGAAGCGGGAGCGAGTGAGAGCAGGAGCTGGGTGTGCATGGCAGTTTGTTTCTTTGGGTTTATGTGCCGAAACTTTCTGCTTAATTGCACCCTGATGTGCACAAAGGGGGAAGGAAAAAAGGGGCTTTAAAAAAAGCTTTAAAAATCACGTTCTGTGAAACATTCAGGACAGGCTGGTTTCCTTTTTAAAAACTGGCGTAATTAATCCTGCAAGGCTTCCAGTTCTGGATTCATTGCATTTGGAGGGAGGCATCAGGAGTGTTTGTCCTCATTAGCACGGAGAGGGGCTGGGCTGCTTTGCATTCATTAGTGGGAGACGGTGTATTGATTCTGGGAGAAGAGTGAGCTGGAGGTAGGTGGGGTGGTTTGTTCCCAGGAATATTTGCTGGTGATGGACTGAGGACTTGGAAGGGAACGGAGGTGATTTAGCAACATATTAGGGTGTACTGCAAACAAGAAAAATGTCCCTTGTGCTCTAGGTTTGCTGGGCTGTATACTGGGGCGCATCCCCCTGCTCCCTCCTTGCTGTGCCCTGCCTCCTGCAGATGGGGGCAGCCGGCAGTAGGTTGTGGCTGGGGGGAGTGCATAGCCTGTCTGTGGAGAGGGGCTGCTCCAGAACTGCTCTTCTGATGCTGCGATCCAAAATTAGCATCCCATTCACTCGCTTTTAGCCGTGTTAGCTCTGTGAGGCTAATAGGGCTTAAAAAAAGGTCTCTTGTCACTGAAATCAGCAGCTCTGACTCAGAACACGGGGAGGGAGCAGACGTGCTGAATAAGGCAACGTTGCCTTTGTAAGTGCTCGCCTGGCTGCAGCAGCGCTGTGGGATTTGCCCAACGTCAGCCCCAGACCCAGTGTCAGAGCCTGGAAAGGGACCCTCTGTTCCCATCTTGGTGGCCAAGCCTCTGAGTGAGGAGGATGAAGGCATGAGCATCAAACCCAGCCAAGCCATGGAGTGTTCCCAGTGCCGTGCCATGTTCTGCAATTAATCACTTCCACCCACGTTACACCTTCCCCCTCCCCTAAATCCTCCCTCGCCTGGTACTGGAGTGGGGAATGGAGGCAGCTCCAGTTTTATGAATCAATCAAAGACAATGCCTGCTTTTAAGAGCTGCTGATTTAGAGAGCCCTTTGCAAGCATGTGTGCAGTATGGTTTCTTATCAGACCCCAGCTCTGGACACGCCTGCCAAGAGGAGCTGTTCCAGCTCCCGGCCACATCCTGGGGAGACGGGCTGAGTGGTCTTTTCATCTACAAATAAAACAAACAGGAACAAAGGCGGCAATAACATTCACTTTCATCATTGATATTCCCATTTATCTCAGTAATAATTAGTATTTCTGTTGCTGGCAGGGTGTAGCTCATAATCTCTCTGTTTCAGGGGAGCTGGTTAATGTCATCGCCAAGAGCAGCCGGGCACGAGGTGCTGGGCAAGTGCCAAGGAGGGTGAGTGGGATGGAGGGCTGGGAATGGAGCAGAGCTGGACGTGGTGGAGGAGGCAGGAGGCTGCAGAGGGGTGTGTGGATGCTGTACAGAGCCAGGGAGCAGCAGTGCTGGGGAGGGGGATGCTGGACGTGGGCAGGGCCTGGGTCAGCGCTGCCCTGCCACCCTTCTGTGCCTGAGGGCAGGTGGGAGAGCTGCGTGGGGGTCCCTGTGTCCAGCCCCTCACTGCCTCCCCCAGCACAGCCAGAGCAAATCCTACTTGTCTGCCTTTGAGAGGGGAGAGCGAGACTGGTGTTTCATTGTGGTGGCTGGGGGTGGAGGATGTGCTGTGAGATGTGGTCCCAGTGCCTTCCCCATGGTGTGATGCACCTCCAGGCTGTGACAGCAGCTCCCCCTTGTCACCAGCACACTGGGCAATGTGGGAAAGCAGGGCAAGTTCTTGTGTCTGTCCCTTCTTGCCCCCCGGGGCGCCTGTGCCCTTCATGCACAAACTCCCTGCAGCATCCACAGTGCTTGCTGTTTGCTGGCACTTCTTTAGTCATTTGCTGTCCTCCTTTAAAGACCCCTCCTGGTGCTGTCTGCAGGTGCCTTGTTCTGTGTCCCCGGCCTGATCCTCCTCTGGATCCCAGAGGGGGTTGCACGCTGAGGTTTCAGCACTGGTGCTGCTCTCTCCTATGCTGCTGTGAAAGCTCTGGCACTCAGCTGCTCTGTGCATCATCCTGAATCAGCCTGGAGCTCCATTTCCTCCTGCATCTATTTTTTTAAATTGTCCTATTAAGTGCACGTCCCGACCCTGCCTGTGAGGGATGGTTTCCGGTATGCAGTGTCCCCAGCATTATCAATTCCACAGGAACTGCTGTCACAGCAGCCGCAGGGTGAGCAGCGAATGCAAATGCAGGGCGGTGTTTTTATTAGGATTTAAATGAGTTTGGGGCTGTTCAGAATTACAATGTGGCTTATGCAACTGGTATGAGTTCATGTATTATACAGTAGATGTGCCAAGCCCGTGGCTCCTGCTGAACACCTTCCTCATCAAGGTGTGGAAGGGAGCAGGGCAGCTGTCAGGACTCAGCCCTCTTGCCCCATCATGTAGGTCCCCATGGGAGAAAGGGCTGTTTCAGGTGGAAGGAGGGCTAAAAGGCACCTTTTTTCTTGCTGTGCAGTGAGCTGTAGCTTTTCTGGGTGCTGGTGCAGGACATGAGGACCCTTTCTTGGGCTGGATTCCACTCCAGGTTTCTGGTAGCAGGGAGCTTTCCCCAGTCTGTCTGGGATGTCCCAGCCCCAGCATGTGCCTCTGGAGACCTCACAGCACCCAGATCACCTGCCTGTTGCCCAGACATCGCTCATAAAGGCTTTAACAGCCATTATTGCAATCTGCGGCTATGCAGGGCTTTAGGGAGGGACGGCTGATGTGACAGAGCTGTACCTGTGTGTACAGTTGCCCTGGGTCTGTGACACATGAGAGCCACTGTGGGGGGTGGGGGGGTGGTGACAGATGCCTCTGTCCGCTCCTGCAGCCAGGACAGGGATGAACAGAAGGTTTGAGCTGTTGGCTGGGATGTTGGTGCCTCGCCTCATCGCTGTGCTGTGCTTTTGATCTTGGAAGGATACCGCTGAATATCTGAATGAGAAAGATGTGGCTGTATTGAAATCCTAGACAAAATGCCTTTTGTGCCTCCCTGCATGTTTATTTGCGTAAGAGAGCATTTTGCTGGAGAAACATGGGAAGGAGCTCGAGGGAGAGGAGGGAAGGCGGGGGCGAGAGCGTTGGGGAGCTCGCAGTACAATTTCAGGACACTTAAGAGCCTCTTATTGTCAGTGGCGAGACAGCGACATCGGAGGCAGCTCAGGCAATTGTCTGAGACAAATTGCTTCATTTGATGGCTTTGTTGGTATCTCACTGGTTAAGTTTATGGGTTTTATATATATATATATATAAAAAGCACAGGAGAAATTCCAAGATACAGATATATATGCATATATAGATGTCGGTATCCATAGTTATCTCCCACAAATGACCTTGGAGGCATGAAATAATGTCACCAGCCTGCACGGTGCTTCTGAGCAGCTGGAGGTTTGCTCTGCAGGTCTGGGGGGTGAGGGAGCCAGGCCACCTCGGGGCTCCCACTGTGAAGCCACCAGGGTGCTGGCTGTCATGCCAGGGAGCGGGGCTGGCAGCATTTGCTGCAGGGGGGAGCATCTCCCCTCCTCCCCCAAAAGAAAGGCTTTGCTCCCCTCGGGAGGCACTGAGGGAAGAGCCTTTGCTGACAGGTAACGTGCTGCTAAACAAAGCTGCTCTCCCCAGGGGAAAATTGTTGCTGGTGCCTGCAGGAGCGTGACGGTGGAGATGTGACAGATAGCAGCCGCGCTGTTTTGTCCTGCTTGGAGGAGAGATGGCAAGCTGGGGATGCAGGGGCACCCTGATAACAAGGCCCAGGGGTGGCGCTTGGATGGCACTGGAGAGGCAATTGCTCAGCTCTGCCCTCCCCACGCATCCCAAACAGCACAGAGCCCTGGCTGGGGACAGCCCTGCCATGCCAGCAGTGGTCTGTGCCCTTTGTGGTGAGGACGTGGGAGGAGGGTAACTGTGGGTGTTGACTGGGAAATGTACACTGCATCCAGCAGCCCAGATCAAAGGGACCTCTGCCAGCGACATCTACCAGAAAGCCTTTAAAGCCTTGCCCTGGAGCAGGGAGATTTGCTCGAGGGACTAATTTCCTTTCCTGAACATAAAAAAACCTGTCAACTTGACATTCAGGAAACTTTTATATAATACCTTTGTATTTGTTTAACAGTTTAGCTAATTGCAATGCTTTTTTTTGTTATATGGGGTTTTTTTGATTCATTTTGACTTTGTCCTTACCTACTTTGTTCTTTAAAGCCATTTCATTATGGGTGTTTATTGTCTGTGCTGGTTCTGTGGGATGATGGACGAGGGAGAAGGGGTACCCTGGCTGCATGCATGTGTCCAAGCTTTTGGTAGCTCTGGTGGTGCTGGCTGGTCTCAGCAGGTCAAGCCAAGATATCGTAGAATCGTTTAGGTTGGAGAAGGCCTTTAGATCCGTAGAGTCCAACTGTAAACCCAACACTGCCCAGCCTACCGCTAAACTATATCCCGGGGTTTCATTGTGCTGTTTTCTCTGTGAAGTGATTACTATTTTCCTTTAGAAAGTAAACTTTGGTTGGAAAGTTCCTTGAGTTTTAAAGAACTGGGTAAATCCTTAGAAATGTCCTGATGTAAAGCGGAAAGTTATTGTACTTCTCTGCGTTTAGCTTCACCGGCATTTAACAGAAGACATTTTTCTTCTGTTAAGCTAATTCTTACTGAATTGTCAAAATTATGGAAAAAATAATTGCAATAGTAATAATTACACTAATGGTAATGTGCTTTCACAGCCTTAGCTTTTACCACAGCTAATTGTGCTCTTCCATTCCTCCTGCTCTGCAGCTCGGCTGTCTCCTCTGCACTCAGACCTTTCCCCAGGCACAGTGAGTCCCTGCGCAGCACCCAAAATGTGACTGCCCTGGGCCCAAACTCGGCAGTTTTAGTCTCGTGATGTCCTGAAGTGACCAAGTCTCTCTGGAGCTGCCCCAGCTTGGGGTCATCCAGAAGGAGAAGCTCGAGTTTAAGCTGTACCTGCCTCCAGCCTTACCCCCTGGTGCTGGGGTGCCCCACAGCATCCCTGCTGTGCTGGCTGGCCCAGTGCCAGGTCTAAGCCCTGCCAGCAGGCTTCTTGTCCTGCTCCCACGCAGAGCACACTCTGCCTGTCTCCCCATGGGGTGCTGCCCCGCTGCCCAAACCGGCTGTTTCGAGGCCAGGAGCAGTTTGCAGCCTCCCTTCCCCCTGCCCAGTGCAATCCCAGCTCCCCCCACCCCACACACCCCAGTGCCAGCAAGGAGCAGAGCTGGGGAAGGATGTCAAGAGGTGTTACAGCACGTGCAGGAGCTTATGTAAAGGGAACCATTTTCATTCCCCGGCTTGTCTGCTTAAGTCAAAATACAATGCTGCAGCTAACCATGTTTTGTGTCACAGCAGACCACAGTGAGCTGATGCACGGGCTGCTGTGGTAGGTGCTCCATCTCTCTGTACCGCAGCTGTCCTGAGCCCCCACCACAGCTCCCGGGGCTGCCTTCACCCCAGCCCCGCGATCCCGCAGCTCACCCTGCTGTGAATCATGTCTCCCATTGAATTGTGGCTTCTTGTGAGCTCTGCAGCTCTTGGGTTGCTCACCACAGCCCTGCGAGGCTCATCTCCCAGCTGGAGGAGCAGCTCTGTGATGCCTCTGTCTTGAGCAGCAGCATCCCCCTGGGCGCTGGCTGCAGCCCAGCTGAGCCACCACGGGGCAGGCAGCTCTGGTCCCGGGAGCAGCACCTGCTCGTGTTGCTGGCTCTCTCTGTTCAGGCGACACGTGTGTACACACAGACACACACACACTGGAGTGCCCTTGAGGTGTCTGGCACCTGCTGTCTTCATCCTTATTATTTAGAGGCTGTAAAAGCGTCTCTGTCCATTGCTCCATGGGCATGTGGAGGTTTGTGTGCCCATCCTGCTGGCTGGGCTGCCTCTGCAAGCTGCTGTGCTGTGAGTCCTTGGGATGTGATGTGGGGAGGCAAGAGGAGTCTGTAGGGACCTGTGTTCCCTTTTCTCTGGCGTACTTTCACCTGTTCCTTGGCAGGGCTGATCTGACCATGAATGCCCCTCCTTCTGAGCTGGCCCCTCCATTCTGGGGATGCTTGCCTTTCCTCTGCTGCTTCGTTGGGTGGCAGACGTGCTCTGCGTGGCAGGGAGGGAGCAGTGTGTCTGTCACATCTGGTCTGTGCACAACTGCTGGGACCTAGCACAGGCTCGCAGGTGCTTTGGGTGAGCCTTTGCAATAGCCCCCTTTCTCCCTTAAAAGTCAGTGTTGTGTCTCCTTTGGAAATCTTGTCTGAGCGTCTGGGGGCTGTGGAGATGGGTGGCTGCCCTGGATTATAGCGGGCTGGAGGGTGTTTGTCAGGGATGCGGAGGGGGCTGTGGACGGGTCTGCCCTCTGGCAGTGCTGCTCCTTGTGCACCGTCAGGGACTGTCCTCTGGACGAGGCACTGTCCTTTTGTTCAATGTCTGCAAATTGCTCATTACCAAGGACTCAGCTCCACAAGCAGGGCCTGGGTACAGCAGCAGACAATATGAATTGTGAAACCTCAATGCACTGAGCAATTTTCATCAGAGGTTTTCACACATTTTCTTCCTCCTCTCTTTTTTCTTCCTCTTTCTCCTTGGTTAGAAAGACATGGAAACAGGTCACCACCCCTCGCCTCTCATTGGCACGGGCAGCGTAGCTGGTGGGGCTGGGGGGATGCAGCGTGGTGGCAGCAGAGCTGCAGAGCTCTTCCCAGTGCTGGATGGACCGAGGCAGAGGGCACCAGCCATATCCCATCCCCCTGAAATGTCACTTGCTTTTAAATGCACTGGTAGTTTAAAATAAGAATAACCTGCTCCAGGGCTTCTTAAACCGTGGAATTAAATATGGTTCTGGTCTCTAGGCAGAGTCTGACTCTTCAATTCTCAATCTGCTCAGCCAAGCGAAATATTGCAGGGGGGAAAGAAATCAATATTTCTCAGGCCCAGCACGCAGAGGAAGCTGTCTGTGTGTGGCTGCAGGCGTGCCAGCACAGATGTGCACGCACGAGCGCGTGGGGCTGGGGTGGGAGCGTGTGAGCGGCACGTGTGAGCTCAGCAGGGAGGAGCGCTACTGCGAGGCAGGGGATGGGGAGGAGGACACGGTGTCTGGGGTGCCAGAGAGCCATGTGTGCCACTTGGGGAGCAGCGTGGGGTGGGTGTGAGTCTGCCTCCCCTGGATGTGTGTTGGGGGACACAGCTGGGTTTCTCTCTGCTGTTCCTTCAGATAAGGAAACACAGCTTGCTTGGTTCTGTGACATGTAATTTGGTGGCCAGTGAGAGGTGGTGAGTTTGTCCCAGCACGGGTGCACTGTGGCTGTCCTGATTTCTGGTACCTGGTATATGGAGCTGAGCTGCACTGGCGGGTGGGGAATGGCCCCTAGTATCTGCTTAGCGAGTGCTGGTGAAGGTTCCCATCCTTCCCTGCAGAAAAGGGCTCGGGCTGTGGCTGGGGGCTATGGTTCAGGGGAAGATCATGGAATCATAGAATCATTAAGGTTAGAAAAGACCTCAAGGATCGTCAAGTCCAAATGTCAACCCACCACCACCTAAGGATGAAGCTGATTTTGCCAGATCTAGGTTCTCCAGGTGGTTTCTGCCCAGCCCCTCTCCCCGCCACCGCTGCCTTGCAGAACCCTGATGTGCTCTGTCTCCGCTGCTGCGTGTCCTCCACGGTGTGTGGCACTGGGAGGAGGGAGCTGCGCGGCTGCGCTGCGATCGGAGCAGGGGAGGATCTCCATCTGCAGTGGAGAGGGGAAGGACAAATGTTATTGACCTGCTCTGGCACCTGACCAAACCACAGGCACTCAGCCCTCCCCAAAAGCCTCTCTGATAGCTTAATTTCTTAATTGCTGTCTGTGATCAGGATGTCAGCTCTGGCTTTCCTCCAAGATCTGTCACTTCCAGCAGCCTGGGGCTCTCTGCCACCTTGCATGGTCACTACTTTTGGCCCACTTGCTTGACCAGCTGGAGAATCTCCAGTCCCCACGCAGGCTGCCTCTGCTGCCCTGAGGACATCGTGGCAAATACTGAGGTTGCTCAGAATGTTGAGGAGTGCCAGTTCAGGGCCCCAACCCCAACGCTCTTGGGTGCCGTGGCCAGAGAGCAAAGGGTTGGAGCTGGACTGTGTGTCTTGAGGTCCCAGCTAGAGTCCAGCACAGTGCCGGGAGAAGATGAACTCCTCAGATGCCAAGTGCTGGGCTTGGGATGGAGAGCAGGCACAGCGGGGTGCCTGCAGATGAGGACCTGGGAGGGGAAACAAAGGAGAGCTGCCCTCTGTGGGGTCTGGAGCTGGGCTGGTGGGAATTCCCAGGGGCTCTGGACATCCGGATGAGGCAGTGCCATGAACACATGCAGCAGGAGCCCACAAGCTGCTGCACAGCGAGGCCGTATATCTCAATAAGCAGCACTCCAAGGCAGACCTGAAAATAAATATTTGAAGAGGAAATAGTACTCTGTCTTGTATTGTCTCTTCGCCTTTCCTCTCTCTCTCTTTTTCTCCCCTGTCTCCTGTCTTTTACGTCTGACTGAACACGAGAGTTCATTGTTAAAGGGGTTTTGTTTTCTTGTATTTTTTCCCCTTCTCTAGTCTCCCAATGAGGACACTACAGGAGCCACACTATTACCAATTCAGACCCGTGCAGCACCACAGGCTGTCTTCATGCCATGCTTGTCCATACCCAGGTTGCTGGGTGCTTGTTTTAGTTCTCTGTTGCTTAGTTTGCTGTGATAAAACACAACTAGACCGATGTTTCTTCTCCAGGGAGCAGAAATATAGTGGGATTGAGTTCTCTGAAAAAGAAGTCTGCAAGTGTGGTTCAGCCCAACCCTACAATAATTTTCCTCATCCTTAGTAGCTTTGGCTTTGTGTGGGGTGAAACGAACAGGTCAGCAGTGCCTGTTGGAAATGGGAAATCGTGATGGGAAGGGTTAAAACTCGGCCAGGAGGAGGCATCTGGCCTTGTGCCTTCCTGGAAAAAGAGGAGTAAGGGACTGTTAAGCTGCAGATGGATGTGTGAAGGATGGGGCTTGTGGCACTGCATGATACTCCAAGTCAGATGAATTTCCGCAGGAGTGGGAAACTCGGCATCTGGCCTGCCACCAGCTCCATAGAGAAATGGTGGACACCCCATGCAAGCTGGGACGGGACTGTCAGCAAGGCCCTCCATGGGACAAGAGCTGGTGAAAGTAGGGCTGTGGTGTGCAGAAGTTGGTCCTGAAGCGAGTGCAGAGCCAGCCCATGGGCTGTATGATCTCCCCTTTGGAGGATCCATGGGCTGGGAAGGAGCATTGGCATCATCTAGAGCCCTCCTCTGAGTGCAGAGGGAAGTGTCAGGAGAAATCAGACGTAGAAGTAGAGGCGAAGAGAGGCAGTGAGAAGGGAATGGGGAAGGGGAAAAATTCCGAAGAGGAAATGAGACTGAAAAACGCAGAGGTGTTTAAGGATCTCTGAGCCGTCACAGACAAGGGAGATAGTCCGGGGAAGATGTAACTTTGAGAGAAGTCTTCTCAGCCTGGCTGCAAATGTTTGCTAAGCTTCTCTGCTATATTTAGCAGCCTCCATGCCCTTTGGAGAGTTCTCCATGCAGATGGCGAAGGAGCAGCTTGCCAAATGGTGGATGCTGTGCTGTGTTGGAAGGGGGTGCCCGGTGTTCAGGGAGAGGAGTTTGAGTTGGGTGAAGTTTGAGTTGGCTTCACCCTCTCAGCAGGAAAGCCAAAGGGTTTGCTTTGCTGTCCGGTGGACAGGGCTGCCAGATGGCTGAATATTTGCTTGTAAATTAGCAGTGGGAAATAGGAGACGTAAAGCCCTAAACTGAAGAAACATGGGGCCTGGACTGGACTCTTCCTGCAGAGGATAATCTCTGCAGAGCAGGGCTGGGAGGATCCATTACTGGAGCAGCACAAGGAGATCTCAAAGCGAGTGAAGATGCTGTGCTGCTATCTCTCCCCTGTTCATTGGCACAGTCATGGGCCATTACTCCAAAGTGTGCAGCCTCTGGCTGTGTTTGCTTGAAACCAATATCCAGAGAAACACAGCTTGTCTCTCTAGGAAAAAAAAATGCTGCTTGTTCTGCATCTGTGCAGTATCTTGCTGAATGGGATATGACTGGGATGCAATTTCCAGGCACTAATGCAATAGAAGTACTCATAATTTGTGTGTGTGCATGTGTGGGGACAGACAACATAATGATGCCGTGCTGCACGGCCCTGCGCAGCTTCCTGCAGGGTCCTGCCCTTCCTCAGGGCGCCCACCTGCAGAATGGCTTCACGGCTCGCTTGGGGTGTCTCTGCATTGTGCCTGGGCTGAGGCTCTGTGCCCGTGTGGAAGGTGGGAAGGAAAGCCTGGGCATGCTGAAAGACTGGGGGGAGATGGGAGGGGGACCCCAGGGGTGTTCACAGAGAATCTCACCAAGGTGGTGTTGATGCTGCCTTCTGTGAGTCTGCCCAACCACGGGGCTGCCCAGCTCCCTGCTCTCCACACACCTCTACTCCAGAGGCATAAAATTATTTTAAAAACAAGTGAATATTAAAATACTGGCTTCCTTTTATTTGCTGTCTGGAGCTGGATCTGAGAGTTTTGGTGTTCTCCAGCGTCTCTGCAGCCGGAGGGCTGGCCCCTTTCCTCTCCCCTTGGTTTCTAATGAAAGCCAAGCTTCCTGCGTCTTAACTTGGCTCCAGGGGCTGGGGCTTTGAGCAGTTCTACCTCTGTAATACTGGCAATAAAATCGTGAGAGATGGCTACACAGCTGTAAAACTTTTATTGCTGTGTGAAGAGGAACAGCGAATCCTCCTTCCCTTTTCCCCATCTCTGTAGCTCCTCAGCTCTTGCTCTGCTCCCCCTCCAGGTCTTGGAGCCTTTGTGCCATGCAGCATCTAGCGCATCTCATTGCCTTCTGCTCCTGTTTCCCTTCATCCCTCCTTGTCCTGCCTCCCCAGGACCACTCCTGCCCTCATCCTTGTCCTTGCCCACGTTGTGTGGCTGCTACGCTGCACGGCAGCTTTCTGTTTGTGGCATGATGGAGAGGAGAAGAGCTGTAATAGCTCCCCGCGTGGCTAGGGCGTCCGTGTGTTTTGCGTTTTGTGGTGACTAGAAGCGTCGTCTGACTTCCCACACCATCTCCTACCGTATTTATAGATCATAGCGGCGGCATTATCCATGTGGATGCAGATTGTGCATGACGGTTTTCTATAAATACAAATGCTCTGTAATTATCCTTAGAACTATTTAGCCCAATTCAAAGGTAGATTAAATAATGAATGTGTGTGTGAGATATGCCTGTCGACATCAACAAATGGAAAGAGACATCTCTGGATGTGTATCTCGAGGTTTCCCCGGTGAAGAAGTTGGGGGAGGAGAGCGGGAAGGGAGCTGAGCAGCCGTGTCGCTGTAAATGCCTTTCCACAGAGGTTCGGGTGGCATGGCGTGCCCCGACGGCTGCTCCCTGCTCCCTGGTGGGATCTCGGGACCAGACAAATAGGTTGTCCTGGAGACACTGTGCCAAGGGCTGTACAAGGAGGATTGGCACATGCAGAAGCTGCTTGGTATTCATGGCTACCCATTGCTCTGCATTTCCTCCTCCACTTTCACTGCTCCTCGGGAGCAGCGGGAGGTACTTTCAGGCTAGACTGCTGATGGAGAGCAACGAAAAGCATATGATAAGGCTCCCCAAAGCCTCTCAGTCCCTTGTTTTGGACGGTAACTGGTTTTCTCTGAGGCTGTGCATGCCCCTTGTGTTTCCCTTCCTGCTGGTCTCTCCCTGGCTGGGAGCTGCTCCACAGCAGACCCCTTTGGGGACACCAGCTCTCTCCCCTGTCCTAGCAGTGCTCCTGTCCCAGCCCTCCCTACGAGAAAGGCAGAGGAGAGCTTCAGTAATAGGAGCCCAGGGACAGTCCCCTGGTGGGTGGATGTGACTTTACCAGCACCCTGGAGGGGTGCGGTGTGGGGGCCACGCACAGGCAAGGCTGGTGTGCTTGGCAAGAGCGGTGGCACTGGTGTTTCAAGGAGAGGATGCAGATGTGGCAACCCCTAAACACTCTGTGTGCCCTGGGAAGGGAGTTTGTAAAGCTGATGGAAGGGTGAGGTAGGCGTCACCGCTACTTTTAACACATGAATCTCTCTCTTCATCCTTGGTGGTGAAGCCCTGCCGCTCCTCACAGGCAATTGCTCCCTGAGTTTGTGCGTAGCTGCTGGGTCTCAGCCCTTCCCTGGCTCATGTTCCCTGGCTGCTCCCCTGCGTCAGGGACGGTAGCATCAGGACCAGCGAAGGAAGCAGGGCTGGGAGGAAGGGCTCCATCACAGTAACTAACAACTGTGTGCTGACAAATTGAATTATATCTTTTCCAGTTGCCTGCACTATTGATCAGAGAAAAGGTTTGTGTTTTTGTTAGGCTTCTTTTTTTTTCTTTTTCCTTTTAAGTTACAGTTGCGATGTCCTGGGGGCTTATAATGAACTGAATAAGGTCAGGTTAGCAGAAGAATCAAATATGCTCTGGCAGCAGAAGCGTGGGCTTTTCCTGGTGACTCTGAGCAGAGAGGAAAGCGGCAGCGGGAGCAGCAGCGGCTCCTGCTCCTCCGTGCCCTGGTGCATGGCCGTGTCCGGCCACAGCATCCTGCTCCTGGGCAGGGCAGCGCTGGAGCAGAGGGTGGGCTTGCGAGGTCAGCAGTGTGAGACTGAGCAGGCAGCTCGTCAAGGATGGGCAGTGTGGGTACAGAGGGCTGTGTGGCAGGAGCGCTGGGGGAACTGGGGTTCACCAGGGTCTGTCTGCCCCCTGCCCCAGCTCATGCCAAGCTGTGCTGCCCAGGCTGTTTGGGTGGCTCCCACCCTACCTGGGAGGCAGCCGGGGGGGGGGGCGGGGCAGGAGATGTGCGATGGGGTGCAAGGAGCCAGGATTTGGCCAGGCGCAGCATTGGTCGGCAGCTCCCTGTGGGGTGCCTGCTTGGGGAAGCTGACGGTGTTTGGTTCTTTGCTCTGGTGCTGGGATCCCGCTGTGAACTCAATTAAAGCCATGTTGGGGAAGAGGGAATAAATTACCTAGATGAAAAGGATGAGTAAAAAAACATGTGCGGAAAAATGCCAGCACACCTTTGAAAGGCTTTATCAAGCTCAGACACATGTCACCTTAGCAGCAGCAAAGCTGCAGGGAAGGGGAAGCACTCCCTGGTGTCCCTCTCCTGGGCTGGGACTGGGGACGAAGTAAGGCAGGGCTGTTGCAGAAGCAGAAGGTTGGCGTAAGCTGTCAGTGCCAGACTCAGGACAGAGGTGAGGAGACAGAAAACCAGCTTGAAGCTGCGCTCGGGTGAAGGTTTGCGATAGTAGCAATGTCCACCTAGGAGAGGAGGGCGACTACAGGTTTAGCAAGTGGCTCCAGTGGCTCTTGTGTCCCATTCTCCGTTTGTCCAAATACCTGGCCATCTGCCCTGCTTGCCTCCAGCCCCTTCAGTCCCCACTCCGTGCCTTGAGTTGCTCTTGTGTTGCTGGAAGAGGCCAGCAGCTCTGGGTAAAGGCAGAGCAACTGCCCTGTGGGAGTGAGCCCTCCTACCACCAGCCCTGACACCCAGCTACCAGGCAGCCGAGGCTGGCAGATAAATCCTGTAACGGTGGAAAATCTCTTTGAGAGGCCAGGACTAGGGCAGGCTGGATCAGCCCTGGGCTGCTGGACAGACCTGCTCAGTGTGATGCCCTGGTTGGCTGTGCAGCCCTGGGCTGTGCTGGGAGAGATGACCCGAGGGCAAGCTGCAGGAGCAGGAGGAGCAGGGACGTTCACATCTTGTTTTTGTGTAGATCTGTGTACAGAGACCTAGATTGAAATCTCAGCTGCCCTGGGGTGGTTCTGGACAGTCTCCAGAGCTGTCTGTGTGCTGGCAGAGCTGCTACACTCCACGCCATGGATTTTCTCGCTTTACACACAAGTCCAATCCCTGGTGACCCAGGAGCCCCAGGCTTTGGAAGCAAAGGCTCTGCCAGGGCCAGTGCCCAGCCTGCCTGCTCCCACCCGTGGCATTGGGTACAAAATTCACCAAAACCAGATAAGGACCAATACATTGAACTGTCGTCATCTCTCTCAGCATATTGGGTCTTGGTGGAGAGACAGAGGCTCACCTCCTGCACGTGTGTCTGTCTGATCTCCTTTCTGCATGATGTATGTGGGATATAATCCCTCCTAGTAGCGAAGCTGTGCCCCCCTTGGCCCACCACCACCCTGGCACCGGGTTCAGAGGTGTACGTGAGATGCCGTGTGTGCTTGGCAGGCTCCAGGGCTGCTAGCGTTTCCATTGCATCACCAAGAAGGTGAAGTGCTGGTCCCCTGACAGGTGCCTGTCATCCAGCACCCTACCCTGCTTGCTCTACACCCAGCGCTGTGGCAGGAAAGCTGGGTACCATCCTGCTTGGTGTCCCCTGTGGCCTGCCGAGGTGTGACTAGCAGCTGGGGACACTGGGTGCAACCTTCCACCTTCCTCCTCCTGTCCTGCCCTGATTGAGAGTCCGGCCACATCAGGGACCAGATTAGCATTCCCAGCACAACGCCACTCCATCACCATTTCTATTAAGCTCATTTTCTATCTAAAGGAATTCATTTTCCACTTTGTTTGCCCATGATAGGAAGAAAAAAAAAAAAGCAGCCCTCTGAGCTGAGGCCCCAGTGGTTGAGAGGGGAGAGCATCCCCATCCCCTCTGCCAGGCCATGTGCTGGGAGGAGGGACGGCATTCCCACCATCCATGCAACAAGATGTCCTTGTCTCTGTGTGCTTCCACTGTGCTCCTGGATGGAGGAACTGCCTGTTGCAGTGTCCTGGGTTCAGCTGGAGCATCAAGGCTAGAGCTTGCTTGCTTTCTCAGGCAAGTACTGTTTGAGATGCTGATACTGTTTCATCCTAGGAGGAGGCTTTGCAAAATCGAATAGTCCCCTTTCCACTGGGGATATGCCTAGACTTCAGGAAACTCTACTGCCTTGCAAAAATCAGGTTTCCTTGGAGTCTAAAACAAGTCCAGGGAAGGTAGGGACAGGCTGGGTTCTCTCTGCCTGTTGCCCCATCTCCGTGTGGGTCGTGTCCTTCAGTCAGTCGCTCTGCAACAGGTTCAAGAGCTGGATTCCTGCCCCTGCCTGGGGCTCAGGGCCTCTGTGTGTGTTGGGGTGCAGGAGGGAGGGAGAACACAGGTATGGGGGGTGCCAGAGGTAGAAAAAGTGTGTGTGTATGTGCATGCATGCGTGTGAGCAAACCTCGTTGTGCATGTGTGCATCCTCTCTGGGGACCATGGGGCTCCTGGTGACAGCCCCCTCGTGCAGTTCATCACCAAGCTTCCTGGCATGGGCATCTCCTGCTGGAAAAAAGGAGCGAGATGCTCTGCAGCCCTCTGTGCCGCCGCTTTCAAGGTCGGAGGCTGCTGGTAATTGATCTACAGCCTCACTATAAATCTCGTGCCAAGGGGAGCCTTCCCCGCTGGCTTTCGACAGCAGCATTCATCCCGCATGGCTTGGCCAGCGCGATCGCCAGCAAGGGGGGCTTTAATCACTCCCTGCCTCTGTCGGACGGCGTTCGGGTCTGCAACTGGCCTTGCTGGTTCCCGGCTCTGCCACGCACCCTGTGCTGCTCGTGGCTGTCAGCTAGCCCCTGCCGTGGGCTGTAGCTGCAGGGCAGGAACACATGGGTGACTGGCGAGGGGCCCAGGGTGCAGCTGCTGGGACCAAGCTATTGATCTGGTAGGCTTGGGGTCTCCAGCATGGCCTTGGATGCCCCACAGGACCCAGTGTTTAGGGTAATCTCCTAGCAGAGAGGAAATCTGGTTCTGAGGCAGGCAGAGGAGGAGCTGGAGTTGGCATCCACCTTCCTGGGGAGCCGTGTTTTACAGGGGAAAGGGAGCTGGTGGGGAGAAGAAGGGCAGTGACGGTGGCCCCCCTCCTCACCCGTTGCCCACCGAGTCCCAGGCCTGAGCAGCTGGGTGACAGGCTGGGCTCTGGCTGCGGTTCCTCTCCCTGATGACTGCGGTGGTCAGAGCACACGAGCTTGCTGGGCGTAGTTTGCAAATTGAATTGGAGCCCCTGCAAAATGACAGCCCTTTGCAAATGCAAAATGTTTCCCTTCACCATAATCATTTGTAGCTAAACAGCAGCTCCGTTAGCGAGCACCGCAGCTTCCAGCCATGGTGCAGGAGCTGACTTCAAGCTCTCCTCACCCACACTACGAGCAGAGTTCTGCTCCTGCCGTCCCTTCCCGCAGGTTCAGCCCAGGCACCCGCCCAGGTCTCACGGAGCAGCGGCGTCTCCTGCTCCATCTGCAGAGAAACCAGCTTCCCTCCCACAAATCCTTTCTCAGAGTCACTGGTACTAATGGAGAAGAGAAGTAATCAAGCCAGTTTAACCCCCCTGCTACCTGTGCCTTGCACTGCAAAGCCTGCTAATGAGGAGCTCAGGTTGTGCTAATTACTCCAACCCTGGCAGGCCAGATGAGAGCACCAGGAGTTAACTAATACTCAATTAACCCCTGGTTGCTCGTGCTGATTTCCCCTGTTTCTGGCAGCCGCCAGAAAGTCAACATGTAAACAGCGACAGGCAAGAGGCAGATAAACCTCTGTGCAGCCTGGGGGGCTGATAACCTGCCCCGTGTGGCATGGGAACTGTGAAGCCCACCCACCCAAGGGACCCAAGCCCCCGCTGCTGAGCCTTTTTGGTGTCCTTGCCTGGTGGCTTGGGGCACCTTGGAGCCCCTCTTTGAGTCAGGAGCCTTAGGTCCCGGCTGCCCCTTTGCCCCCTGATGCCCTCATCCCTGGGAGCAGCAGTGCAGCCAGGTGGATGGCCGCAGGGCGCTCCCTGTGCTGTGCAAGGGGCCAGAGCAGGCGGGAAGGAGAAGCCAGGAGGGGCCAAGTGGTCAGGAGGGTCCTTCACCAGGAACACAGCCCACATCCTGCGAGTCGCAGGGAGCTTTGGGCCGTGGTGCTTCTCACGCCTGCAAACCTTCTGGCTGTGGGGCTGGGGTGCGCGGGAGCCGAGGCTACCCCAGCCCCTCTGCACCCCGCTGCTCCTGCCGATGTGCTGAGCTGCTGCCCAGAATTTGCCCTGCAGTTGCTATGGTGACATTGCTGTTTCTTACCTCGCCGGGGGAAAAAAAAGCCTCCAAACATTTAATTCAGCAGCCCACCTGGGAGCCTTTTAAACTCCCCATTCGGTGTTTGACATGTAATAATTTTTCTGCTTTTAAGATTATCCTAAAATGCTCATTCTCCTTCTCTCTCTTGAAATCTCAGCAGTGGAGCCTCAGAAAGAAATCAGCATAAAAAATACCAATACAAGTTTTAAATGTAAATTTGTCACCATCACCAGGAACAGGCGGTGACGGGCACTGGGGAAGGGGATGCAGCAGCATGAGTCGGGGCTGACCGCTGGCGGCACCAGCACGCTGCAGCCACCGCCGGTCAGCTCCTGTGGGAGCTGCCACCGTGGAGGGCTGAGACCTGGGATGACATACTGGGACCAAGTGAGAGAGGGGCTGGATGGTGATTCAGGGAAAATAGTGAGGAATTTAGGGAGGAGAGCTCATCCTGGCAGGCAGCGTGCTGCCCCATATGCACAGTGATGCCATTGCTCAAGAGAAGAGACTCATCAGTGGTGCAGGCATCAATGCAAAATGAAAATAAGATAAAACCTCCCTCAGGAACCTGAATGAAGACTTGGCTCAATTCCCCGAATCTGCCTCAGGTTCCCCAGATGGCCTGAGCTCCCCCATCCCTCCCCGGGCTGGTGCAGGGGAGCAGAGCCCAACTCTGCATGCAGCCTTGCTGTGCGAATAATGCAGTCAGAACTGTCAGGGGCCAGGTACTGTGGTGACAAGAGGCTCTTGGGTACCAGCGGTGGGACACCATCATATGGCTGTTTATGCTTGGGTATCCGCACACCTTACCAAGCAGATGGTCTGCTCCCAAGCACTGGGATCCAATGAGCCTGTGGAGCAATTTAATCTCCAGAAATAATTTAATATGGCTTCCTCCAGAGTACGGTGGTTTGATTTTTTTTTTTCTGGTCAGCTATAGAATAATTTAATCCTGCCTTCTGTGTGAAGGTCTATTTTGAGCTTGACACCTGCAGAGTGTTTTAATCCCACAACTCACCAAGCAATTCAATCCTTTCCCTTGGTGAGTAATTTAATCCTCTATTTCCAGGGTAATTTAATCCCCTCCCTGGGGAATAATGGAATAATTTGATCCCCCATTTCCAGAGTTATATGATTCTCTACCTGAGAAGCTCAATACTTTAAACCAGCCACCTGTGAAGCTGCGCACATGCCTGTCTGCAGGCACCACCGTCGCTGCAAAACCATCCCTGCCTGGGGAATTTGACCCTTTGCCACGTAAATCCATCCCTGCACTGGCTGGGGTGATCCAGGCGGTTCCAAATGGGCAGAACCATTCGGCGCTGCCTGACCTTGGGGCTTTTCAGCCTGGATGTGTGTGATTGCTCCATTTCGTTTCCTCCTCAACTGATTAATCCATTTGCTCAGGAATTAGTTTCAATCTGGCCGGTGCCATGGTTGTTAAAGCAGGGCAGCCTTTGCCCTGTGCCAGGGGGCTGCTGGCGGGAGGGGGGTCTGCTGCGGGCTCCTTGTGATCCTAGTGCAGGGTGGTTCTGTTCTGCATATAGGTAAATATATTTATATATATATGTACACACATGTCTTCCCATTTATCGGGAAGGGCTGTGCTGTGTTCCCTTACCTAGCGTCGCCTCCAGCAGGACTCTCTGATGGGCATCCAGCTAATGAAATGGCAGAACTTTGGGTGCCAGTCAGCCAGGATCCCCCTTCTCTGGGGTCTGCAAGCAAGGCTCCAGCATCCAAGTCTCCTGCCGAGGAGAGGGGGCACAGCAGGGCTGTGGAGACCACCTGGTCCCAGAGCTGAGCATCCCTGGGATGCACGCCTTGCCTCTGTCTGCACTGTCACCCTCTCACAGGGCCTCTGGGCATGTCGCACACCTTCTCCCAGCATGGAAATCCACCTTGAAAGCAGCAGAGACTCCCTGTTGGGCTGCATGAAAGAGAGATGCGCAGTGGGAGCCTGGCTATTTTACACCTCTTCCCCCTCATTTCTGCTACAGCAAAGGCTCACGGTTAATAGGAGAAAGAGTATTTCCTTATCTGAGATGTTAAAAAGAGAGAGAGAAATACCAATAATGATAGTGTCCGTTTCCTTGCAGAGGAGGATCTGTGGAGTGTTCAGAACAGAAGTATTTCCCTGCCCCTCTGAAGACTGCAGTAGTTTGTACTCAGGAGAGGGATCAGCATACTAAAAAGGAAATAACACCCTGAAAAAAATCATACGGAAGAGGAGAAAGAGGGAGAGGAGAGGCAGTGGGGCAGGAGGAGAGACCTGGCGAATAGGGGGAGGCACTGAAGGACCGTGGTGGCCCCAGGTTTCGGTTGCCAAAGTTTATATGGGAAGATGCCCCAGCATGGCAAGTCAGAGGGAGGATGGGGTTGGAGCCCACCCACTGCCTGGGCAGCCCCCACGCCGGGCAGCCCTGCCTGCACCCCATGGGACTCCTTCGCACAGGGGTGTCTGCCCTGCATCACCCGTCACATCCCCAGACACAAGGTGTGAGGTTGAGGCAGTTGTTATTACTATTATTGTTTAATCCCACTGTCAATTTAGTGCTTGCGTCTTTCAGAAGCCGAAGGAGAGGCAAGTGGTTTGGAGGGCCAGAGACAGCTTCCATCGCTCCCTGTCTGCAGTTCCTGTCTGCAGCTCCCGTCTGCGCAGTGTTGGAAATAAGTCCCTGTTTCCCCCAGCCTGCTGCAGCCCCCCGGGACCGCCCCATTGTCCGCTGCGGCTCTCGGCATCCTCTAGCTGGGGCTGCGCTGGGCTGAGAGGTGACAGAGGTGACAGTGATAATTGTCTTTCCTAGGGACAGAGAGCTCAGCCAAAAATCCTTGCCTAGGCTAAGCAGAAATCAGTGCTGCTTCCACTGCATGCTTTACGTGCCCCAGTCCCTCCTGGGACTGCTAAAATTCTGCTTTTAAAACCCTGCTTTCTACAAAAGTCTGTCCTGGATATGTCATCTCGCATTCTAACGTGATCTATTAGACAATTCTTTATGTGCAAAGCGTTCCCAAGTACCTGCAGGCCAGAGGGAAGAGGGGCCTGAATATCTTTAAAAGTCCCATTCTAAATATCTCCACATCAAATTATCTTCTGCAAATTCTGCTTGGTGCCATGTCTTGTGCCCCAAAGTCAGCCTCGCCGGCGGTTTCGGGGTCACGCTGAATGCCTCGTCAGCCTGCACGCGTGGCTCGGGGGGGCCGTGCCCTCCCCTTTGGCCGGGAAACGAGGGGCTTGCGCCAGCTGCGGTGTATCTCCTGGATGTGGTAGTCTTGCGTCGGGGTGTGGGGAGTGAGCAGGAGAAAAATACCTCCTTTCTTCCTTGAAATGTGAGCTGCTCTGTTTAACTAGTCTTGGTGTTCGCTCACCTCTCTTCCCCTCCAATGAGTCATTTTTTGTTCTCCCATATCACGTCTGGATGCACATTGCGGGTAATTGATGGACAGGACCCGGCCTCTGAGAGCTATCGACGTAGCGACTGTGAAATCACACGTCCAAATATGTTTATCTTCTTGGCTTTTTTTGGGCCCGAATGCTCTTCGGACACGGATTTCCGTACTTCAAGGAGGAGAGCAAATTTCCTTCAAAATGTCAGCATAGAAATGCGAGATAAAAGGGAAGGCGCAGGGGCTGCTGAAACTTCACGTTCACCAAAAAGCAGGGCAGCTTGGCTCGGAGGGGAGAAACCAGAGCTCAGCTGTAGCCGAACCTTATTTTGGGGTGTGGTGGTGCCCCAGGGGACTGTGTGCTGCAGCGGGGGGTTGAGAGGGCTGGTGCCGTCGCTGGCTGCTGCCCTGTGGTGGGTACAGCTCCTGGGGTAGCCCCCAGCCAGCGCTGCTGTGCAAACCGCTGGCTCCTCAGCTTGTTTTTCCCGGGAGGAGACATCTCAAGGGGCTGGTGTCTGGGTGTCTTCTCCCCCTGTGAGCTGAGCCCCTGGAGTTCAGCACAGGGGGGGTCCCCGCAGTCTCAGCGCTGTCTGCCTCAGCACTGGGGAAGGTCTTGGTGCACCCCGCGTTGCTGCAACATGACCAGCCGTTTTGCTCTGCTGGCACTAGGACAAGGCTGTCCGCGGGGCTGTCGCGGGCAGTGGCCCCACAGCAAAGGGCTCAGGTCCGTGCCGGTGCACCCTGCCTGCTCTCGGCACAGCTCTTGAGTTCTCTGTGAGTGATTCTTGAGTGTGGGAGTTACTCTCCACACAAGGACCTCTCCAAGGCTCGCACAGCAGCAGCGGGTGTTAGATGTTTGTCCTCGTCCCTCCCTAAGCACTGGACACAGGAGGACAGCAGGCAAGGAAAGCGGGAGGATTTCCCTGAGCAGCCAGGAGGATGGAGCATTTTTCCACAACCTTGGCACAGCTGTCCTCCTCCCCTGGCCAGACTCCGGCGAGGCCACCCGTGACCACCATGGAGTAATTTCAGTGAAACCACGAGCCCTCCTCTGCCGCAGACAGAGACAGAGCAGCCGCAGCACGCTCCCTGCGTGCTGCTGATTGATGGCAGAGACGCACCACTGCACGCCTTGTTTTCAGCAATCTCGGTATTTGGGTTGGCAGAGCCTGGCTCATGCTAATGACAGGAGCTGCCTCTCACTGTCAGCGGCAGCTCTGCCGGCACTGAGCCTTCGCACGCCCCCTTCTTCTCTGGAGCCGGCGGTGGCTTCGCCAGCCTCTGCTCCTGGCACCCCTTGCACGTCCGCCTGCAGCCGTGGTGCTGGTGGGTGCCTGTCCTCTGCCCTCTTGCAACTGTTCCCTGGCCACCATCCCTCTCCCGCTGTCCTGGGGGGCCGGGGGGATGCTCCTTGTGCAGCAGCAGCAAAGCTTAGTCTGCTTCAAAACTGCACTCTTGGAGTCAGAGCTGTGCGTCTGTCTGAAATACCGACAGCGAGTTAAGTGAGGATGATGCCGGAGCTCCTGGGGGACGATGTGGTTTGTGCTGAGCAGAAGCTGGGAGGATAGGCTGAGCGCGGTCCCTCTGGGCTCTCTCATCACTCCCTCTCCAATCTCCTTTTCCTGAGGAGCTCTGTGGGATAGGATGAGCCACAGAAGGGGACCGCAGGTTGCTGCCGGGATGTGGGTAGAAGCAGGGCCAGCATTCCATGGCCCAGCGTGGAACACGGGTGCTGGGTACGAGCTGCATCTACTGAGCTGCAGCCACGGTCCCACCCTGTGTGAAGAGCACATGTCCCCAGGGTCCTGTCTGGACTCCTGGGTCCATAGCCACCATGTCCATCCCTCACCGTGCCCCGTCTTCCTGTTGCACTGTCACCAGGAGGCTCCTGTCACGGGGCGGGTGAGCCCGCTGCCTGCCAGTGAGACTCGGGCTGTGCCGCTGCTGCCGTGCACAGAGCTGACAGCGGCACGGTGCGAGAGGCTTGTGCCTCTGCCTCGGGCTGGCAGATGCTGCTGTGCCACTGTGGAGCTTTCACGCTCAGCTCAAGAGTGGTGGGGAGCGTAAGGGGCTCTTGCCTGGCATTGCTGGGGAAGGGAGGTGAAGAGAAAGAGGAGGACGAGCCAGAGCACGGGTGCACGCGGGGACACTGGCTTGGGAGCAGGGCTGTGGGGGGGCTGTGTGTTGCGAGTGAGCCGGGGTGGTGCAGGAGAGGAGGCATAGACTGTGTGCGTGTGTGTGTGTGTGTGTGTGTGTGTGTGTGTGTGTGCAAAGGTGGTGCATTCATTGCATCTGACTTACAACACATCCATCTAACAAACTTGCCTCCGAGAGTACCCGCTCCAGGGACATCCATACGTGCTTCATGACTCGAGTGACAGCTTGGTTGCCAACCCATTCTTCTTCTCTCCTTTCCACACAAGTACTAAAAAAAATCAGAAAGGACTTTTGTAGCCCTAAATCCAGCTCCTGGCCTGTTCTCAGCCCACTGAGTATGAGGTTGGGCCACTTGATCTGCAGTGGCCAGGGCTGCAGGAGGAGACTCTGAGCTACCCCTGAGACCCCTCAGCAGCCCCAATGCACCTTGTGGTTCTGTCACCAGAAACGCACCAAAAATGCACCTTTTAATGGAGAAATGTAAACATTTTGGATACCAAGGAATAGGTTTTTGGAAGTCTTTCTGCACAAGTGAGGACAAGCCACATTTCATCCCCATCCCCCCCTCCCTGCAGCCCAGGAAGCCCCTTTGGCTGCCAGAGAAGCTCCTGCACCTGTCGTCCCCCCCCGTCCTTGGTCGTATGGACCCTCCTCTCCAGCAAATGCATTTGCCACAGTGTGAAGCACAAACTTGTCTTCTCCGTGTGTGACCTCGGGCTGTGCTGTAGATTAAAAGATTTGTCTTTCTCCTTTATCCAGCAGGTGGGTCTCTGGTGGCTATTTCAATCCCGTTCCTCGCATGAGCTCTGGGACGTCTGCGCCAGGGTTCTTGGTAAACTCAATTACACCGTGGTAATAGCATGCTATTGACTCAGGAGCCTCAGCAGCACAGGACTCTTGCCGTTTATTAGTTGTTTAATTATATGGCACATCAGGCCAAAATAATGTCATTAGCTAATTAGCCCATGTTGGGGTTTTTTGTAATTTTTCTTAAATGAATGTTAACATCACTGAAAGGGGCCAGCTGGTAGCCCAGGAGACCGGGCTCCTTGTATGCACAGAGCAGGTCGAGACTGGCGCTGGCGCAGATGCTCTTCCACACCCGGGGCACAGGTCCTGTAGCACCTTCGGGGAGCCATGCCCGCAGCCTCTTCGCAGGGTTTGGGTGAGCTACCCGTAATGGCACCCTCTCATTCTGGGCCAGCGCTGGTCCCAACAGAACTGGGACCCCCAACACCCTCCAGAGAGCTTCTGGTGGGGCATGGCTGGGCTGAGCCCACATCCAGGGTCCTGGGCTTGCTCAGGGTTTATTCAATGGCTGTGCTTTCAGGATGTGAGGAGTATAGTGTGGTGTTAGAAAGGCACAGCTCTGCAGGACTGTCATGCGGCTCAGCCTGGCCAGTGGCCCCATGCTGCTGGAGCCCGCCTGTGAGTCACTGCCCCCGTGTTCGACACCGGCACGATTACGCACCGCTGACTACGCAGCGAAATGAAAATAAGTGTTCAAATGCCAATGGCATGTACTACATTTATAACCCACCAGAGGGGGTGACAGCAGCACAACTATAGCTCTAAACACACACCCTGCGCTGCTCACGCCACCCGTTTTGTCCAGGAATTAACTGAGTTACTCAGGAATGCTTTTCTT
This sequence comes from Pterocles orientalis, assembly GCA_011057875.1. Taxonomy (NCBI): domain Eukaryota; kingdom Metazoa; phylum Chordata; class Aves; order Pterocliformes; family Pteroclidae; genus Pterocles; species Pterocles orientalis. The sequence continues at coordinate 674,333 of WKFP01015056.1, read as the reverse complement.
CTCTTCCGCGCAAGGGGCTGAGTGTGGGTGTGTGTGCGTGGGGCTGGGGAGGCAGATCATCCCATGCAGGAGACGTCGCCGGCACTGCTGTGACTGCCTGCACATGCAGGATCCCTGTGCATCCACCGAGGCCCGTGCCTGCGTGCGGGCAGAGCTGCCTGCCCTCCCAGACCGCAGGATGTGCAGGTAGAGCTGTCTGCCCTCCTGGACTGCAGGATGTGCAGGTAGAGCTGTCTGCCCTCCTGGACTGCAGGATGTGCAGGTAGAGCTGTCTGCCCTCCTGGACTGCAGGATGTGCAGGTAGAGCTGTCTGACCTCCTGGACTGCAGGATGGGAGCTGCCGGACCGGGATGCTGTGTTAGGGGTCTGTCTGCACCGGGATCCACTCCCTCTTCCACCCTGGGGTAGGTGCACAGAGGAGCAGCATCCTGGTGGTTCACCCGGAGGTGGAAGCAGGCTGCTGACATGGAAATGGGGATGTAAATCCCATGGGAGAAATCCTGTGGGATTAGGAGATCTACACGACAGTTTTAGCTGTCTCTCTGTGGTTTCTGTGGCTTTTCTTGGGAGGAGGCAGCATTGCCGTGGGGGAAATCCTCTGGACAGGATGCCGCAGGACTTCCATCAGTGATGTTTTTATAATTAGCACGTCTTGTCTACTTTATCACAACAGCACCAAAGATTTTCAGTGTGATGGCTGCTGACTTATGGAGGTCCTTCAACTGGCTGCTTCAGGCATGCAATTCCCAAAACGTTCACGTTGCCTCTGCGGGCGTCTTGCCATTATTTAACCCAAACAGATCAGCTCTGGGCTTTACGAAATGCATTTGCTGCTCCTAGAGATTTCCTAACATCTTTCGACCTGACTGGGTCCGTTCCAAACTCTGAAAAATTGCAGGCCCCTGCAGATGCTTTCATGTCCTTGAAGACAAGTGCTGCAGACTTGAGAAATTCCCTGGGGAGCCCACGCACTTTGGAGAGGTTCAAGAGTCCATAGCAAATAACTTTCAAATTAACCATGCAGTCCTTCCCCAAGTCCTCAAAGGCACTAGTTCAGATGAATAAAATAAATTTGGAGTTAACAGGCCACACTGAATTTAAAACACCACATTCCAAAAAGGGAGGAGAAAATAGAAGACTTTTCCAATAGTGAGAAACTTTCAATTTTTCAAACCTTCTTATCTCCCCAATGCCTTAGTCGATTAATTGGAGACTCCCTCGAATAATAATTTTGCAGAACAGAGAATTCTGTGGTGGACAGATTTTTTTAATTTTTTTTTTTTTTGTAAGAAGCACTATGGAGAAACAAAATTAGGCTTGTAAAGAGAATGAGTTACATCCTTAAGCTGGACATTGCTCCTGTGGTTCCACAGAACTGCAGCGAGATAATCACCCATTCTCCCATGCTCTGCCGCTCACCTTAATAACTCTCGGGGGGGTTTGATGTAACGGTTTACATAACCTTTCTGAAGCATCCTGCATTCTGATGCATCCAGCACTTAAATGTGACATTGAGTCAACTCCGAAGTACTTTACAGCTGGGTGACGCCGCTCGGGGCTATCTGATACAATGAATGAGAAAGTTTCACTTAACCAGCTGAAGTGCTCATAACTTTCTAACAGCAGAGCCGTGTGGCTGGAACGAATATCTCTAATATCTCAGGCTTCCAAACCCTGAGGCGTTTGCCTCCCTGTGCTGCCCACAGGGGTGCGTAGTCCGGAGCAGCAGCTTTGTCGTGAGCTTAGATTCGCATCCCCTGCCTGTCAGTGGCCCCGCTGCCGGTACTGCCTCCGAGCCTGCTGGCTGGGTGACATTTATACTCAGCGGGGAGAAAAAAGGCACATCCAGGCACAATTCATCTGGCCTTTCTCAGGCAGCCACCTTAGAAAGAGATTAATCCTGCCCCTGAGAGGCCTTTTCTCTCCATTAGTGATACAGCATCACCAGGCTTGTTCATGGACATGGGCTCGTTGGGGCAGAGGGATCCCCTCTGCACCCTCTTGGGGGTGTAGGATTTCGGTAACGGTGTGTCTGAGCGGGGCTCTCGGCTTGCACACCAGGGAGGATGCTTTGCTCCTTCCCAGAGCACTGTGTAGAGTGCGTCTGGGGGACACGGGCAGCCCTGCATCCCCAGCACCCTCCCAGAACCCATCCTGCCTCTCCAGCATCCTCCCAGCACCCATCCTGCCTCCCCAGCACCCTCCCCAGCTGGGGCTCTGACATGTGGCGTTTGCCAGCCTAACCAAAGGCACAAGCTGAGAGGGTAGAGATAAAGATAGCCATTTTCTGATATCTGGGGCTGATTCTGCTGTCTTAAAAATCCTGCAGTAATTTCTGGTGTTGATTAGATATGTAAATCTGCATCTATAATAGTCTGTCTCATGTATGTCTGTGTATATATATATATATATGCACGCACACGTAGATGTGTGTATATCTAACATATGTGCTCTCAGCCCACACAACAGATGCGGCTCTGAGAGCCTCCGGAGCGTATGCGTTTCTCCACCCCAGCGTGCGTGGCACCCGTGGAGCAGAGCGGGGTGACGCACCTGCCTGCGCCAGCCTCACCGCTTAGCACGGGGGGGGGTAGCACCCTCCTGCATCCTCAGGGTCCTCCTGGGGTGGAGCTGTCCCAGCACAGTGCTCTGGGGGCTGTGGGGACCGCGGGTGCTCCGGGGTGCCAGCAGCTGTATGGTACAGCTCAAACCCCACAGCAGTCGGAGGTGCTGCCTGATGCTTTTCCCCATCTCTGGAAAGGGCACCATGTCTTCCAGCTTCTTCCCATCACCAGTATGGGCACACACATCAGACAGCCAAGCACGGCCCAGTCGCTGTAATGCAGATAGCGGCAGCGTGGCCAACTGCAGTTAAGCAACATGATTCAACTTTGTCATCTCCAGCCGTAGTGTGCTCAGAAGTGGACTGGAGGAGCAGATCTGATGGAGGGGTGCATCTGCGGGAGCCACAGGGATGGGGAGGGTTGGTGTCTCGGCTGGCCGTGAGCCGAGCATGTCCTGCAAAAGAGCAAGAAGCAAAGCAGGGAGGGGAGGAAAGGGCACGTCTAAGGAAATTTCAGGTGTGCAGCTGAGAAAGAGCTTTACTTAAGAGAGCTGTTGGTGTTGATGACATTAGTAGTGTCGCTGATGGAGAAATTCAATCACTTCCAATGAGGGAAAAATAATTGTCTTTCGAGGTGCAGTAGGTTGTTGTCATTTTCCTAGGACACACTTCATCAGCTTTCAATTTCTATCACAAAAGCCCTTCGTTCTTGTTCGGGCCTCTCTAGCCCATTGCGGTGAGCACTCATGGCAGACCTGGCATGGGCTGGGGGATTCGTCTGGGAACCAAAACATCCAAATTGTACCAACGTGAGAGCATTGCCCAGACCCTGCTGAGGGACGTGGGGATGGTGCCAGAGGGGGGAAACCAGCTCAGGCTGGCAGTTGGTGAAACATCTCATCCCCCTGAACCCTGGACTTCAGTAAAACAAGGAAAACAAGATGGTGAGGGGCTCACATATCATGGGTGACTTCTGACAGCAGTGTCACAGGCAGGTTGGGCAGGGGAGGCTCAACCCCTCTGGGGCTGGGGGATGCAGGTTTGGCTCCACCGTCCCCTCTGGTCTGGCCCGTCAGAGCCACGTGGCGGTGAGGAGGGACGGGAAGAGAGGAGGAAGGGCTCCGAGCTGCAGAGGTGTGTGTGCAGGAGAGCCAGGGCTCGGCACGAAATGCTGCCCTGCCACTGGGTGAAATTGAAATAAGAGGTGATTAGCAACGTGTCCCGGCACTACAGCCATGGAGCCTTCTCCTCGAGCGTTTAAAGAGGAAATATATATTTTAAAATACTGCTCTAACACAGAGAGCTAATGATGTGTTTCAAGGCAGAGATGGTATCATTCATAAAGCCCGTGCTGCTTAATTACACCAGCACCATTTAGGAGAGGAATGATTTCCCCGTGAGTTTCTGGTTTGTTTTCCCTCTGTCCTGCTGTATCTCACCATGGCTCCAGCCGTTGGCCAGGCTCTTTGGTGTCTTTGCCCCTTGGGGACCCCAGTATTTTTTAGCACTGCTGTCCTTGTGCAGATGTGTGCCCGCTCGTCCCACTGCCCTCTGGCCCTGCAAACCAGAGCTCTTCCTTGCAGAGAGGAGCGCTTCCTGCTGCTTTCCTCCAGCCTTCGCTCGTGGTACTCTCCTCTCGCCTGTCGGATCCAGCCTGACGTTACTTGGGTAGGAGCAGAGGGGTGGGAGTTCAGAGAGGCAAAATGGTGCTGCTTTGTCTTGCGTTCACAAGACATTTCAAGTGACACACACAGGCAATAATGCATCGCTTGGCCCGAGTACAACTTGAATGGTTTAAAAATACGCTCCTGAACTTTCCACCCCTATTCATGCACCGGCACCATCCCTTTGGGGTCTGCACTTTGGCAAGAACAAGCAAGGAGTTAAGCAGCTCGGCAAGACGAGCTATTTATGGATGTTGTGAGCTCCCTGCTCTCCTCTGATACCCCATTCAATCCTTTAATTATCTGCAGTTGTTTCATGCTGTGTCTCACCGCACGCTCCCCGGGGGACACCACTGGGGCTGTGCCAGCTGATGGGGAGGGGGCGGGAACGGGGAAGACTCTGCCGCACGTGCCGGCACAGCCCAGGAAGAGAAGGGATGCTGTGAGGTTGCTTATCTGAGGGCTGTGAGGGCTGTGGGGAGACCAGGGCGTGGCCACAGGACCTTCTGGGGTGAGGAATCAGAGTTTATTTAAGCAACACCCCCAGTGGGAGCTGCCTGCGGGGTGGAGAACGTAGCAACAGAAGGTGGGAAGAGGCTTCCTGCATCCCTGGGTTCACTCCCCTGCGTCACCAAGCCCTCCCCTGAAACGGAGCCCAGAAGCTGCAGAGTATAACATGGGAGAGGGGAGAAGGCAGGAGGGACCATGAGGCTTGCCAGGCTCTGACGTTGCTGCCCTCCAGACAGCACTGTTTCTCTACAACGCTGCCAGGTTTGGAGAAGAGGGCGGCTGTTGCCAGGACTGTGCGCCTCTTGTTGTTCCCCTGGCAAGCTCGCCCCGCTGCAGGCTTGCTCCACGGTAACATCAAAGCTACCCCTTCCACCTCCCTAACCCCCTGCTGCTCCAGCATCCCACAAATTTTAGTTAATCCACTAATAGTCTTTGAGCAAATTGGCCAGACAAGAAAAGAGATGAGAATAATCCCCAGCGCCTGGAGCTGCACAGCTGTTAATGAAACTGGCTCTCCCGAGCATCTTCCATGGCACAGCCTGCATCCCACCTCCCTGGGCATTCACACTCCCGAGACCTACTCTCAGCACCTTTTCTGGCCCTTACGAACTGCGACGAGATGGTCCAGGGGCAGCCAGCCAGGACTAGCACCCCGTGTTCCCTCCATGCTGCAGGGAGGATGGGCACTGGGAGGACTGGAGGGGACAAGTGCACCCCTGCCCACCCAGAAGCCAGCCAGAAGCCAGGGCAGGGGACCGTCCCCTGGAGACCTTTTCAGATCCCTTTGAGCACACGGTCCGATAACGCTGAGGCTGGCGTCTGCAGTTGGTGCTGTTGGACTGGCAGGAGCTAGGGGCAGTTGCTGGTTACACTGGTCTCAGATATCAAGTTGCTCATAGGAACTGCTGGAGATTCCCAGACTGGGATTTTCGTGTGGCTGTAGTACCAGGCTTGCAGGTCTGTTATCTTCCCTACCTATAGCTGCCCATGTCTCTCCTCCTTCCTCCAATCTGCCACCCTGCATGTCCCCTCTGGCTTGTCCTGGCCAGTACAGTAATCCCGGGAGCCTGCTGGGTCCCTCTTCCTGAGCGCGCTCTGGCCCAGCTCTGTGCAGAGGTAGCAGGAATGGCTTCTAGGCTCCTCACCCAGGACCATCTGTCCCGGAGGCATCCCACACATCACACCCTGGGAGTGGTGCTCAGGGCCAGGAGCCCTTACAGAGACACACGTGGGTGTATTACCTGGCCCGTGCCTCTCCTGGCATTGGGGCTTTCCCAGCCCATCAGCAGGGCAGGGAGCCTGCGGCTGAGCCTGCCCATGGTCCCAGCGGGCAGCACAGGCAGCATCCATCCTGCTCCATCTGCCAGGACAGCCGGAGGCACGGGCAGCCCTGCACCGCACACCTGGGCTCGGGGAGTGATCCTGTGTGCCTCTGTCTGCTCCATCCGCAGGGAGCGGGGCCGACCCCCAAAGCCCCTCCACAGCTCGGGCTGCACGGGAGCTCTGCGGGACCAGGCAGTTTCATGGGAAATGTCTCTCTCTGTTTAAAGTGCTCTTTCAGGTGGAGATGTTGCTCTTTAAAAATGGTTGGGTGCTGCAGATGGAAGGGGGGTTCTCTTAATAATTCTAATGAGATGCTGGGGGGTTCTCCCCTCCCTCTCTCTGCTTTCTTTGTGGCATCTGTGCCCTGGTTCAGCTCTGCATGGCCCTGGGGAAAGGGGGGTTGGGGCTGGAAGGGTCCCTCCGTACGGACCCTGTGCAGCAGCGGGAGTTTGGAGCTCATCCCCCACAAGAGTGGGGGGTCTCTTCCCTTGGAGGCCCAATTCTGATGGGTGCTGATGGGGCATAGGAGGCCATTGCCATTGCCATTGCCATGAGCCCCCTCCTTCCCCAGCTCCTCTTTGTACAAGTTTGCTGTGCTCTCACCTGATTAGCAGAATTGAGATACAGCCCTTGGCTCTGGGACCCAAAATAGATGTTGGGTTGTCTTTACTCTGCTGGAGGCTTGTTAGCATGTAAATCCCTTCCCAACACGGTGCAGCCCTGTGCCTTCCGAGGGGATGGCACAGCTGGGATCCCGGCTTTGTGGGAGATCCCAGCTCTGGATCTGCAGCGTCCTGCTGAGCAGGGACAGCTGCGCTGTCCTCCGCCACACTTCTCTGCGTTGGGGCACAGCGGGGGCCTGTGCGGCAGCGTCAGGGATGATGCTTTGCTGGGGGAGCAGCATTCCACCACCACCCCCCTCCTCCCCCTGTGCTCTACAGGACCTGGCACATTTCCAGGGAGGCATGGGGGCCAGCGGGCAGTGATATTTGTTTTGTCACTTAGGCTGTCGTCAACAAAAAAAGGAAAAAATAGCTGCCTCCAGGGGAGAGCAGGGCCCTGTGACGTTCGCTTCATCTTACAATGCCTCATGCATCCGGCAGCATCCCCAGAAACCGCGTGCTCCGCCGGGATAAACGAGCTCCGTACTGCCAGCAGAGCCGCGGCAGCAGGGCTGCCTCCCAGGCCATCCCAGTGCTGCTGGGCCACCGCACTGGGGACCCACTGGGCACAGGGCAGGACCTCTCCTGGGGGTCAGGGACGTCCCATGCCATCACAGCCCACTGCTCTCCAGGAACTGCCAGCTCTGCAGAGAGCCGGGAGCGGGCGTTCATTGAGTGACACTAATTGCTGGATACTTTTGCAGCGTTTCCTACCTTGTAAAGATTGAGTCAAAAACCAGCGCCCCAAGGAACCGCCTCTATTAAACCGATGTTCATTAGAGCTGACTCTGTGCTACCTCATTAAGCTGCTGTAATTGAAGGAGTTAATTGGTTATCAATAGTTTCAGTTCCCTCTTCCTATGCCCGCAAGGCCCTGCTGGGTCTTCTTCGGGGTCCATCGTTCATTGTGTGCCTCAAATGCTCCTCGCTGCTGGTAGCCACCGGCCAAAGCATCTGGGGTTGCTCCATGCGTCCCCTTCTCTGTTCTGTGCTGTGGCCGCCAGGATGCTGACACTGCCGGCTTCATTGCAGCACCATTTTCTGTGTGAGTCCTTCGCATTGCAGCACATTCGCCCTGATTTGGCGCTAGCTGCTCTAAACTCTGTTTAAAATACTTGTGATGGCTCCCCTTTCCGTAGCTGTTTTTTAATGCCTGTGTGTTATATTTGGAATGGCTGTGTGTGGGGGTTCATCTCTTTGGTGACTCTCTCCGAGGTGTGAAAGCGGAGCCTCCGAACCAGCTGCTCCGCAAGAGCAGGCTTGCTCTGCCTCGGCAGCGTGCGTTCGCTACACCCCATCCTGCAGCACAGAGGTGGGGGCACAGCCTGCATGGGGGGTCTGGCCGGCCAGCACAGGCTGCGTGGGCGTGCTTGCATGCTGGTTTTCCTGTGCGGGGGTGCTCTGGCCGTCTCCCTCGCGCGGACACGTGCTGCCTGACTCAGTCACACGTCTGCTGTTTTTAGAGGCGGCCGCCTAACGCCCTGCCTCGCTCAGCAAAAAATCAGATGCTATGCTTCCCCCAGCCAGCCTGACAGCAAATGCCCTGCGCTCAGGAGCAGCCCTCAGGCTTCTCGCCCTGGCCCTGGTCTGCTGGGAATGGGACGGCTGTGGCAGAGTGCAAAGAGCATCCTCGGGGACCCCCAGGAGCTAGTGCTCTGTTACTGCATCCAGGCAGAGGACCACAGGTGACATGAAGGTGGTGATGCTGCAGCGGGCGAGCTGGAGATGGAGCCAGGGATCCCCTTCCCCAGCCTCCACCAAGGCACAAGCAAGTCTCAGAAAGCTGGTGTGTAGGGGTGACCCAAGCTGTTTCTCTGCAGCCAGTGCTTCTGATTTGCCCTGGGACTTTGGTTTTTCAGGTAAATGCCACAGCTCTGCCCCAGCCTGGGATCTGCGCTGCGTCGAGACAGCGAGAGGGGAGATAGGCAAGGCGAGAGGAAACTGTTGCTCCCCACCTTCGTTAGTTTTAACTAACGAGCTGTTTATAGGAACGATGTGACACCTGCTTTCCTCTTTATAAATTCAATAATTTATGAAAGGTATTAAAGGCAAAACAGCCTCCCGGATAAAGGCTGTGATGCGTGCACTCTGGATATTAGCCAAACGGGACAATGAGCTACACTTGAATAACGCACAGAGATATTTACCCTCTCCCTCTATAAATTATTAAGGGACTTTTTGCACGTAATTACACAAGCTTTTATGTTTCTCACTCCCTGCTTTTAATCCTTTTTGGAAAGGCACCAGTCAGTTATGACAGGAGCTGAGCAGACAGCAAACGCTACAGCTGGGTTTAGGGTGTTTGCAGCTGAAGGCATTGCAGGAGAGGGCACTGCTGTGAGCCCACCCTGCTCGGCACACACCATGCAGGGGAGGGAAGTGAAAAGGTGCGAACCACAGGGGACCGGGCCAGGGTTTGGCCCCGGCACGAGCTGCTCTTCCTCCTCAGCGTGGGTTCACGGGGATGGCTGTGGGAAAGTGCGGAGCAGGCTCCAGTGTTTTAATTGCTCTCCAACTGGGCATGTAAATCAATGATACGCAGGTGTAATTGGGCGTGCAAATGTCACCAGGCAGCTGTTTACATGTGCCGTGCACATCAGGGGAGCATGTATGTGTGCAAAGAAACACTAAGGACATCAGTCATAACGACACTGCCGGGGGGGTCTGGGCGCTGGGTCTGCCACCTCTGCTTCTCCCGCTCTGCTGTTGGGGAGCAGAGCTCCTTCCTCGCCCTGCCCCATGCCCGACTCCCTTTCCCCGGCCGATGTGTTTGCTCCGCAGTCTCTGCCCAGCCTCCAGTGCGGCTCGGCTCCCTGCCCTGCTCTCCAGCATCGCCTTGCCCTGCGCCATTTGCCAGGCCGGCTGCAGCCCCAGCTGGGGCATGGCCATCTCTCTGCCCAGCACACCAGGAGAGGGGCCAAACCACTTCCAAACATGAAGGTGAGGAGCCGGTTTTATCCCCTCCAGGCACTCTGACCTGTTCCCTTATTGTCAGGTGTTTGTGAGTCAGCCCCAGCAGGACGTCTCCCACACCACCTTCCTGTCCTCCTCGTCCAATGCAGCCTTTTCTTTTTCTGCGTGGGCATTTGACACGACTCTCATGTCCTCCACACTCACATGGTCTCCAGACCCTCTCTTCTTTGTGAAAAGATCTTTAATCATTGCTCTTTGTCCCATTGTGCGGCTCCTGTTCTTACGCCAAGCTGGTAAAAAGCTGTCACTGTCATAACTTCCTTGTCCCAGAAATTATCTTTCATCTCCTGGATGTGGGCTACAATAGGCACTGAGATGCCTGATATTATTAATACCTTCTGTATATGTGTCAATGAGCTTAAGAATTTAATGGGGCCTTTTCCCGCAGCCCGTCACGCGGCGTGTTCAGGCTGCCTGGCAGAGCAGGCAGGCTATTGACACTGGGACACGTGGGTTCCCTTGGCAGCAGAGCATTTCAGAGCAAGGCTGAATTTCTGCACCCTGAGCTCGAGTAGGATGGGGTGGGCTGAGACCTGGGTGAGCTGAGCTGGGGCAGCTGGCAGGGGGCTACAGAATGGTGTTTTTCTCCTCTTTTTACCTGTTCTCTGGAGCATCATGGAGGTTGTGTCATGATTTCAGATGGAAAGGGTGTCTCTTGTATCTCACGTCACTTCAGTGGAGCAGAGATGCCTGGAGATGGGCTCGGCCACGTGTCTGCTGCCAGCGGGGCTGCAGCGTCCCAGCGAGCCAGGCTGGGCCTGGGGACAGCGGTGGGATCACCCGCAGTGGCCCATACAGCCTGAGCCCACATCAGCAGTGACATGTGGCTTCTGCCACAGCTGTCCCACGCAGGTGGCTGGTGGCTGAAGGACTTTTGGTACTTTGGCTCCTTCTGCTCCAAATCAATGAGCTGACCGGAGCAAGGAGCAATATGAGACAGTACAGAGAGAAACCATTATGATCATACTTGATAACGATCCTCAGTTTCACCCGGGAGCAGACGCACGATGCCGGATTTGGCCTCCGTCCAGCGGATAATGAGAAGCCACTGGCCTGACTCAGCCTGCTGCGAGGAGGCTTCGGTACACATCCAGATGGCTGTGGGGAGGGGGAGCAGGAATATCCTGCATTGCCCCTTCGGCCCACTCCCCCCGCACACCCTGAAATGTCACCACCTCCCAGGAAGACAGCACATGCCATCGGAGAGCACGTTTCTCCCCTGCCTGCATCCGCGGGGGCCCAGTGCTCTCCGCTGTCCTCAGGGAGACACCTGGGTCATCTTCCCATCCCTGTCCTAAGCAGTCAGGAGGTTACTGGTTAGTACTGGTTAGTGCTGGGCAGGATGGAGGAGCCAGCTGCAGGGGGAACGCAGGGCACCCTCCTCTCGGGGTACGCAGAGCCTCTCTCTGTCCTTGCTGGCAGCAGGAGGAGGCTGGAGGGGCAGACAGCCGATCTGGCATTCCCAGAGCTGGTGCTGGCAGTACTTCAAGGTGTGGTACATCTTATCTCAGCCTGGCATTTGCACTGTTTTCTCAGCTCAGCTTGTTAGGACAGAAGTGTGAAAATCGGAAAGAAAAGGAATGATAATAATAACGGGAGTAATTACATTCCATCTCCCTCCTGCCAGCTCAGCCCTTTCTGGACTTTTTGCGAGATTCCTGCACACGTGCGTGGAAACCAAGAGAAACGCCACTGGGGAACATCAGAGCGTGTCCCAGCCAGCCCCGCTGAGGGGCAGGTCCGCTCCCCGCTGCCCGGGCGGGAGGGTCTGTCCCTCGTGTGGTGCACAGGTGCCGCCTCTCCGGAAGGGAGCTCAGAGCGGGGATAAACTCCTGCCTCCTGCCAACAGAAGGGAACCATCTGCCATAGCCCGTTATCATCTGAGGATGGCAGAGGCAAAGAGCTGGAGCATCTGTCTGAGGGCTGAGCCCCTGCAGATGGACACCCAAATGTTCCTGCCGCTCCCTGCAGGTTTTGCTGAGGGCTTGCAAGCTGAGCTGCTCTCTGCGGTGTCCCAGCTCTGCAGCCTGGGGCTACACAGAGTCAGGATGGGATCGGCACACTTGGAGGGCCAGGATGCCCCTCGTTTTGAGTCACCCCATGCTGCAAGGAGGAGGTTGACCCAGCTGAATGGGTCTTTGTGGCCTTCCACAACAGCTGGAGCTGGTCTCCACAGCGTCAGGGAGGCCAGTAAAGGTGATGGGAGAGGGGAAAAAAGCACATCTAGTGCAAAGCTGGCAGCTGCCAACAGATACAGGCTGTTAGCGGGGACAGGAGAGGGCAGTACCTCAGGGACCTTAACCGCACACTCACCCTCACCCCTTCAAACAGGACCTTCCTGTCAGGCGTGTGCTCAGGGTGGGCTGCGGTACTGTCTGCGGGAGGGGTGGCCTCAGTCCTTGCGGTCGTTGTGTGTCTGTGGTGGGAAAATGGTGGTCAGTAGTGGCCCACAAAGAGCTGGGGACAACCTGGCAGCGTGGGGTGGATGTGGGGCTCTGGTGCTGTGTGGGGTGAGCTGTGCTGCTCGCCGGTCCCTGGGGGAAAGCGCCTTTGGCACCTGTCTCCATCACTCCCTCCAGTCCCAGGAACAATCTGCAGCACCAGGGCTGCGCCACAGCAATGTTTTGGGGCAAGAAGGGCACAGGGGGTCTGCCAGCACAGCGCTTATGATGACGGGTGGGTGGATGCAGAAACGGGGGAGCCTTTGGGGCTTCTGTGCAGGGGCCAGTGCAGCTCCTCCTGCAGAGATCAGGGGGGTTTGCTGCTGGGACCTGCCATTGCCCAAGGTGCCCATGAGGTGGGCTGAGTGTTTCCCCTCCGCGTTTGGAGGAAGGGAAAGGCCCAGATGGCAGCGCTGCTTCTTGAGGGGTATAGCAGATCTTGGGGAGATTAGTCATACCAGCTTCTCATAAACTCTGCTGCCATGAATTAGGGGCCTTCGCGCTGCCGTGCCCGGCTAGAAGAGCGGTTATTAAGCGATGCTTTCTTTTCACTGCGCTCTCCATCCTGCCCATCGCCTCACCTTGCTGCCAGACAGAATGCATCGTAGCTGGCAGAGCAAGCCAGGGTTCTGCTCCACCGCTGCGCCGTGCACACCCGTGCTGCCCTCGCCTCTCCCGCTGCGCCGCTCCGCCTGCCTGCCCAAGCCAGAAATCCCATGCAGAGGTCACAGAAAAAGCAGGTTTTGCCCAGGATTCTTCCATGGGAGGAGTGTGCACGGATGCCATCTCAGCCCAAATGCTGCCTCTGCGTGCCAGATCCCCCGACCTCTGCCACTCACCGCACTGCCGGGGTGGGGGGACTGCCGTGGAGCCGAGGTGGGAAAGATGGGAAAGACGGTCTTGGAAGGCCCCCTGCTTCCAGGCAGCGCATAGCATCACTCTCACATGGCCACCAGTGCTGCTCGCATGGAGTATTTGTGTCTGTGCGGAAGGGCTGAGGTGAAATTTCCCCTTCTCACGAAAGACAATGCCAGGAATTATTCTGAAGTGTTATTGAATATGCAGTGCCCTGCGCTTTAGTGGGCCTTTAACCGTGGGAGTGGGAAGCATTAAAAACAGCAGTCAGAGCTTTTAGCCTGTCTTTTGTCCTCTGTTTGTTTCTTCTGGCTGCATCCAGACTGCCGGCTTTGTCTGTGTTTGTGAAGTGCTATTAACATCAGTGGCATCGCTGAAATAGCCATGATAATAAGAGGCATCGATCTGCACTGAGTAAAGGTCTGAGGACCACTGAGAGGGGCCAGGCTGAATTTCTTGGATGTCAGGAGCAGAGCGTGGGTGTTTCTCGCCACAAGGATCCTTTTCCAAGCCCACGCAGGGACCAGTCCCCTCCCTCCCAGCCGAGCTGGGGTCTGCGCCAGCGGGAGGAGAGGCAGCAGCCTGGGGGTGGGCAGCAGCGCCGAGCCTGAGCGGGGGGCTGGAGTGATTCAGCCCTCAGCTGGCGAGCTCGCCGTGCCCACCCTCTGTTATCGGTGCTCCGCTTGGAGCTCGCGTGTGCCGAGCAGGAGGATAGCGAGCTTGGCTGCGGGCTCTGGGGAGGCATGCACGCAGCTCTGCTTTCGCAGGAGGGAGGAAGGGAAGCCTGCCCGGAGGGATGCTTGTCGTGGGAATCCCCACCCCTGGGCTTGGTTAAATGGTTGGTGGATGGAGGCCAAGCCATCGTCTTCCTCAAAAGCTCCCACTGGCTGAAAGAGCCATCCAAAGGAAGGCTCATGGGACCCAGCGAAGGGGCTCCCACCGAGCCCCCAGCCCGTGCCCTGGCACAGTCACCCTGGGCCAAACTTGGCCCCCGCTGGCCAGGCTATGGGGACAGCTGGGTAGAAGCACGACAGAGCGGGGAGCACCCCAGGAGAGTGCTGCCAAGAGGAAGCAGGAGCAGAAAGTGCACATTGGGAGCAAAGTTTGTGTCCATTGCTGCTGAAGAAATTGGCCAGTGCGGGGCCAGTCTGCTGATGCCGCTGGATAAATCAGTGTCCATTACGGAGGGGGTGAAGCAGCGGGCAGCGCAGAAAGCTGTGCACGCAGTCCTGAGCACGATACCACTGGCTCTGCGCGCACCGAGATTCCGAGGGAGCCTTGGGGATCCCCAGGCCCCAGAACAGTCCTCGGAGGCGGTCCCCCACCCCTCGCAACCCTTTTCCCCCGATGTGCTGGGGGGAGGCAGTGAACAAACAGCAGCAGAACGCAGGATGGACCCCTCTGGCGTCCCCAGGGCAGCCAGCCCAACGAGGCTGCACCGGCGCGGAGCAGGGGGGCTACCGGAGCCCCCCCTGCTGCCAGGGCTGCCGGACCCCCCAGCGCCCGCGGATCCCCAGCCCCGGCGCCCGTTTCCCGGCGGATCGCGGTGTACCGGTACCACGGCAGCCCCGCCCGACAAGCGCCGCTCCCCGGCCCCCCCTCACCGCGCTGGAGGGGGGGGTGGGCAGGAGGAGGAGGAGGAGGAGGGGGCTGTCCGCCGCTGCCGTCCCCGCACCGCCCCGCGCCCGCGCCCGCCGGCGGCTCCTCCCGGAGGGGAGGCGGG